>JBBBDQ010000309.1:472500-855000 GCA_037127315.1 Ascarosepion bandense
CATGTGATCATTGTACGCAGTACACCCCTCCTTTATCCGTATACTGGCCAGCGGGGCCTGGGCGACAAGCTTGCTCCGAGACCCGCCACCACAAAGAACTGCAAAGTGCAAATCCCTGGTAGCAGCGACCATCCAAGATTCCCGGTCTACCCTGATTGCGATTGGAAGTCGAGTATTCGTTTTAACTGTGACTCGACAGTTCCTCTCTATTCCTGCTTGATTATGCCGAAAAAAGCGACATCTCGCAAGATTCTCTTAAATTGGTAGCATAAACGGGACCGGATACCTCGCACAATCCGTCGGTACTTGCCGAGCACCGTGTCGCTTCAGCCTGGCCCAAGAGAATATAGCGTGTTCCAGCCCTATTTACCGCGATCATTTTTGACTCCATTTCAAACCTGGCCGACACCTTGGATCCGAACGCTGAACCTGATCGTGTGGGCAACGGAAGAGGAAAATTCAAAATGTTATATACTACATAGGAGTGTTCTCTATCCACCAATGGGACGTCCACCACAACCACAATCGATTTTGAGTCAAAAAGTGTCCTACAACTTAATGTTTTATAATAATACCAGATGTCCTTATCTGGATCGCTTGCTAATTTGAAATTATCTGGGAGCGTCTGAGCTATTTTATGCATCAATCCCCTTAAGTCGTGCGGAGCGATTATGCTAGGAGACAAATGACCAATCGACAATAAGTTGAGCTGCAGTTCCAAATAGCTTAAAGCCATACGGATGTCTAAGAAATATTTCCCTAATTTATCGACTATAATCTTGTACAACCAGTATCTATGGGTAAGGATCTCTAATCTGGATACTCGTTTATCCAACCCCTGTGTTGCGTTTGCCATGGAACCTACAATCCCTTTAAGGCTAGAAATAATTTCCTTTATTTTGTGTCTATTATTAGATACCTCATGTCTCGTAACATTTATTACGGAAATGCTATCCTCTGTCATATGTAGTATCCTTTCCTGTGTATTTGCTAACTTACCCAATGCTCTTTTGATCACACGTAGATCATCTTCCGATGTTACTCCAAAAAGGTAACTAAGAGCATTCCCTACAAAGGGCAACACGGACCGCTTAGTTCTGCGAGTCATAGACCTATAATCTTTGTATTTTAACAACAGCCTTTCACGTTCTATTACAATTTGCTTAAATTCATCATTTACATGATTCATCAATGTTTCGAATGTGACGTCCCCAAGGAATTCCTGTGGGAAATTTTCCTTTGCGCCCGACTGGACATTTTGTATGCATCCCTTCAATGATTGGAACGCAGTGTCGTATGGTGTCAGATTGATCGAAAATGTCACCAGCCACCTTGCACGTGACAGTGAGATCTCGTTCTGTTCAATAAATACGACGTTCTGGTAATTTTCAATCGCTACGTCCAATCCAGGAAAAAACAGCAGGACCAACAGAACAAGATTTGCCATCTTGGCTGATGTCTATAGTCGTGCGGCTGCTTCTATTTTCGTCTTCTTTTTTCTTTCTATCTGGTAGTTTTAAGTCCGTTGAATTTCAATCGTCGCCGTGGCAACCAGCTCGCATCTGTTTTGTTGTCTCAAAACAGCAAGTCACTAGGCACCAATTATGCGTCTGTTATATATCGACAAACAACAAACACGCATATATATAAAAATATAAAGTTATATTTTTATTAATGACGATGAACCGTGTAGCATAGGGAACAGAGAATTGAGAGAGCGCGCTTCTAATGGGTTGACGGGAGTGTAGTCTTATCTGTTGTGTCTCTCTCTTCACCGGCCTATCTCTGTTGCTCCTCTACTGGCGAATCCGTGTGCCGAGGTCTTTTTATAATCTTCCAGAACCGGGACTTTTTCTTCCGGTTTTGCCTCACCCACGCAATTCTCAGAGACACCTGTTCTGTTTGCCTCTGTAGTTATTTCCGCTGCTGCTGGAAATAAGGTCAAACGACATCCGTTCCTTTCAACGACCGGAAACACCCTCGCTTGCATCAGCCTTCCTCGGGTGGGGCCAGATTGTTATATATATATATATATATATACATATATACATATATATACATATATATATATATATACATATATATATACATATACATATATATATACATACATATACATATACATATATATATACATACATATACATATACATATATATATACATATATATATATACATATACATATATATATACATATACATATACATATATATACATATACATATATATATACATATATATACACATATATATATACATACATATACATATACATACATACATATACATATATATACATACATATACATATATATATACATATACATATACATATATACATATACATATATATATACATACATATACATACATATATACATATACATATATATATACATACATATACATATATATATATACATATACATATATATATACATATACATATATATATACATATACATATACATATATATATATATACATATATATACATATACACATATATATAATATAACAATATATATATATATATATACATATATATATACATATATATATATATATACATATATATATACATATATATATTTATACATATATATACGCATATATACAGTGGGGAAAATAAGTGTTGGACACATCCCATTATTCTTTATTTAACACATTTTTTATGCAGCGAATAACGCGAAAATTTAACAAGAAATAGTTACTCATTTAACAATAACAAATAACTTTAGGAATTGGAACATTTTAATGCATAACAAAAATTATATAATAAAAACGAGAATAGCCTGGAAAAAAAGTGTTGGACACACTAACACAATTTCATCTAATATTTAGTTGAAAACCCCTTATTGGCTATTACAGCTTCGAGGCATTTTCTATACGACGAAACTAATTTGTGACAACGATTAGGCGAGATTTTGGCCCACTCTTCAACACATACTTTCTTCAAATCCTGAATATTACGTGGATCTCGCTGGTGGACCATGATTTTGAGCTCTCTCCATAGATTTTCTATAGGATTTAAGTCTGGGGACTGACTGGGCCACTTAAGAACATCTATTTTGTTCTGTACGAACCAATCGGAGGTTATTTTAGCAGTATGTTTGGGATCATTATCTTGTTGAAAGATCCATCCCTGTCGCATACCTAACGCATTGGAAGCAGGCAAGAGATTATTTTCAAGAATTTCCCGATATTTGGCTGCATTCATCTTTCCATCTATAATATGAAGTGACCCAGTACCATTTGAAGAGAAGCATTCCCAGAGCATGACATTTCCACCACCAAACTTTACAGTGGGGAGGGTGTTCTTGGGATCGTGCGCTGTGCCATCTCTTCTCCATACTCGACGTATAGAGTTAATGTCGAAAAGTTCAATTTTCGTCTCATCGGACCAGATCACATTATTCCAGTAATCATCTGTTTTCAATAAGTGGCTTCTTGCAAACTCCAGACGAGCATTAACATGACATTTTTTTAGTAATGGTGTCTTTCGAGGTGTACGCGATTTAAGACCGTTGCGTCGGAGTACATTACTAATCGTTGGTTTCGTTACTACTATCCCTGCTTTTTCCAAATCTTTCTGAAGTTCGCCTCGTGTTGTTCTCGGTTGCTGCTGAACTTTTCGTACAATCTTCCTTACTGCTCGATCCGACATCTTGCGAGGAGCTCCGGTGCGCGGACAGTTCACGGTTGAGTCATGCACCTTCCATTTCCTAATAAGGTTTCCTATGGTGCTTACAGGGATTTTGAATTGAGCAGATATACGCCGATAACCAATTCCATTCTTGTGCTCGGCAATAATCTTATCACGGACGACTTGAGAGAGTTCTTTACGTTTACTCATCCTGAGAACCTTCACGCGTGATGGCTTACTGGTGACTAACATGTTCCAATACTTTCCAACGACGTAGAGTATGGTTGTGCTGAAAGAAAAGAGAACTCTTTAACTTCCGCTTGTACCTTCCAGAAGTGAATTACTTCCCTTGACTTTTTCTTTCCTTCTTTCTTTATTCCTTCTAACTAAGCTGCAGATTCGCGGCGTCTTATACCTTGCTTAATTCTTAGTTAAATAAAGCTTATCTTAAGCTACCTCCGTATCTGTCTTTTTATTACAATGGTCTACAACAATCGAGACACTTCTAAAACATATAATAGTGTCGGCAAATTAAAATGCAAATAACAATTTCCAGCATTATTTATAAAAAATAATAATAAAATATAATTTAAAACAATGTGTCCAACACTTTTTTTCCAGGCTATTCTCGTTTTTATTATATAATTTTTGTTATGCATTAAAATGTTCCAATTTCTAAAGTTATTTGTTATTGTTAAATGAGTAACTATTTCTTGTTAAATTTTCGCGTTATTCGCTGCATAAAAAATGTGTTAAATAAAGAATAATGGGATGTGTCCAACACTTATTTTCCCCACTGTATATACATATATATACATATACATATATATATATATATATATATACACATATCTATATATATATACACATATCTATATATATATATATATATATATATATATATACATATACATATATATATATGTATATGCACAAAAACAGAGAAGGAGGTAATAAAATGTTTTCCATCTAACTGATAAAGAATTACAAAATAAATTCTTGTGCTTCAAGCAGATTTTGGAAAATGACTAAACATAACATTAAATTTTAAGGAAAGTTTTTTTTTGTTTGAACATTTCTGAACCGTCGTATATAATTTTGGGTGGATGTTATATTAAATATTGAATCTAGTAATCATAAATTAAACTTTGTTTAGAAGATGCAGACATAGATACACTTACTTTTTGACCTTAAGAGAATGATTCATCAGAGGAATCTTCAAATATGGCAGTTGATATTTGCTTCACATCTTCCACCAATGTTTCTAATGGAGTTTCTGCAAAAAGTAATTACATGTCAAATTTTGTTCTTAAATCACACAAAAATTTCCATTTTAAGTAGGAAAGAAGAAATTAGTGATACAGATTAAGATAATTCTGTAATAATTCAATCAGTGAATTAATTTAGTTTTTAATTTGTTAGATGATAATAGAAATGCTTAATTTTAACTAATTTCATTCAAAGAAGAGTATTTCTGGTTGTATTATAACAGCTGTCATATTAGCATGCATTTTTAAAACATATTTTCTTTATTGTAACATTGAATGAAAATGAAAATAAGCAAAAGTTTTCATGAAAGATGAAAATGTAATTTAAATTCAAAGTAAAAATTGTGGTTTTTATGAAAAAAATTCCTGCTGAATGATGCTCCAAGATTTGAGGTTGATGTTGATGTTATTCAGAGGCTACATAATAACAAGAAATGTAAGAGAAAGCCAACAAACTTAAATATTTTCAAATTGAGCATTGAAGATCATTTTTGTTACTTGATTTGATGTGTGACTTCCACTTATGTGGAAAAAACCTATCAGAACATATATCATGTCAGATTTTATCATCTCATATTTAACAGTATACCCATCAAGGTATACAAATTTCATCTATCTATACCTCCATAACATTTTTTGATCTGAGAAATCAGTTATAATGGACTTTCATGTGAACAGCCACAATTAGTACAGAAGGGACTCTAAAAATAGGTATGAGGTGCAATGAGTCACATTGTTACCAATTTATACTTTTAATTTTGTACATGCATGTTGTTTTTGATTTTGTCAACTGTACAGTAGAGTAGGTTGGACACCATCTGTGAGAAATGAGCACCATGACACAATTCACTCCACCAGAAATTTGTAAATGACATGCTGTACTGTTTGGAATTTGCAACAAAAGCTCCAATAGGGTATGAATCTGAGGACAGTGAAGAGAATTTGGAACGAGTTGAATGAGTCTAATGGTGATTACGAAGGTGTTTGGAGTGATCACTAATGATGGTGAGGTTATGTCTCCATTTTTCTCTCTACAAGGCCTTAGACTCAACACAGAGACCTAGGTAGGTAGTGCTGCTCTGGGTCAAGAAGGTGGCTGCTGGAAGACTATGTCTGGCAACAGAAATCTGCATCAAGCTACACAAGCAGGAGAACCCAGTCATGGTTGTCAGACATCTTCTGTGACCACATCAACCTTACATCTGACTTCTTAACTCCCCAGACTGCAACCACTTTGATTATTATGTGTGGCACGCAGTTGAGCAAGAAACCAACAAAACTTCTTCTAATGCCAAAGATGAACTGAAGGCAGCATTTACCAATTTAAACAAGAAGACTGTCCAGAAGAGTTGCAGGAGATTCTGAAGTCATCTGAATGCCGTGGTTGGACCCAATGACAATTTTATTTAATAAATTTCCTCTTTGGTATTTCAAGATATTTTTGTGTAATTTTGGTAAATATATCTGCTAAAATATCAGTGTTATTTGCATTTTTGTATAATTTATACAACAATTTATCCATCACACTTTGTCTGTGTAAACAAAATCCAGAATTATTAATGAATAATGTATGAAAAATACAATTTTACAAAAAAAGCTGTCTCCCACAACACAAGGAACTAGACAACTAATGAGGTAAATTGCCATTTTCCTTTGTACAGGTAAATTTCAAAACCATTTAACCATGAAGTAATGGGGCAAAGCTGTGAACAAAGCACAATTCAGGTTGGTCATGGTTTTATGATGGTGTGGAATATGCTTGTGTGACACATGGCATGGAAGTTGGATTCACTGCTACTGCCTAAAAATGTCACTGACTGATGACAACTTCATTCACAGCTTCATGAAAAATGAAGTCCACATACCCCAACAACTGTGAAATTCCAAGATAATTCACCTTGTCATCAAGACCAAGTTGCCCAAAATTGGTTTGAGGAACAATTTAGAGATTTCTAACATTTTGTGTGGCCATCATGCATGTCCAAAATAGGCCCAACGAAGTATATATGGGACATGGTGGAAAGGTATATTCACATGCAATATCCTGCATTTATAAATATCAGAAAGCTATAGAAGGTACCAAGATGACATGACACAACATCTGTCCAGAGGTCTTCTGACCACTTGCACCTTATTGTGTAAATCAGTTACATCAAGTTGCTGCACCTTATCAAGTTAAAAGTCGTTGTGATATAAGGCATTTATCCCAAGAATTTTAGTATGTGTGTATAAGAGATAGATTGAGAGAGAGAGAATGTTTGCAAATATAAAGGCCAGTTAAATTTGAGAACCAACGTGTGATACTGTTTGAAAATGTTATTATAAAAGAATATTTACCAATATATATTTATATTTATTTTCACTTTGATAAACGGAAAATCTATATTGTTAAAATGTTTCTACAGAACAACAAATTCTAGGAGATACTAACCTTCATCTTCTAAAGTACTGCTAGTGACCTCTGGAATGGTCAATGTAGTAGTTCTGTTAACAGTAAAGTTTGCATTTTGCTTTTGTGGAAGACAATCAAATTTCAGTTTTCCTATGAAATTTTCTTGCTGTAAAGTGGCCTGCAAAAGACAAAAGAAAAAACAATCACTGATTTTCTTAAATCAGGATTTCAATAGCATACATTTATGTTCTACAACTCATCCTAATCTTTTAATATTATGATAAAAATATTAAAAGTAATTAGTTATATATTATTTTGATGCAAAAGAGAAAAATTGTAAGATTAAATTAATTTTATGAATAAAAAAAATATAAAGAATGGAGTAACAATAAAATAAGCAAATATTTCCTTAAAAAAGATCTGAAACTAAATAAACATTAAAATTTTGAATTTATTTAAAATTTATCAACATTAATACAGGTTAATGTGTATTGCATTTTTTTTTAACTTGTCCATTACACAATTTTAATTTCTCTTTTTACTTCTAAAATTCTGCTAATCAAAAAACAAATAAGCAAAATTGATGGGTGATTATATTAATATTCTGGTATAGAAATTGTAATCAGCAAATAAAGCTCAAGTGCTGTCCTAGTTTGTTATGTTCACATCACACTAATGCACTTAGAAACTCTTCATTCCCCAACTGGAAATTCCCTTAAATATCTTTTCAAAGAAGTCATGGCAATTCACAGATAATAAAGAAAAGGAATATATGGAGAATCATAATTGCCTATATCGTAAAAGGACATACTATGTAAAAATATAAAGAAATAGTGAAATATTAACAAAATCATGCAAGTATTAAGAAATATTATAAATTATGACTATAAATATATGTGAACATTTAACAAATAAAATGTGTATTATAGATGAGATCTTTTGTGTGTAAGATGAAAAATTGTTAACAAGACTTAAGTCTAAGCACACTGTTCCTATTCTAATTTTTAAAATTAAAAGTTACCATCATAAGATTTCTTTCTGCTTCCACTGCTTGAAGCTGATTGTGTATTTCTGCTATTTGCCATTTAAAATGTTTTTCCATTGTCTTCTGTTGCTCCACATGACATTTTTGTTCACGTTCCTGCTGCCGTTCTGCTTGTCTCAAAGAAATCTCTATGAATTACAAACCAGTAAAATAAGTGTTATTTAATCTGTTTTAATCAACAAAGCCTTATCTAAAGATATATTAGTCTTTATACAAAGTAAGCATATAAAACTCTGTTCCAGAATAGTACAAACTAGAAGTAATTAAGTCCTCAATTACTTGATAAATACTTTGCTCTGGGGTTTCCACTTAGAAATCAAAGTTTACTGTTGTTATTTTGATTATAAAATGGATGTTATCATTTAATTTTAAACTTTACATATATTTAATTGCAAAAAATTACATATAACATTTCACTAAAATAAATAAATATGATATTAGTAATAAGCTACAATTGTCCCCTACCTCAACCTGTTGGCATAGAGAAGTAGGGGAGATATGTTTCGCTAAACTAACTGCTACCCAGCCTCTCCTATTTACTTGCTTCACTCTCTCTTTCACTTGACCTACTATTTCTTCCCTGGCATCTCATATGCAGGAATCACTTGACATGATTTTAAAAAAAAGGGAAGGAAAACAGTTTATTTGAGAGGAAACATAGCCTGAAAGTTCACATGCTTGGTTGAAAAGGGTGCAACCCCAGTTCAAAGATAAATGGGATTTTTTCCCCAGATGACTTAGGTTGCATCTATGGCTGGCTCATGACATAAATGGGGCTTTGTCCTGAGGATTTTGTGAAGCTTACTTACACATCTGTCAGTGATAGATCCACATAACAGTTGATGGTGACAAACAGCTATACAAGATGGCAGTGTAGGGGATTTGGTAAGTGCTTCCGTATTTTACACGGGTATTGCTCTCGAGATTAGTTCCCCCACAAATACAACACAATGTTTTACAATCGCGCAAAAGAAATGGAATAAGTCACAACGAACATTAAACAACAAACAATTTAATATGTATAAAATAAAATTAGCATGTGGAAACAAATAAAATACAAGATGTGAAAAATTTCCTTTTGGAAAATAAAGTTTGGCAAGAAGTTAAATTTGTTTAAAGGTGTGTGTAAGTTTATATTAACGGAGTCCGTAAATAAGTCGTTCTTACTTACATTAAGTTCATTTCAGGTGGCGACAGCGTGTCGCGTTGATGAAAGAAAGTTTGTCGGTTTTTTCATGAACTTTGGTGTGGAAGAAATGACTTACATGCTGACTTAATGGCTAGCTTGGTGACTGACCTTTTACTTCCTAACTGTGTGTTATTTATATACCATAATAGGGGATCAAAGAATCTTCCTAACATTTAGGTGTGAAGACATTTATTGACCAATCAGATTTGTATTTTACTATTTTGTTTTGGGGCCTAAATATTTTTTGTTAATTGACTTCCGATCCTATTTTTCTAGAATGTTCTTATTCTATGTTTTTAGCTGATTGGTTGAGAAATATAAAAATGTAATTTAAATTCTAATGCCGTTTTGATCCAAAATTTCTATAATGTTTTTATGTAATTTCCTATTGCTTATTTTAATAGAAAAAAAATATGTATCCCATAGCAGAAATAAAAAGCTTCCTAAGGGAATCAACCCTAGACTAGTTATACAGAATGACATAATAGAAATAAAAAAAAATTAGAGTTAGGCATAAAGCAGTCTATGAGGAAAGCAGGCCTAATACATAAAATTATGGAACATATGGTAGACAATAATGTATTTGGAAAAGAGATATTAAATTGCCAACAAAATTCAAGATATGTCTCAAGTGCAGGTCAAGTTAGAGAAAGTTAGAATAGCTGCCAGAGCAGAGTTTGAAAAAGTGCAGATTGAGCAGGAAACCTGGTTAAGGGAACTAGAATTAACTAGCCAAAACAGGAAAACAGGGTAGCGTGAATTTGTCATATCCAAACAAGTCAGGTTAATCCTGCAATTTAGAGAGGAGGAAGTTGACTTCTCTCACTTTGAAAAGACTGCAGTGAATCTGAACTGACCAAAAGAAATGTGGCCCATGCTACTGCAAATCATATTGTGTGGGAAGGCGCAGAAGATATACGCCATATTATCACTAGAAGGTAGTGCCAATTATGATACAGTCAAACTAGTAATACTTAAAAGCTACAAATTAGTGCTAGAGGTATATCACTAAAAATTCAGAAGCCACAGAAAAGCAGAAAATCAAACATACATAGAAATTGTGGGGCAAAAATAGAGCTACTTCAAGAGGCAGAATTTATCCAAAAATATCAAAGAGGATTGAAACAGCTAAACACTGTATGTCAGAGGACATTAAAGTCTACTTTAACAAGAGAAAGGTAGAAATGATCTATAAGATGGCTGTGCTAACAGATGAGTATGTGATAACTCATAAAAAAGGCCAAGATAAACCTTACTCTAACTCAGCAATGCAAATAAGTAAAGAAATATTAATACTGAGAGAGGAAATAATAATAATAATTCAGTTGGCAGGAATGCACTACAGAGGGCTAACTGACCCTCAGCTGGGCGGGAAAATAAGCCAACGTAAACCACAAATGAAGCAGACCAGAAATATGAGTCATTTGTGCCTGAAGGGCAAATTTCCACATCAGAGAATAACTGGAAGAAAATACCTGTGAAAATCCTGAGAGATACCGGGGCTTTACAGCCCTTGTTGGTGCAAAAGTGTTGATAGTACTACTATAAAGGGTGTAGAGGGTAAACCTATGCGGATTTTTTTCTTTTTTCTCTCTCACTGGATAAAGTCAGACATGTTTAATAGTCTGAATGAGACAATGTAATTAAATTTACATTGTCAAAATAAATCTTGATTTATAACTGTTTAAATATGCATTGAGTTTCCTCACAATATTATATATATATATATATATATATATATAAACAAATGTTTAGAGGTACAAAATTTGTATAATATTTTAAAAACATGGAATTTATTGACAGTCCCTAAGGCTCTTTCATCCAACATCTCATCAGGAGAAAATCATTGGAATTATAAATTAAACAAAAAGAACAGCAATGAAAATGAAGAGCAAAAACATTCCTCCTCCCCTCCTTATAAGTATATATATTTACATTTACTCCCTTTTTTTGCTTTTTCATTTACGTTGCTGTTCTTTTCGTTTTAAGAAAAATAAAGAAAGGAAAAAAGTAAGTATGAAGAAACTACTGGCCAAATTTCAAAGTAAATCTTTATTCTGATTAGTTAAAAGGAACACACACATAAATTTTATATCTTCCCACATACATAAATAGCAAACCATGGTTTTTTGTATTTAAATGTAAATCATTTTCACATTCAACATTGCCTGATGACGAGATTCTATCTCGAAACAGAAATTTCCATGTCACAATGCACATTTAATTCATAATTATATGATATATATATTTATGCATCGTTCATTCAGCAATGAATTAGAACACTCTCAGCTATTGGGCATGTATAATGATAATATACATGCTAAAATTCTGCCGCCATCTACCGAGCGCCCATAGTTCAGAGGTAGAATCGCCAACTGACACCAGTTTGGTCGGGTTTCAATCCTGGGTTAAAAAGCAACTGGAGTCTAATCATACTGAAGAGCTGTGATACAGCGAAACAGATCTGTCTGCGGATGACTATATATATATATATATATATATATATATATATATATATATATATATATATACACACACAAAATTTAAATGTATTATGTAAATAATAAATAAAAAGTCTAGTCATAAAATAGCATATATAACTTAAAGGATGAGCTAAAGTAGAAATAGGTACAACTATATACATATGCATTTATGTACATATATATATATATATATATATATATATATATATAGGTACAACTATATACATATGCATTTATATATATATATATATATATATACATAAATGCATATGTATATAGTTGTACCTATTTCTACTTTAGCTCATCCTTTAAGTTATATATACTATTTTATGACTAGATTTTTTATTTATTATTTACATAATACATTTAAATTTTGTATATATATATATATATATATATATATATATATGAATGCAAAATAAGGAATTTTTAGAGGACATTGGTGCATGTATATGGGTAAACATCTATACACAAAAATACATGTGTACATACATATATATGTTTACCCATATACATGCACCAATGTCCTCTAAAAATTCCTTATTTTGCATTCATATATACATACATATTTTAGCACACACACCTACACACATACATGTATAGATACATATATAGTATACCTATATATATATATAGAGAGAGATAGAGTGAGAGAGAGATTTATAAAAAAGAAATAGGTATATAAGTAATAAATCATGATCTAAAAAGTGAAGGCTTAAGGTTATAAAATGGGCTATAGGATTTAGGGTTTTGAGAATCAGTATGTATTAAGTAGTAAAAAAAAGTTTTAAATTTTTGATAAGAAATGTAGTCAGGGATTAGAAAAATAAATTTAGAATTTGATTAGTTGCTATCCAAAGAACAGGCTCAGAAAAGGGCTAAAAAGTTAGATCAATATGGTTGTTTTAATTAATACTATAGTGATTAAGAAGAGGGAAAGAACGGTTCTATCAGACTGAAATTAGTTTTGGATTACCTTTAGGGAAGGTTATTTTACAATTTAAAATTTAAAAATTTAGATTTGTGGAGGCATTTGCCATTGAATTCCTTACATAAATTTAAAAGCTGAATTTGAAATATATATATATATATATATATATATATATATATATATATATATATATATATATATATATATATATATGTGTGTGTGTGTGTGTGTGTGGCTGAGTGGTTAAAACGTTTGCTTTCTGACCATGAAACCAGGGTTCGAATCTCACCATGATCAATTTGTTAAGAAGGTGACTTCTTGATATTATCAGTCTGGAGGAAGCAATTCAAGCATGTAGCACCTTTGGAAAGTGCCTGAAAACCATACCATGAGTTGATCCAAGCCTTGTGAGTGAAATTGGGTAAATGAGTGTTTTGAGGAGCCATTAATGGTTGGGCTTGCTCAAAGTCACAAGTTATCATGAATGAGGTTTTGAGCATCCTGGCTTTGTTCAGACTGTTGTTCATGTTAGATAACATGCTCTCTCCCAGAAACTGTAACTAAGGTCTGTTCAACATGGTTGCAGTATAAACCAGAGGTAGGTGTTAAACAAACACAATTGTGCCTGAGCAGGCGTCTACAGTGAGGATTAGCTAGCCACCTCGGTAGATGGGTATCCTTGAATACAAGTGGTCAGCCATTATATGTGTGTGTGTGTATATATATATATAATTTTTTAAAATTTTTCATCTACCATTTTAGTACTTCTATCATAGCAATTGCTTTATTGATATATTGAGATGGCTTAAGGATATTTATGATCTAATCTATAATTAGATGTCTCTATCTCTGGTAAATTTCTTTTGTTTTTGGTAGATTAACATTTTTTTTTTCATTTATTTTCATATATATATATATATATATATATATATATTATATATATATATATATATACATTATTTAACAAAATCCCTTTTATATCCCCACTAATACAGTATTTCTTTTTTCATTCTTCCCCTTTATTTCAGTAATAAAATTTAAATTAGATAAATTTAATCCCAACAACAGTCATACCATATTATTTTAAATGTAAAATTTTTTTTTTAAACTTTTGGCAGAGCCAAATATATCATAGTATCTATTTTCACTATTTTCCTTTTCCCCTTTCCTCTTTCTTTCTTTTTCTATTTTAAGTATCTGTCTCTTTGTTCCCACTCTCTTTAGCTGGCAGTTATTACAGCTGCCATTTTCAGCATGCAGGTTTTATTTCTCTTTCTCTCCCTCTTTCATTTCTTCTTTGTTTCTCCCTCATCCTTTAACTCTTTCTCTGTCTACCCTGTTTCTTTTTTTCTCCTCCTTTCCCTTATCTCTTTCCCCACTTCCATTTCCATGACACCCTTAATTTTGATTTTTTAACACATATGTAATCTTTAAAACACTTTTTCAATGATAGTTTGAATCCATTTGTATCTACTTCCCCACTCCATCCCTACCCTCCATAACAATGTCTAGATGGCCATCTTATAATATAATCTACTCTCTCTCTCTCTCTCTTTTAACTTCCCCTCCCACTGTTTTTTCTTATTTCCTTTATTTTTCTTTCTTTTCATATGAACTTTAATACCTTTTTAGTGACCTTCTGGTGCATTAATTTTTTTCTTGAATTTGCCATAATAATAAAGATTTTTTTTTCTCGCTGACAAAATGAGGATTCCTCATGGAAATGATCATAAAAGTTTTATTTGAAAATATACATAATTGGCTCTGTAAATAGATAATACTATTTACACTGATCTCTCTGCCTAGATCATTTTTAATATTAATAGAATCTCTTTTGAGATTTTACCAATATGCCACTTTCTGTTTGTATATATATATATATATATATATATATATATATATATATATATATTACAAAATTATATAGAAATTTACAAAACTAGTATTAACCTACATATTTATTCAAACTTATTTGTTTTGAACATTATATTTAATGGCTACTCATATTTGAGTGGAGAGTCTGTTTTTTTTTTCTGTAATTAAATAGTACATTTTTAAATATCCACCAGCTTAAATGTTTGAGAAATCTTATTTGGAAAATATCTATCTTCCAACAGAATTCGAACTGGCATCACCCATACACTGGGGAAATGCCATTATTAGATCTGGTATGTCTTACCACTTGCCCACAGAAGATATCATGGTAAACAAGGTTTAAATTAATACTTAAATAGATATTCTCCAGATTTCTTTTTAGAATATCTAACGCTGCACTGGATCATATCCTAATGAAAACAAACACATCCAAAGACAATTTTACAAAATTATATGGAAGATAGATATTTTCCAAATAAGATTTCTCAAACATTTAGGCCAGTGGATATTTAAAATAAAACTCAAATACAAGTATTCATTAAAAATAATGTTCAAACAAATTAATATATATATATATATATATATATATATATTTCAACAGATTTTTATTAATTAAATATTATTTTTAGTGGATACACGTATTTGAATAGACACTCCATTTATTCATTTTTATCTACCAGCCTGAATATTCAATCTTATTAAAGAAAAATATGCACTCTCAAGCAGGATCATCAATACACTTCCTGGCAAAGATGGTCTAAAGCATGTTATATCAAACTATCTAACAATGGTTTGTCCTGCCAAGAGGAACACAAGTCACATCCTTCCAGAGAGTGTATATTTTTCTTTAATAAGGTTAAATATTCAGGCTGATAAGCAAAAATAAATAAATATACTGTTTAACAAATAAATGGAGTGTCTTCTCAAAAATAAATATATATATATATATATATATATAATTATTATTCCTTTAAACTTTATTTTTAGTGGCTACCCAAATTTGAGTAGATGCCTCAATTATTTAAACGCTATATTTACTTATTTTTGTCTACTGTGTGTGTGTGTGTGTGTGTGTGTGTGTGTGTAGAAAAATTCAGATATAAATAAGTATCTGTAAAAAACAATATGAGTAAAGGCAAAAGGAAAACTTTTCTTTATCAACACAAATGTGACAATTTTATTTTGCAAAATGTATTTATAATCAGGGAGCTAAGTTTGAATTCCAGTTGAATTCCTTGCATTTACTTATGTGAAAATATCCTTAATCTGTCTCTTCCCTCCAGTTATGGATTAAATAACAGAACAGATTGGGTTCTATAGCTTTGGCAGGCAACCAGTCTACCACAGAAAGTAATGGCAACCTACTGCTGGATAATCTTCTGCCCAGTCAGTCATGTCTCCTTTGAGACATGATCACTGAAGCATGTATCACACATGTCACTTAACTGACTGATTTATAATCAGAAGTAAAAAATTTTTAAATTTAAGAACGCTCAAAAACATTTTCATGGCTAACTGTGAAAGTAAAGGTAAACTATGGAAGATGCAGAGCAATACAATTTAATGCCTAATAGATGAAAGTGAGTAAATGTTATTAATGTAACTGAATTTTTTCTTTTATATGTTTATATATATTAATGCAATTATTATCTTATTTTATTCTAATTTGATAAATTATCTATGTTATTATTTAATTTAAATAATAAGTTTTGATTTAACCATTTCTTTTTAAGTTATTAGATTCTTATGTTTATGTATTTTGTTTAAGAAAAGAGTATGCCTTTTGGGAAATTAGATATTTGAAAAGAATCAGGGATGCAAGTTAACATTTCGGCAAAACTCAATAGCGGCACTCTCAAGAACTTTTTAAGTAAATTATTTTCTCTTTTAATAAATGTAGCATTCTTTATATCAAAGATGTGGTTGAATTTTCTGTGTATGACTAAATCATTTTATAAATTGTTACGTATAGAACCTTTTTGTGTTCATAGTTACAATTTTCTAATTTCTGCAAGCTTCCCCAGTATATTTCAAGGAATAGTCATGACTATTTATTTTACATGTTATATATTTTATATACCTTTTTTAAGCCTTCTTAAATTTAAAGGTTTTGAAAATCTAACAATATTTTTAATTTGATTAAAAATGCATGTTGCAAAATAAATTCCTCATATTAGCCTTGACACAGTCCATCAGAGCATGAAACATGTTGGTAAAGAAAGATTTACAAAAGTTTAAAAGAAAAAGTTTACAAGAAAAAGGTACAAAAGAAATAACCAAGTTGAAATTATATTTACTTTAATAAAGCAAACAACTGAAAACAATACTAAATGTATTTGTCTTGTCTAAAAACATTATGCAAATATAATAGATAATAATATAAATATAATTAGTTCAATGACTACAGCTATGACAAATCAATTCTTCCTTGCACACAACTTTATTTCATATGAGATCATCCCTAAGTCTTTTACATATAAAATATTATTTAATTAAATTTACCAAAACTATTTTACTTTTTTACCTGCTTTCATATGCTGATTACGTGCATCAGTGATTTTTTTATCCATCTCTGCAAATTGAACAGTTAGTGCTTCATTGTATTTCTCTTCAAGTTTATCCATAGCTTAAAATCAAGAAAAAATGTAAATTACAGAACAAAATTTTTTAAAAAAGCAGCAGACCAAGAAAAAAATTCCAGACTATCTTTTTTCATCATCGTCTTGGAACCCTCAAAAAAGACAAAACAACATTAGTCATCCTGAAAAAATGTTAAATTCTCCAGAAATTAAAATATATTTTATATAAGATTTTTTTAAACTTTGCGATCATTAATAGCTGTTAGTAGCATAATAAAAATGCAATTAAAACATTTAAAAAATGTATTAAAAATCAAAATTATTAAAATTTAAAAAATTAATACAAATAAAAATTAGTTATGTTTTATTGTAATTTTTACAAAAATCATATTTTATTTATTTAAACAGTTCAGCAAGTAACTTAATGTTGAGATGTTCTTAATAATTTTCTTGCTCACAGTAATATTTATGTTTTAAAAATTGTGCTCTATACATTAATTTTCTACATAAATAATATATCCACATTCCAACTATTCACAATCAAAAGAGATTTTAAACTTTTCAAAATATTTTGATTTACACTTACCTGTCTCTTGTCGTGAGTAAATATTTCCATGTTTATCATTTTAAAAATTCTCCCTTGTAAATGCAATTTAGTTTATGATAAGAAGAAAACATAACACATAAATGTGATTCATTAAAGGTTTTTAACCTAAACTTGACAAAAAAAATATAACTTTTTCTTTTTTATGAAAACAAAATTAGTTTTACTGTCAAATTCAAATGTTTTTCACAAAGATAAATAATAGAAATATATCCATCAACCAATTTCCATCAATCCATAAATATTTCCATCAAATAACACATCACTCAATAAGTCCTGGGCCTGACAAACAGATGGCAACACTAATAAAAAATCCATATGATTTTTATGAAGTACTAACCTCTAAATGGCACGTGACAAAATTTGGGCCCAATTGGATTATTGGTTTATAAATTACAGTTATTTAAATGAAGCTATTGTTGCAAATTTTCAAAACAATGAAAAAATATGAATTTTGTATGTTGATAAAGCATTGCTTTCTGATGGGAAAAAATACTGTTCAAGCAAAGCAATGGCTTGATAAGTGATATTCAAGCTCTGCTCCATCAAAAACAATGGTTAAGAGGTGGTATGCTGACTTTAAACATGGTTGTACAGACATAAATGATGCTGAATGCTCTAGTCGCCCAAAATTGGCAGCTGTTCTGGAAAACACAAAAAAAAACACAAACTCGTTTTGGCTTATCGTAAATTGAAGTTGCGTGAGATAGCAGAGCAGTTGAACAATATCAGAAGTCAGTGTATTTACCTTGTCAATGAGAAAGTTGTGTTTAAAGTGGGTGCCATTTTTGCTTGCAGTCGATCAAAAACAACAGCCCATCAACAATTCAAAGCATTCTTTGCAACAGTTTCAATGCAACAAGTAGTTTTTGCTTAAATATGTGATGATGGATGAAACACCACTTCACTTCAAAGTCAAATTTGAAGTCACCTAAGTAGACAGCAGCAGGTGATAGCAATCCAAAGCGACCAAAGATGCAAACATCAGCAGGCAAGGTTTTGGTCTCCATATTTTAGGATGTATTTTGTTCATTGATTACCTTGAGAAAGAAAAAATCATCAATAGCAAATATTATATAGCATTATTGGTGAATTTAAAGGAAGAAATCACCAAAAAATGACCACAAACGAAGAAGAAAAAGTGAACTTTCACCAAGACAACGCACTGTGTCACAAATCAATCGCAACGATAGCAAAACTACATGAATTGCACTTTGAATTGCTTCCGCATCCACCCTATTCTCCAGATCTGGCCCCCAGTGACTACTGGCTGTTTGCAGACCTCAAAGAAATGCTCCAGGGAAAGAGATTTGGCTCCAATGAAGAAGTGATATCTGAAACTGAGGCATATTTTGAGGCCAAAGACAAATCGTTCTACAAAAAAGGCATCAAATTGTTAGAAAAGCATTAGAATCAGTGTATCACCCTAGAAAGAGATTATGTTGATGAATAAAGTCAAATTTTGCCTAAAAGTTGTTGTTTTATTAGTTAGGCTCAAGATTTATTGAATGATGTGTTATGTTCATTAACCATCATTTTCATTCTGGTTTCATTCAGCAATTTAAAACAAAGCACATAAGTTTCTTTTATTTTTGTTTGTCTGTATATATACATGCAGACATGTTTAAATTATTAAAGGTTTGCCACTATTTATAAGTAAGAATTTTTTATTTTAAGAAATTAGTTGCTAAATAAAGAAAATAATAATAGTCATCCAAAACTAACATTTCATTGATAATGGAACAACATTGATTTCAGGCTCTGTTAAGAAATTTGATTCAAATGAAGACAACAACCAACTAAAATTCTTGAGTGAGTGTTTGTGTACATTACTAACTTTTCCATAGCTTACAATTATACCTTGAAAAAAAACTATTTTAAATTGTCACAAGCAAGTTTTTTTTTAGTTTATTTTGTTGATATTTGCAACTTTAACTAAATCAAAGAACAGAAAAACTGAAAAAAATCATTGTTGATGAAATAGAAATATAGTTGTTGACAAACTAGTGGTGAACTATTGGGTTGGAACAAAATTTTGTAGCATTTTTCACTGAGTGACATTTGAACACAATATCTTTTCATACATGACTGAAAGTTACGACACATATGTATTCTAAAGAGTAATATTTCAACATACCTTTCTAAAGACGACTGGAGGCTCTGTAAAAGTGTACTAAACAATAGCAAACCTTCAATCCCCTTCTAATCAACAAATTTGACATTCTTACCTCTACAACAGACAAAGCTGAGTGCTTTGCTTGCAGATTCTCCACCAACTTGACACTGGACTCGTCTGGAGTATCTGTACCCAACTTCCCACCTCAAACTGAGGCCCAACTGAATAACATCCACATTACCCTCTTTGTGGACTCTAACATAATTTCAAATAATTTCAAAGCTTGAAATGAGCGGCGGTGACAGAATCCCAATCATTGTCCTGAAGAAATATTCCCCTGAACTCTCCTCTGTTCTCTCCAAACTCTATAACTACTGCCTCTCTGCTTCTTGCTTTACTGCCTGCTGGAAATCCTCCTCCGTAATCCCAACATATAAAAACACTGGTGAACCCTCTGACCCCCTCTAATTATTGCCTTATCAGCCTCCTTCTGATTTTTGGCAAAGTGTTTGAAGCCATCATCAATGGCGAGGTGTTTCAACATCTCACAGCCCACAGATTCTTCTTTAACAGTATGGCTTCTGCTTCACCAGGTCTACCGCTGATATGCTCACGACCATCACTAAGTATATACACCAGACTCTCAACAAGAATGGTGAAGCCCAAACTGTTGCCCTAGACATCTCCAAAGCATTTGACAGAGTCTGGCATGCTGGCCTTCTACAGAAGCTGCAAGGCGATGGTATAACTGAACAATTGTTTGACCTTATCCAGTCATTCCTTTCAAATGACACAATGAAAGTAGTATTGAACGGACATGCTTTCCAATACTATCATACAAACGTGAGTGTCCCTCAAGGCTCTATTCTAGGTCCTATGCTTTTCCTATCTACATTAACAATCACCCAGATGTAATAAGATACCAAGTGATGACACTATGGTTTACTCTCACCGCAATCAAAAATCTGCCAAGGGTGACAAAACAAACCTCACTGTTGAGCTTGAAAAGGACCTCCAATCCATGGGGAACTGGGGTAAGAAATGGCTAAAGAATTTTAATGCTTCCAAAACAAAGCTGCTATCTATTAACCACCACAGACAATCACTCTTACCCCCCGCCCCATTAACATGGATCAGACTAGTCCCCTAAATGCAAAACACTGCACCTGCTCAGGTTAACTCTCACAACAGACCTCAATTGGAATGACTATATAGAATCCATAGTTAAATCCATTGCTAAAAAAGTCAGTTCTTTGTGTAGGGCCAAGAAGTTTTTCCCATCTGAAACAATCATGCACATATATAAATCTACCATCAGCCCGTGAATTGAATACTGCTGCTATATCTGGTCAGGTGCACCTGCTATCCACCTAGGGGTCCTAGACAAAATCCAATGGAGAATCTGTGATTAATCCTGACTTGGAAGTTCAGATACAATCACTTTCTCACCAGCAAAATGTGGTTTCCCTGTGTCTCTTCTAAAAATACTTTTATAGCTTCTGCTCTGATGAACTTAGCTGAGGCCGTCACGATATTACCAGGCCTGTTCTATGATTAAAGTTGACTTGCTGACGTCACATTTAGTAGTGTTGTTTTATTTACTACCTGGCGTCCGTTAGTGTTAACTTATTTTCAGAACCAAATAGCAAAGGGAATTATAAAAATGGACCGAAAGTTCATTGTTTTTCGTTTCCAAAAAATAAACATTTATTTGATAAATGGAAACATGCCATTAAAAGGGAGAATTTTACTACAAGTCCATTTAGCAAAGTGAGTAGTTAAAATTTTATCACCATTTATTTCAACAGTCGCTAAAATCAAAATTTGCTAAAAAATTAGTTTTGCCGTAGCACAAGAAAGAAAGCACTTTGTTTATAATATATCTTTTAAATTAATATAATAAAATAAGATATTATTTTTATTTCTTTGAATAAAATTGAAATAAAAATTATCTTAAAAACTATCTGAATTAAAAAAATAAAATTTATGGCTATTTGTTCGTAAGTTATTTTTTTAAATGTTTTAAAACTTAAACTGAAAAAAGTTGTTAAACATTATATTTTCTAAACATATTTGAATTGATATTTTATTTAAGAAAATATTGTTTTCTTTTCAATGAAATGTTTAAAAAAATTCTTAGGAATAGAAAGTAAAATCTTACTTAACTTTTCTATACTTGCAACTTTATGAATCATTTTTAAACATGAAAAAATATTCCTGAATTAAATTTTTTTATTCTTTTTCTTGTATTAACAAAAACTACAAAATTTATTTTTTAGTCAATTTTAAAAGAATTTGTTTTATTTTTAAGGTTTTTTATTTGAAAACTCCATGAAATTATTTCTTACAAAAGTCAAGAAATCACTATTACCGAAAATTAAAGCATGAAAATGATGATTTAAACTTTGTTTAAAACCTATTATTTCTGAATAATTTTTTAATTTATTTGAAACATACAGGCCTAAATCACACAACACTTGAATTTTAAAACCTAACTTTTAAAATATTTAATTTTTAGAAAATATTTAGCACAAAATGAACACCCTCAAAAAATATTTTCCAAACATTTTTTTCCTATTTTTGATAATTTGAAGTTAATTATCGATATTAATCCATTGAAAAAAATTGGAAATAAAAAATTAGAATTTTAACTGAAGAATAAATCTTTTATAGTTAGTTTAGGGTTTTTTAATCCTTAAAAAAATAATTAGTAAGTAAAACATTAACCAAAAAAGAGTTTTGCAAAAAAATGATTTTTTTATAAACAGTTTAACATCATAAATGAAATAGAAACATTAATTTTTACTTTTTTTTTTCATTTTTTACAATTGAAATATTTTAAAAATGTAATTGAATTACCAAATGTCCTAGGATTTTTTAGGTATATTTTTTTTTTGAAAGGTAAAAATTTATCTTTATTTTATCCAGTAGGATTAACAATGGATTCAATCAAAATATTTCAAAATTCAAACTCCGTTGTTTTTTAGCAGAATTTCCCTAAAGACATTTGTTGATATTAATAAATCTATTGGATTAAAAGTTCTCAAGATGTTTTTACAAATCTATTTCAGATTTAGCTATCCTATCGTTAATTCGTTCGATTCATAATTATTTATTGCTGTTATGCCGTTTAAAAAAAAATGGAAATGTTATAGTTGTAAAAGTTTAGTATCAGGAAGAGACCTGATATAAACAGTTATTTTCAAGGAATTAATAGAGGTTCTCTGTTATATTCCAATGATGTAACAACAAATTTAGTACTAAACAATTATATTGTTATTAATAAACTTGTAAGGAATCTTTCTTTTCTTCATTCAATGAATCAAAGAAAATTGTCTATGTACATAACATTGAATGTTTTGGCTAATGATGAACTTCTTTTTCTTGTTGACTCATGTGGTGAAGGTTACAGCATTGAAAAAATGATTATCTGGAGTTCTTCTAATGCATTAATAATTTTTGTAGCAAGGAAAATGATAATATTACTTGTAAGAAGTTAAGTAAAAAAAGAAAACTTCAAACATTCAACTGAATTTTGAGACATAAAAATACTTTTAGAAGCTTGATTTTTAAAAAACAGTAACTTAAACTTATTTAGTTTGAATTAATTTGCTTGAATTTAAATTGTTACATTTTTTAATTAATTTGCTTATTTATTGTTGCTTCTTGTTTGTTCCTAAATTCTAATGGTTGCTTGATTTCTATATTTGAGTGATTCTGATTTAAAAATTCTTGCAATTAAAACAAAAGTGATTGTGATTTTTCATAATTAAATTAAAAATATAAATATTTAAGCAGTGTTTGTTAAATTTTTAGAATTTAGATGAATAAACGAAAAGTTTTGTCTTTAAAACCGTGTTTATTTACAAACACCATCGACAGTCAGTAGTCAACAATAATGTTTATATTTTCTTATTAATTATTGTTTTCCTTATTTTTAATTAAAATTCATAAAACCAGCATAAATCAAAAACATGTGTCTTTCTTTTTTTCTTGTTACATTTTAAAAAGTTTAAAAATCATTATTAAAAAAAACGACTTTGTGATTATCAACATTGTCATGAAGTGAGAGACATGGCTGCTCCGCTAATTCATGACTCTACTACCGTGACGTCACATTTCATCGCTTTGGCCTTGTTAATATATAGGAGGTATTGACTTAGCTCACTAGTATTTCCTATACATGAATTTACTTGAGCAACAAGACTAGCAACTTGGCCCTACCCTTTTATTGTGAAACCAATAAAATGTAAATGCAAATTCTACTCCATCAGCTTCTTTTCTCACACTTCCCACCTGTGGAACTCCCTTCCATTTACTTGCTTCCTTGACAGCTACAATCTCCAAGAATTGAAATGTAAAATCAATAGTCATCTCCTATCTCACTAACCTGCATCCTCTCTCTCTAATGCACCTTTCTCTGTCCACTCCACTCTCATCAGTATTCTCATCCTTCTCTTACCCACTTCCTGACACCCCCTATAACCTATCACTCTTTCTCATAACTTTCCTCCTATGTAACCCCTTGCAAAACAGTGGCAGTAAAATGCCTTGCTTGGGGCGATACGATTATGAAAAAAAAAACCTTTTCATATGATTGATGTGCAGATTGTAAATTTTAAATGTTTTTTACATTAAAAGTGAAAATTAAGGAAAATGAAATGCATTGTTATCATTTGATGCTCATTTCCAAAATAGGTAAAAATGCTGCACAAACAACATTAAATATATGTGCCATTTATGCAAAGTAAGGTTCTTAAGTGGCTTGCTTGGTTTTCAGATAGGACTGCAGTTGTTGATGATGGCCAAATTGAGATGCTGATTAAAAATAATCCATGTCACATAACACAGATCCTCTCAAAAGGCACTTGAAAAAATTGGATATATGAATTGCTACAATGTTTGGGTATAAACATACAATGCAACTCTCACCTAAGCTTAACACTGATGATTGTATTCTTATTTTTGATCTAGTCAGTGTTCACTGAAAGCTAGTGAAAAGTATGCTGTATGCTCAGAAAGCAACACAATGAAAGAAAAATGCTACATTGAGAAATAAAAACATGAAATCTGTTTTCCATATATGTAAATTTTTATTCATTATTATTGGTCATCTGGGTGGGTAGACTGGAGATACTTAGGATAAAATCTGCTAAGTCAATTCTTCTTACCAACTCCTCACCTATCTACTCATCCTGGTATGGTGGTGATTGACAATAAGTAATGGATGCTTCAGAACTGCAACACAGACATGTTCATCTCTCACAAAGACAAACTAGAACTCTCGAAAACTTAAAAAATAAAAATAAATGTGTACAGTGCTCTACCTGTATGGGAGCAATATAATTACAGGTAAAGAGAACAAGGCTTTATTATTTTGAGTTCCTCGTGAATAATAAAATAAATGCCAGGGAACTCAAAGTAATAAAACCCTGAGTCCTCTTCACCTGTAATTATATTGCTCCCATACAGGTAGAGCACTGTACATGTTTATTTTTATTTTTTAAGTTTTTGACAAAACAATATGGAAAAAATTGATTTCGAAATCTCACTGAAGAATATACCCAATGCAAACAAAAGGAAATACTTCATAAAACTATTACACAAAATTTAATCCAGTGAATGAGATAGAAAGCTCATTTCTTTCTACACAAAGAAGAAACACCTAAAGAACAAGAAGTATATGGGTTCAAAAGCAAAAAAACAGCCTAATACATTGAAAAGTTATGCACCTTTGAGAATGATTTACTAGACATAAGCAATACAACATTTCACAAAAGGAGAAATGATTTCCAACAACACCTTGGAGAAGTGGTGAAAGAAATAAAAACATCCAACAAAGTATTCATGAAATTGGATAAAACAGCCAATTTCTACAAAGTAACACTTAAAAAATATAATACGCTAATCATTAAAAACTTGACAAAAACTATAAAAATAGTTGATAGGAATAAGATGGACTTAGGTGATAAGATTAGCACATTTAGTAAAATAATCACAGATAAATTAAAAATAAGAGTAGCAAAACTCACCACAAAGGAGTGCTACATAACAATAAAGGATCATAAGGAAAACTTCAATATAAATTCCATCACGAGAAAGATAAATCCTACCAGACCAGAGATCAGAAAAAATAGTAAGAACATACTAGAAAGGATTAACAAACAAATCATGGAATACTTGGAATTAAGTTTATGGAAAGACACCACAGATGTAACAAATTGGTTTTTTAAATATAAAAGAAAAAACAACTGCTCTTTTATCCAATTCGATATCAAAAGAACTATTTGTTACAGCATTGGAATTTGACACTCTTTAATTGAATATGATAGAGGAGGAGAGAATAATAATAGTGAATGCAAAAACATCTGTATCATTCATAAAAAAGAACAGTGGAGAAAAATTAATTCCAAAGACAACAATTTTGATATTACCATGGGATCTATGGACTCTACAGAATCTTCAAATCTGATAAGATTATTAATATTATATAATCTCACAGCCTGTAAGGAAGTAGATACTAAAGACATTGGACTATATAGAGACAATGGACTTCTGATAATAAGAAATACCACAAATTTTGAAATAGATAAAATTAGAAAAATGATACATAAAGAATTTAAAAATTTTAATTTAAAGTAACAATTAAAACAAATATAAAAAAGTAAATTTCCTCGATGTAACCTTAGATCTAGAGAAAGATATACACCAACCATACAAAAAACCAAATACCAATCCTTTATACAACCACCCAAAGTAACCACCTTCCATCTGTTATCAAACATGTACCCTCATCAATAGAATACAGAATTAATAGAAATTCAGCTAATGAAGAAATATTTAATAAGCATAGCAATTTTTATGATACTTAAAAAATAGTGGATACAAAAAAAATAAATATTAAATATGTAAATGAGAAAAGTAACTCCCGAAGAAAAAATAAGAATAGAAATATCATCTAGTACACACATCCTTTCAACCAGATAACTAATAGTACATTGGGGAAAAAATTCCTCTTGTTAATTAGGAAACACTTTCTAGAAAAAAATCCACTAAGTAAGATCTTTAATAAAAACACTATTAAATTAAGTTACAGCTGTATGAACAATCTCTAAATTATAAAAAATCACAAAAATAATATTTTTAAAAAATTTAAAATTAATAAAAACAACTGGATAACAGATAATAACAATTTAGCCAAGAAAAAATGTAATTATAAAAACCCTATAGACTGCCCGTTAGAAAACAGGTGCTTAACAGAATCAATCCTCTATCAATGCAAAATATCTTCAAAGGAAAACCCAAATAATATGAAAATTTATACAGGGAGTACTAAAAATACTCTGAAACAGCAGACTTACCAGCACACCTCTTCATTTAATAATAACAAATACAAAAATAGAACATCCCTATCGAAATATTATTGGTATCGAAAGAAAACAAAAAAAACACCCACAATAAAGTGGAAAATTCTAAAAGAAGCTAAAACATGTAAGTCCTTAAATGAACCATGTCCATTATGTTTATATGAAAAACTATTTATTATTAAACCCCTTAAGAATAAAAATCTATTAAATAAATGCAATGAGATAAATGTCATATGTAGACATTGCAAATTGTTCATTAGAAAAATGGGTAAAATCTAAATTAAATAACATGCTTAAGAAAAATAATTACTGACAAACTATCAAAATAAATTGAAACATAAAATTATTTATTTAAAAAACCTTTCTTTTTATATAAAAAAAAGCTTTACAACAAATAAATAGATAAACCAAAAATGATATGTAAGTGAAAATACAGCATTGGTACTAAATGAGAATATCACATCAAAGGCAATAAAGTTAAAGGGAGAAGTGAGAAAAAAAAGAAAATGATAAGATCAGGTTAAAGGTAGGTTAACAAATTGACCATTAAGGAAGGAAAGGGAGAAAGGTAGGATGAGAGAGAAAAAAAGAAAAAAGAGAAAAAGTTGGTTAGTATGTATTCTTTGGGGCCAAATCCCAAAATGAATCTTCACTATGATTAGTCAAAAGAAACACACATGTAAATGTTATATCTTCCCACATACATACACAGCAAACCAAAGGTTTTTGTTATTTAAATGTAAATCATCTGTACAACCAACATCAAACATTGCCTGATGATGAGAATTTATCTCAAAACATAGAAATTTCCGTGTTGCAATGTACAATAAATTCATAACTATATAATTTTATATATATATATATATATATTTATTATAAATTATGTTTTAGAACATGTACATAATTTCTTCTATATATGTCCTCTTCTCTACAATCATATGACTGTTTCAGTGTTTGAGAACCAAAAACTTCATCTGGGAGAAATAAAGGTTTGGAATCATTCTGTTTATATTTGGTTTGTTGTTGTCGTAGGGGTTGGTTGGGGTTATTGGTAATTAAGTTAATGTGTCTCTTGTTTTGACCATTCAACCCTCGAAGAATCTGGTATGTAAGTGCAAAATTGTTGATTAATGGTATTATCTGTTGGAATGTACGTCCTATCAGTCGGGTATATCTTCCGGTTAGAATTTCTAAGAGGGATTCCTGTTGAGTTGTCATTTTTATGGTTGGCTATCGTTTAATTGATTTATGTCTGCTGTTAGTGGACCTAATTCATGTATTACCTTTGATCCTGTGTCTAGGTTTTCACTTTGGGGTTTCTTAGATAGACGTGGTAGGGGTGGGCTGTTTTTTCTTTCGAATTTTGTTTTTTTTCGGTATGGAATATTTTTTTATATTATAGGTTTTTTTTTTTAAATATGTTTTTTTTATATTTTATAGTCAAGTTTGGAGTATTATTGCATTTAGACAAAGTTATTTCAAGAAAGGATGTGCGTTGTGGTACAGTGGATATCAGCTCGGAACGAGAAACCGGGGAGCCAAGTTCAAATTTCAGTTGAATCCATCGTATTCACTTACACGCAAATATCCTTGGGAAAGGTATTAATCCATCTCTTCCTTCCAGTTATGGGTTAAATAGCAGGACAGATTGGGTTCTATAGCCTTGGTCGGCAACCAGTCTACCGCAGAAAGCAATGGCAATCTACTGCGGGATAATTTTCTGCCCAGTCAGTCATGTCTCTTTCGAGACATGATCGCCCAAGCGTGTATCATGTATGGCACTTAACTGACTGACTATTTCAAGAAATCTAAATTTGTATTCTATTCGAACCCAATATATATAAACTCCAACTCTAACCACCCACCATCCATTATCAAACACATCCCATCATCAATAGAACGCCGCATTAACACACACTCATCCAGCAAAGAAATATTTGATAAACACAAGGTAATCTACGATAAAATCCTAAAGGATAGCGGATATCAATCATCTAAAATCAATTTTGTGGAAAAATTCAGTAGTTCAAAGAGCAAAAATAGGAACCGAAAAATTGTATGGTATAACCCTCCTTTTAATCAATCAATTAACTTCAAACTGGGACATAAATTTCTTCAACTAATAGATAAGCATTTCCCCCAAAATAACCCTCTAAATAAAATATTCAATAAAAAATACAATTAAACTAAGCTATAGCTGCTCCAATAATCTAGAAAAAATAATTAAAGCACACAACAACAAAGTATTAAAAGCACACAACAAAAATAACTCCAACACTAATACCAATCCGACCCCTAATTACAACCCCTGTAACTGTAGAAACCCTAACCAAAGCCCCATGAACAACAAATGTCTAACGAAATCCCTGATATATATGTGTTCGATCTCATCCATAGAGAATCCTAAGGATGAAAAAATGTATATCGGAAATACCATGAATGTATTTAAAAAGCGATTTTATAATCACCTGTCATCTTTCAATAACAAAGAAAAACAAAACATGACATCTCTCTCCAAATATTTTTGGAAATTAAAAGATGAAAATAAAACACCTAAAGTTAAATGAAAAATCCTTAAACAAACAAGAACAACTAAATCTATAAAGGAACCATGTTTCCTCTGTCTTCAAGAAAAAATTGAGATACTTAAATATATGAAAAGTAACAAGCTTTTAAACCAGAGGCATGAAACAACAGTAAACTGCAAGCACATCAGAGAACTAACATTACAATCCTGCTAAAAAAAAAAAAAGAGCCAAAAATAAGACCCATACATATGTGTGTGTGTGTGTATATATATATATATAAAGATAAAGATGTAGGTGTATATACGCATATGTATGTAAAAATTCTATAAAGTTTTAATATTAACTATAAATAAGGTGTATAACCATAATTAGTATGGCCAAAAAGAGAAGGCCAGTAATCATAGCCATAACTATAATAAAACGAATCATATATTGACTAGACATGAGAATAGAATCTTATATAAGAATAGAAAAATAAAAACTTACAAATTTAATAGTGAACAGGATTTCCAAAACATGATATTATATATCGAGCACTGTTTTAAATTAATGTTTTGGACGTGGAAAGAATTCTTCATTCTGTATTCACTCTGATATATATATATATATATATATATATATATATATATTTAAAACAAACTTTAATCCAAAAGGAAAAGCAGGAAGGTAAATCTCAAAGACTCGATCCTAATTAATATCAATATTTTAATATTAAAAAATGATACAGGTAGAGAGCTCAATGTAATTATTATTTAAATTACAGAGCCAATTATAAAATAAATTTCAAAGTTCTTTTGTATGATAATTTCTATATACTCATCATTCATATATATATATATATATATATATATTATAAATTATGTTTTAGAACATGTACATAATTTCTTCTATATATGTCCTCTTCCCTACAATCATATGTTTGTTTCAGTGTTTGGATTTAAACACTTCCTCAGGGGAAATAATGGTTTGGAATCATTCTCTGTTTATATTTGGTTCGTTGTTGTCGTGGGGGTTGGTTGGGGTTATTGGTAATTAAGTGAATGTCTCGTTTTGATCGTTAGACTTTTGAGGAATTTGGTATGTAAGTGTGAATTTGTTGATTAATGGTATCATCTGTTGGAATGTATGTTTTATCTTTTTATTGGTTGGGTATATCTTTTGGTTAGGATTTCTAAGAGGGCACTGTTGAGTGGTCATTTTTATGGTCGGCTATCATTTAATTGGTTGATGTCTGCTGTTGATAACCTGCTCCTACACTAACTCGAGCACTCTCGTCATTAAAATAAAAAATCGAACATGGATAAAATACATTTCGACATTTCGCTGAAAAATATTCCTATCCCAAGCAAACAGGAATACTTTCAGAAACTGGTCCTAAAAACGAAGGACCTGGTAAGAAGAATGAGATGGAAAGCGCACTTTTTCACTAAAGGATACGGAAATACAAATATTAACACATTTGGATTTAAAAACCTACGAACAGCTCTCCTCACAGAAAAACTTCTCAACTTCGAAAATGACTTGTTCGAAACCATAAACAAAATAACTTTCCACAAACACAAAAATAAATTCCAGAAACACTTAGACACAATAGTCAACAGCATACACAAATCTGATAAAATATTTGTTAAATCAGACAAAATGTCGAACTTCTATAAGATGGACCCAAATGAATACAAGGATCTTATTAAAAAAAAACCTAACCAAAAAATACAGAAAAATAGACAAAGAACATAAAAACCACATAGACAGAATAAACCAGGAAGATAAATTAATTACAGACAAACTGAAAATAAGTGACCAAGTCCCCAAAATAACAACAAAGGAAGCATATGTACTGTTGAAGGACCACAAACCTGATTTTAACAGCAAATTACCCACAAGGTTAATAAACCCTACCAAATCTGAAATAGGTAGGATAAGTAAAACAATATTGGAAAGAGTCAACAAACAGATAAAAAACAAAATTAAACTAACGCAGTGGAAAGGTACGGTAGACGTAATCAAGTGGTTTGAAAAAATTGGTGGAAAAAATAAAGCCACTTTTTTGCAATTTGACATTGTGGACTTCTACCCATCAATTTCGGAGAACCTATTAAGCCTCGCCCTAGAGTTTGCTGAGTTCTACTCGGACATCACAGAGGATGAGATCAGAATTATCCGGAGCTGCAGGAAATCAGTTATAATCCACAACAATGAACTCAAAGGAGAACTTTGATTTATCAATGGGTGCACTTGATTCTGCAGAAGCTTCGGATCTAACCAGATTATTCTTACTGTACAACTTAACTGCACATAAGGAAATAGAAACGAGCAGGATAGGACTGTATAGGGACAACGGACTGATGATAATTGATAAATCTACTGGAGGTAAGGTTGATAAAACCAGAAAATTAATCCATAGAGTCTTTAAATCCTTTGGCCTTAACGTAGTAATTAACCACAATATCAAGCAAGTAGACTTCTTAGACATAACATTAGACCTAGTATCGAACACTTTCCAACCTTACATGAAAAACAATGCTAACCCAATATATATAAACCCCAACTCTAATCACCCACCATCCATTGTTAAGCACATCCCATCATCAGTTGAACGCCTCATTAACACACATTAACATTATCCAACAAAGACATATTTGATAAGCACAAGGTAATTTATAATAAAATCCTTAATGAAAGTGGGTATAAATCATCAAAAATCAGTTTTGTGGAAAAATTCAAAAGTCCAAAAAGCAGAAATAGAAGCAGGAAAATAATATGGTATAACCCTCCCTTCAACCAATCAGTTAATTTCAAGCTGGGAGATAAATTTCTTAAATTAACAGAGAAGCACTTTCCCAAAAATAACCCTCTAAGCAAAATCTTTAATAAAAATACTATAAAATTAAGCTATAGCTGTTCTAATAATCTAGAAAAAATAATCAAAATGCATAATACAAAAATATTGAAAATACACAGCAAAAATAAATCCAACACTAATACAAATCCGTCCCATGACAGCAACCTCTGTAACTGTAGAAACCCCAACCAATGCCCCATGGCCAATAAATGTCTGACAAAATCTCTGATATATATGTGTTCGATTTCATCCTCAGAAAATCCTAAGGATGAAAAATATATATTGGGAATACTATGAAGGTATTTAAAAAGCGCTTTTACAATCACCTCTCATCCTTCAATAACAAAGAAAAACAAAACATGACATCTCTCTCCAAACACTTTTGGAAATTAAAAAAGAAAATAAAACACCTAAGGTCAAATGGAAAATTCTCAAAAAAGCAAGAACAGCAAAATCTATAAAAGAACCATGCTTTCTTTGCCTTCAAGAAAAAATAGAGATCCTTAAATATATAAATAGTAACAAACTCTTAAATCAAAACCACAGTAAACTGCAAGCACATTAGGGACTTAACCCTACAATCATGCTAAGAAATACAAAGAGTTCGATCGATATCCTCATTATAAAAGATAAAAAATGCTATAGAAAAAATAGATCCAATAAATCCTTAAAGGAAGGTCTATCACTAAAGCCTACACCAATAACCTTACTTAAATACAAAAATATTCCATACTAGAAAAATCAAAATTAAATAAATGGCTCCCAAACTTGAAAAAGAATCAAAATTCATACATTCAAAATCAAGATTAGATATACTACTTCAGAATAATTATATCACACACAAAAATAAACTGTAAGCACACGTAAGATCTAACCCTACAATCACCCAAAAAAAATACTGGGAATTTGAATAAATATTTTTATTATTATAAAAGATAAAAAATGCTACAGAAAAATCGATGTAATAAATCCTTAAAATATGATTTAATGCTCGCAAAAATATCTAAATAAATAAAATATATAAAAAATTAAAAGAAATAAATAAGATTCCAAACGATAATTTATAGTAAAAAAAACCAAAAAAACCCACCCTCTAAACTTAAAATTAAGATTAAACATACGACTTTATACAAAAAACTGATAAAACGCTAATTCACATTTACTTCCCAAAAAATACAAATTTAGATTTCTTGAAATAACTTTGCCTAAATACAATTATACTCCAAACTTGAATCAAAGAAAAAAGAAGAAAAGAAAAAAAAGAGAAAGGGGAAAAGAAGGAGAAGAGAAAGAAAAAGAAGGAAGAAAGAGGAGAAGAGGGGTATATGTGTATATATATATATAGATATATATATATATATTTTTTTTTTACCGAAAAAATCTAAATTGGAAAGAAAAAACACCCCACCCCTATCACGTCTATGAAAACCTAGACACAGGATCAAAGTAAATACATGAATTAGGTCCACTAACAGCAGACATCAACCAATTAAATGATAGCCGACCATAAAAATGACCACTCAACAGTACCCTCTTAGAAATCCTAACCAAAAGATATACCCAACCAATAAAAAGATAAAACATACATTCCAACAGATAATACCATTAATCAACAATTTCACACTTACACACCAAATTCCTCAAAAGTCTAACGATCAAAACGAGACATTCACTTAATTACCAATAACCCCAACCAACCCCCACGACAACAACGAACCAAATATAAACAGAGAATGATTCCAAACCATTATTTCCCCTGAGGAAGTGTTTAAATCCAAACACTGAAACAAACATATGATTGTAGGGAAGAGGACATATATAGAAGAAATTATGTACATGTTCTAAAACATAATTTATAATAAATATTCACTGCTATATACACCATATATCGAGCACTGTTTTAAATTAATGTTTTGGACGGAAAAAATTTTTCTTTTTTCTCTTCTCATTCTATACTCACTCAGATTTATATATATATATATATATATATATATATATATATATATATATATATATAAGAGATTTGTGCCCACAGAAAGAACAAAATTGATTTAAACAGTAGATATCATAATATAACTAACACTCTAGGACCCTTTCACCCAACACATTATCAAAAGTGAACATTGGCAAAATTTTATATAATTATCAGGACACATTAATTTGATCTTACAAAAAGAAAGGTGGAACTCAATTAAAAACAAGTTTTAATCAAAAAAATAAATAATTAAAATGTAAGGGGTGGGTGTAAACATAAGTTCCACAAGAGTAGTAAAAAAGAAAAATGGAGACTCACAAAGCCTCCAATAAACGTAAGGAGCAAATGAAGTGCTCCTTTTGTCTGCACAAACTGGGCCAGTGTATTTTTAAGTACACAGCCTCAAGAACAGGTAGATGATATGATGATCTATCACTGTGCAGAATAGAGAACCATGTGTCTTCATACTGGTTGGTACAGTCGTGATTGTCAAGTAGAGTTGACCAATAGCAGAATCATGGACAGCTTGAGTCATTCTTATAGAACAACTTGGAGTACTCGAACGCAGAGGCGTGCTGCACTACTCATGCTTCCAACCTCAGATTGGTACGTCCTATGTATACTGCATCACATCAGCATTTGAATTTATGCATAACTGACCTTTTACGAAAATAGGACATCTGATCTTTACTAAAGGAAGGAAACACAGATATAGTTTGAAAAACAGTGCACAACTTAACAGCAAAATAACACAATGAAACATACACCAAAATTTTGTCAGTTATTAACTGACATTTTCTACCAAGCCAGGGCAACTTCAAATAAATAGGACAACGACTAGGTCCAAAGACCACTGGTTCCTTGAAATGCTTGATCTTTCTAGAAATCACAGATTTAATAACATTATTGAGATAACCATTACTCTCAAAAATCTCTTGCAAATTAGTAAGTTCTTTGTCCAACAATCCAGGGGAACACATCATGAGAGCTCCATGAACCAGGGTCTCAATTAAACCAATTTTACGGGACTTGGAAACAAATGAGTTCCAACTGGTATACAAGTCAGTAAATGTGGGTTTATGAAAAACACTTGTTACGTAAACCCCGTCCCTATGTTGTAAAAGGACATCTAAAAAGGGGAGAGCCCTATCCTTCTCAATTTCCATCATAAACTTCAAAGAAGGATGGAGAGAATTAAGTTACACCAAAAAATTATTAGCATCAATCAAAAATTGAGAAAGTATCATCAACATACCGCATATAAACAGATGGTTTATTAACTTTCTCAAATAACAGACGCTCACAAAATACTGATAGTCTCATGTAAAGGTACATTTGTAAACAAACTAACACAACAGACCTCAAGTGGAATGACTAGATAGAATCTATAGCTAAATCTGCTGCTAACAAGTTCGGTTCTCTGTGTAGGGCCAGGAAGTTTTTTTCCAACTGAAACAATCCTGCACATATATAAATCTACCATCATCCAGTGCATTGAATACTGCTGCCATATCTGATTGGGTGCTTCTGCTATCCACCTAGGGATCTTAGACAAAATCCAATGGAGAATTTGTAATGTGATCGATCCCGACTTGGCAGCTCAGATACAGTCACTTTCTCACCGGCGAAATGTGGTTTCCTGTGTCTTCTTTACAAATACTTTCACAGCTTCTGCTCCAATGAATTTAGCTCACTGGTGCCCACTATATATGAATTTACTCAAACCACAAGATTAGCAACTAGGTCCCACCCTTTTACTGTGAAACCAATAAAATGTAAACACAAATTATACTCCAGCAGCTTCTTTTCTCGTACTTCCAGCCTATGGAATTTCTTTCCATTTACTTGATTCCCCGACAGCTACAATCCCCAGGAATTTAAATGTAAAGTCAATAGTCATCTCCTATCTCACTAACTTGCATTCTCTTTCTCATGCTCCTTTCTCCATCTGCTTAACTCTATTCAGTACTTTCATCCTTCTCTTACTCACTTCCTGACACCCACTATAACCTGTCACTCTTTCTCATAACTTTCCTCCTATGGAAACCCCCTGCACATTAGTAGTAGTAAACTGCCTTGCTTGGGGCGATATGATTTTAAAAAAATAATTATTGTTAGTTTATTGCCGGATCCAAACTCTAAACTTCTAATGAAGCTCAAGAACAGAAAGGAGTTTGAAATATTATAAGTAGACAATGTGTCAGAAACTGGTTGAAGCAATTATATTGCAAGGCTGATTACCTTAAACTTTGCAGAATTACCTAAAATAATATTCATCTTATCCAAGTAATCCTGTTTGTTCAAGATGACAACACCAGAACATTTATCAGGCTTGGTAATATATATATTGTCCCTCAACCGTAATGCCTTTAAAGTCCAAAAATGAATACTCTGCTAAGCAAGAAAATCTGACTCGAAACTAAGCGAAGAGTACTCACTGGACAGTTCAAATAGTCTGGCCTTAATTTCAGAACACTTCTCAGACAATTTGGGAACATGCTGAATAACTTGAGCATATAACATCTCAAATACAGAATAAATTTGTTCCCTGCTAATCCTAGAAAGAGAGATACAAAATTCCAAACCTTGAGAGAGAACTGGCAGTTCAATCCCATTTAGGGTAACACTGGAAAAATTGAAAATAGGTCAACTAACATTCTTATCGGCAGATCCAAACCTTCTAGTGATAAGACCATTAAAATACTTATTGTCTCTCTCACAGATTTTTCCAATCATAGTCTGATAGCGAAAGAGACAAAAAGAATCAAAAAAGGCCAATTTAAAGATTTGTCAAAATGAGCATAAACATGTAGTTGAGAAGTCAAATAGTTTCCCCAACTTATATTCAATTAGAGCATGCTCAATGAAGGTAAAACTAGTTTTGATCTTAAGCAGCCTCCATCTGTGGGATTCCAGAACACTCACATTAAAAAGGGAGATTTAATGCGGTATCCGGTTCACAAAAACACAACACAAATTTTGAGAAAAGACAACACCATAAGAAATGTTGTATAAAAATATGAAAATTTTGTATTTGACAATATATATACAATATAAACAATTTGTACAATTCTTTGTGACTTTTGTTTGATAAAAAGTGTCTTTTATATTTGCGTGAATATTGATTGAATATATGTGTCTGTTTGGATTTGAGCAAATGTTGTTGACTATAAAAGTGTCTGTTTTGGGTCTGTAATTGGGCAGAGAAGTAGCACAAAGTTTCTTTCCTTTTTATGTATCAGCTGCCAAGTAGGTGGAAAAGGAAAATGTTTCAAATTGTGTTGAAAGAGAGTGTGAATGAGAATTCCCAAAGGAAGAGAGAGAGTCAAATGGAGATAGTAGTAATTGGTAGGATATGTGTGTAAAAACAATGAATCAGTCTACTTAACTTAATAAGTCTGTGTTACTTCTTCTTTCTGGTTGATGAGAGATGTGAAAAGTTTTACAACCATTGAAGGGGTCTTGCTGCAGGTGCTTCCTCTCTTCTTTCCATTTGTATTGGTTGAGTAGGCAAAGGATTAGTTTGTCGACAGTGGTCTCTCTGATGTCGGCACCTATCGCACTGTGTGTATCTGACACAGCGCCTTTCGAGCTTGACTGGTTTGGCTGACTTTCTTGCTGACTGACAGATCGACTGCTTGCTTGAGCGATGGATTGACCGACTGCTGTCTCTCACTGACTCTCTTGACTGACTGACCTGTGACCGGTCAGGGGACCACTTTAAATATATAATTCTGGTCACATGGAAGGACCCCAGAACAATTTTTTTTCTTTAGCTGTAAAAAAACTTATTTCGCTGACATATTTTGAATTTCTTGATTTGTCAGCTAATCAGGATCCAGATTATCGCTTTTCACACTGACTTGTGAATAAGAAAAGCTTTTAACCGTTTGGATCCACTTTTGCAGGTGTGCAATTTTACTTTGGGTTTTTCCCAAATGTTGTAGTTGTTTGAATTTGATTTTGCGGGTGTGCAATTTATTCTGTGTTGTTTTTAACTGGTTGATGGATGATATAGGATTTGTATCCTATACATCATATAAATGAAGAAACAACATTGCAAGACAAACATAACCTAAGAAATGATCTTTTTAACTTTAAGGAATTGACCTTGTGCCACAAACAGACTGATTAAGTTGGCCAATAATATCTCTGGGGTACCTTCGACATAAATATTCAGTTGTCCCAAAAGTTCATAAACACTTGTGAAAAATTGAATTTTTATGCAATTTTGCGTTTATATTGTTATAGTGATCTTTATCTTTGTATTCCAGAGGGCAATTGATAAAATTGAGCTGCGAGTTTTGACTTGTTACTGCTGGAAGCGAAGTCTTTCAATCAGAAAAGCTGCAGAAGAGATTTCTGGCGACATGAGTCTTGAAGATAAGCCTTGTTCGGGATGGCCATTAAAGTTGGATGATGGAGACTTGCAAACCAGGTTGGACATTGCACCTTCATCAAGCACTCGAGACTTGGCTGATGACATTTGAAGCAACTTTTGTTCACAAAAAGCCGCACCAAGATCTGCACAAACTCACTGAAGCACAAGCCAACAGACGAGTTGAAATTTTCCGTCAGTTGCTCAGTAATCCATTGGAGGAGCGTTTTTGGAAGCGCATTGTGACATCCAACGAGAAATGGGTCTATCTGGTCCAGCACAATCAAGACACGCGATGGGTTCAGAAAGGGCAAGAGACACCGTCGGTTCCAAAACAAGATCGATTTGGCAAGAAAGTCATGTTGTGCGTTTGGTGGAACTTTGAAGGAATCATACATTTTGAGTTGGTTCCGAATGGTCATGCCATCAGTGCTGAACTTTACTGCCAGCAACTTTAGCGGGTCAACGAAAAGTTAAAGCAAAAGTACCCGGCTCTGATCAACCGAAAGCGCGCTTTGATGCAGCAGAACAATGCCAAGCCACACACAGCCAGGAAGACCAAAGACAAGTTTGAAGAGCTGGACAGCGTTGAGGTTCTGCCACATCCAGCCTACAGTCCTGACTGTGCTCCATCAGATTACAGTCTTTTCCGCTCAATGCAACACTTTCTGAAGGGCCGCCAATTCAATTCGTTTGATGAAGTCGAGGAAGCGTGTCGAGAATTCTTTGATTCGAAGCCAGCTGAATAGTACTTTGACCAGATACAAAAGCTTGCAGATCGAGGGTAGAAAATCTTGGAAAATTATGGTCTTTATTTTGAGCATTAATTTTTGTTGTTTTTGCGAGTAAAATTTCAATTTTTTGCAAGTATTTATGTACTTTTAGGACAACCTAATATATAAAAAGAGATTTGTACCCACAGAAAGAACAAATTGATTTAAACAGTGTAGACATCATAATATAACTAACACTTTAGGACCCTTTTTGCCAACACATTATCAAAAGTGAATGTTGGAAAAATTTTAAATAATTATCAGGACACATTAATTTGACTGGACTGGTGTATCAACATCTGCTCGACAATTATGACTTTGCCAACCGGTATGAAGACACATGGTTCTCTATTCTGCACAGAGCTAGATCATCATATCATATACATGTTCTTGAGGCTGTGTACGCCAACTCAGTTTGTGCAGACAAAAGGAGCACTTAATTTGCTCTTTACGTTTATTGGAGGGTTTGTGAGTCTCCTTTTTTCTTTTGAACTACACTTGTAGAACTTATGTTTACACCCACCCATTACATTTTAGTTATTTATTTTTTGATTAAAATTTGTTTTTAATCAAGTTCCACCTTTCATTCTATAGCGTCAAATTAATGTGTCCTGATAATTATTTAAATTTTTCTAACATTCACTTTTGATAATGTGTTGGCTGAAAGGGTTCATCTTACTTTGTTTTGCTTCCACCTTCTGCTTGGATAAATTCAGCTTTAAGGATTCCACCTCAGTATTCTTCTCTTCAAACTTTTTTTGCATCTCTTGGAATTCTTGTGTCACAGAATCACATTTCTGAAAATGAAAAATTCAGAAAAGTTTAACAAACATACCTACAAAAAAAAATGGATTGTGAAAAGTTTTTTCTCTTGAAACCACTATTGGAGTATATGGTAATAACCATATACTTCAACAGTAATTTCTATTGTTTTTAAAAACAATTTTTAGAATTTGAACAAAACCTAAACATATGAATTTGAATTTATACAATTCTTTTCTCACAAAACTGACAGCGAAATTTTAAGCACTACTTATTTATTACATTGTTTATTTACAAGATTAATATATATTTACAAAATAATAAAAATATATGAACCAATATTTATTATTTATGATATTATAAAAATGAAACAAATTTTTTATTTATAATGATGACTATAATGTATAGAATAAGAAAATTTAATAATTACAAAACAAATAACTGTAATTATAGATTTTGAAAAAAGTAAATTTTCCAGACATTATTCTTAAAAATTGACAGCAAAAATGACCACTACATCACGACGCACACACACATATATATTACAGAGTATAATGAGGGATAAAATTTAAAAGAAGAGAGAAAAAAAAACAATAAAAACCCATTTTGCTCCCACTCATCAAAGTTTCTTAATTGGGAGAACTTACAGTAAAATATAATAGGTGTGAGAAATGAATTAGTCAATGATGAGAAAGAGGAATAAACTGCTAGAAACAGATCACATCAAGGCCTAGCAAACACTCTCACTGTTTACACAGTGATGGTTTGCAAGACCTGATGGCAACAGACTCTAGCACTTTTAAATGAAAAGTGAATGTGAATTGGCTAAAACAGAGAATCAATGCACATCAAATTCCATGGCACATTTTCTGTAATTTATAAGATATTGATTTATTGCAAAATTTACAATTTTGGCATATGGCTGAAAGGGGAAGGGGAGACAACTGAAGCTGGTCATCACTATCTTATACCTGGCTAATCAGAAACACAACCCATTTTTACTCTTTAAATTTTTTTCTATTCACCATAAGAGCCTATCGATCATCAAGCAAACCACCATATACCATATGGTGGGTGAGATAGTAAGGTTAGGGGACACATCACTCACAATCCCCACACTAAGTTTCCTGTCAATGTGCAGCATAGGAAAGCCAGCCTTGAGGCAAGCTTGTGACTCACCAAGTGCAGCATTTAATGCCCCTCCACCCTGACACAGTCATTGGGCACAGACGGCTCTGTCGATGTGATGTTTGCGCCCCCCCCCCCCCGGACAAAACGGAGGATAGTAAATGCTTAATTGTCTTCTTACACTTCTTACAGAGAGGAAGTACAGACAAACGGTAAAGAACAAGAGGAAAGATGTAAGTGGCACATGCCTCAGCCCTGCTCTTTAAGGACAAACTCCTTGGTGCCAAGCCTGGACCACCACGCCAACCTTTGCCTCTACTTCTGACCAATATTTTTCCAGCTGGAGGTTGGGCCCAAACCACACTCTTAAGATGCGGACAGGGCTGTCCGTTCAACCAAAGGGCTCCCAAAGATCAAACCCCTTCAAGGCACCTAACTGCAAGTTGGAAGACTTGTCATGGTTAATCTTGGTCCCTGTGACCTTTTCTTCCTGTCAAACACCTTCAGTACCACCTCAGTGTTGCTGTGGCATGACAGGAAAGTAGATACATCATTGGTGTATGCAGAAACGCTGGCTCGACCCCACCAGGGACAGTGATTCTATGTTGGACCAGACTGCACACCCTGTCCCTCAGCTAGCAAAGGAGAGGCTCCAATGCCAAAGCGTAAAGTAGGGATGACAGTGGACAATACTGATGAACCGATAGAGACAGCTTAAAAGTGTGTGACAGCTTCCCGTCCACCTGTACCACAGCACTGGGGAGCGATACAGGAGACTAATCAAGCAGCAGAAGTCAGATATGAATCCGGCAGCCTGCAGGACAGCAGCCAGGTAGCCATGGTCAACCCCTATCAAATGCCTTGGACTGATCTAAATTGATCAGCGTACCTCTTCATTGTCTTTTACACCCTCTAGGATTGTGCAAATCAGATGCAGATTGCTCTGAATTATTTGGCCCTTCACTGCATAGGTCTGCTTGGGTCCCAACAAAATCTCAACACCTGACTGCAAACACTTCAATGGGATCTTGGCCATAATCTTTAACTCTGTGTTTAACAGAGTTATGGGCCTGTAATCATCTAAATCCTGCCCAACATCCTTGTCCTTTCTCAACAACATGACCACACCCCTGGAGATCTGGTTGGGAATGGACCTCTGCCAAAATAGTTGTTGAACATGACAGTCAAAATTGGGACACAGATGTGCGACAACCTCAAATACAATTTATAGGGCAAGCCATCCAAACCCGGCGACTTGACACTGCCAACTTTCTTCAAAGCCATGTAGACGTCGCCCTCCATAATTTCACCCTCACAGCTAGCCACTTCAGTCAGCAAAAGCCAAGGAAATTCAGCCAAATGGCTGTGAAACTCTTCGTCATGGAGACCAGGCACCTTGGTAAAGTGGCTTTCGAAATGCCGCCAAAATGCTTTACACATGTCATCGGTCAATCTCAGAGTATGCCCCTCCAGGGTTTTCACCTCACGAATGCATTGATCGCCACTTTAACAGATTTCTTCCCTGCACAGTTCTGCACCCATGTTCACATTTTCGAAAGACATCTTGCTTAACTTATGCCTAATTACCTGACCCATGTAGTGCTTGCTAGTTAAACGCTACAGAGCCTCCCTAGCTAGAGCTATCTCTAGGAGATTCCCCCCAGAATCCACCTGGGAAACACTAGCCCTGAGTCTTCGCTCTATCTAGTGCAAGCCGTTGGCTGAACTCTGTAGTGAAGGACCTAATCCTATCCTTAAGCCTCTCCCACCACCTATTCCCAATAACCACCTATACTACTTTCCGCTAAACTACAGTAGTTAGCTGCTTCCAAAAGTCCCCTCTGTCCAGTAAGGACAGACTGAAGTTCCAGTAGCAAGCCATTCTAATCCTAGTGTCTAATGCCACCCGGGCACAGATAAGTCTGTGGGCCATGTAGCCTAACCAGTGGAACATGGTTAGGCTATATCTAGTAAGTTTATTTGGGTTCTGTTAGCACATTTTCTGTTATTTATAAGATGTTCACAAATTGAGGAACAGTAAGTGCTGCAGATAATTCATTTTGTTGCCAGGTATGGTCCTTGATTTTTAGTGGAACATGCTGTTTAATTCTAGTATCAAGTTGCTGAGTAGTTCTCCCTATGTAACTGACACTGCAGCTACAATCTTACATATAAACTACAGAACATATTTGATGAGTGAGGAGAATGTTCTTACAACTAAAAGATAAAACCGATCTAGTACCCAACATCATCTTGGCAAAAAAATAACATTTCTGCACATCTGAAGAAATTTGCCTAGTTAGGTTTTCATCATTCTCTCAATCCACAAAAGACTAAAATACACCAGGCATTTTGCTGTAACTACTGGTCTAATCTTTTTGAAGTCAGTTCTCATGTTACAAATCACATACCTGGTAAGAAAAAGAAATTATTGTTCCTCAATTTGTGAACATCTTATAAATAACAGAAAGTGTGCTATGGAATTTGATGTGCATTAATTCTCTGTTTAAGCCAATTCACATTCACTTTTCTATTTAAAAGTGCTAGAGTCTGTTGCCATCAGGTCTTGCAAACCATCGCTGTGTAAACAGTGTTGCTAGACCTTGATATAATCTGTTTCTAGCAGTTTATTCCTCTTTCCCATCATTGACTAATTCATTTCTCACACCCATTATATTTTACTGTAAGTTCTCCCAATTAAGAAACTTTGATGATTGAGAGTGAAACGGGCTGTTTTTTATTAAAAATTATATTGATTGGAATCTAAAATTTTCAATTTTTTTTAATCATTCAATTTTTTGGCTATTTGTAAATAAAAGTTAATTCTTGGTTTTAAAAATCTTGCAAAAAAAGCAATTGAATACCCACTTTTTCATTCAACTGCATCATTAAAGAAATTAAAGTTTAAGTAATTTCAACTCAGTATTTATTTTCTATTTTTATTTAATTATTGTTAAAGTTTATGCATCCCACATCATTTAAGTGCTAGTTACAAAAAGTGATAAACTAAAATAACTTGGGAATATGCAACACAAATGATTCCATATTTTTATGCAGGGTTGTTCACCACTGTACTCTTAGTAACTGTTTAATGCCTTTCCATCATGATTATAAAGTGGTGATTATATTATTTAACTATGAACAACTTCATATTGCCTTTTCCATATACAAGACACAAAAAGTGATATAGTCAAGGTAAAAGAATACATTTACAAAAGAACCATGTCATTAATGCTGTTTTTATAAATAATCTATAAATTTGTAAATGTGTACTTGAGCAGCAGTCCTACATTAACCTATATTTGCTTAATGGCTACAGACAATTGTTTTAGCTTTTCTTCTAAGTGAACAGAGGTCAGTAGTAAGTAGCTGTCCCAAAAATTATGATCAAGTTTTTTTTTTATTGAAATCCAGGAGCTGAATGATTAGAAATTATGGATTTTAGATTTTTTTTTTAATTACTATTTTTAAATAATTGAATTATAATGTATTTGCATTATAATGACATCATAATTGAACAATGAAAGAATTTCTTTTTCAGCTTTTTACTGTTAAACCAATATGCATATTCTCAACAAGTATTGAATGAATATTAGTGGAAGAAATACTTATACTTATCACTCCATGTCTATCAATAGATTAATGGTAGTTTGACAAGCTTTCTTTTCTATAGTAAATTACTAATTTTATATAGTTTTATCATGTCTGCTTGGAAATGGACAATATTTTTGATGAGTGGTTACAAAATAGATTTATTGGATATGTTATTTTATTGTTACTATTATTATTTATAGTTTTTATAAAAGTTAATTTCATTTAACATTCTTAGGCAATCTGTTAATTATAAGTGCTTGTTCTTTACACAATAAAATTTATAAATTAATATACAAAAAAAGATATATGACTTGAATTTTTAAATAATTATTTAAAAGACTAAATCACCAATTTCTTTTGCCTCATTTACATTTAAGAATGAGTCCTGTGAGTTGAAAATAAAAAAATGACTTACCTCTAATGTTACTTGAAGAGAGTTTTGTGTCTCCAGCAATTCTTTCTTTAGATAAGTTTCTTGTTCTTCATCTAAAGTTTACAAAATAATAATTAGCTAAAAATTAATCAAATTTTCAAATTAAAAAATAATTAATAGAATGCTTTTCAACTCTTAACTTTGTCTTGCCAATACTAGTCAAGAGCGGCTGCTCTGATCAACAGTTGTATAATATCGGGGTTCTTGTAGTGCCATGTCGCACATGGATAGGTGTCCCTGCAAGCGCTTTCGGTGGGCAACCCCGAGGCCACACCTTGTTGCAGCCCTAGCCAGTTTCCCTCCAAGCACAGATCGTGGATAATGACCGCCTGTATCCTCTACCCTAGGTCCCTTTCTACAAACAGAATCATGACTAAACAAATCAGAAATGACCCTAAACCAGTTAAATCCAAACCACCTAAACCCATTAACCTCTCCTTCACTAATATCCAAGGCATTCGTACTAACTTTCCTAGTGTAGAAGCGTTCCTGCATGAAAAGTCCCCTGACATCCTTGCGCTCTGCGAAACTAACCTCAACTCAGCTATTCCCTCCTCTGACCTCTTCATCCCTGGTTATCTTCCCCTTTTAAGGAAGGATTCCACTGTCCACATGCATGGGCTGGGTGTTTATGTCAGCGAACACCTCCCCATAGCTAAGGTGACTTCACTCGAATCTACTGACCACCAATACATATGTCTCTGCCTGTCTCTCCTCAGTTCAGTTAGTTACCTATTCTTTCTTTACCGTTCTCCCTCCTCTCCGGACTGCTCCCTACTAGATAGCATTGCTGACGACATAGATAAGGCTATTTCCTATCACCCATTCGCCCACATATTTGTATTTGGAGACCTCAACGCCCATCACTCTGAGTGGCTTGAAAACGCCGTTACTGATCCGGCGGGCATTCAAACCATGAACTTTGCTATTTCCCAATCCCTTACGCAAGTGGTGGACTTCCCCACTCGCTTCCCAAGCACTCCCTTGGGTCATTCCTCACTGCTAGATATATGTTTCACCTCTGCGCCTGACACCTGTCAAGTTTCACAGCTTTGCCCTCTCGGCAACTCCGACCAAGCTGTAGTCTCTCTCAGTATCTCTTTCCAATCTCACTCCCCACAAGAGCCCCCTACTTATAGGACCTCCTACCTCTACCAAAAAGCTGATTGAGATGCCTTTCGCGATTTCCTCTGCGACATCCCTTGGGGAAAAGTGTTCGACCTATCAGTTGATGATTGTGCCTCTGAGGCCTCGTCATGGGTGAAAGCTGGCATTGATGCCTTCATACCCACCAGGAAGTATTGCTTAAAACCTCATTCCTCTCCGTGGTTCTCTCCAGCCTGCTCAGCCGCCATTGCCCACAGGAACCATTACTTCCATCTATTCCGGAGACAGCCAACTGATCACAATAGGCGCCTGTTCACATCTGCTCACAATGAGTGCAAGAGAACCCTAAATGACGCCAAACAGTTGTTTGCTGAGAGAATGCGACAGCACATAGCTGACAGCAAGTTTAGCTCCAAGGACTATTGGAGGATTTGTAAACGAGTGCTCAACAATAGGAAATCCTCAATACCTCCTTTAATCCATGGATTTGAGGTTCTCACATCTGCGGACAAAGCCGAGTGCTTTGCCCACAGATTCTCATCCAACTCCACATTCGACTCGTCCGGAGTACACCCACCTGACTTCCCTATTAGAACTGAGGCCAAACTGTACGACGTATATATTACCCCGACAGTAGTATCAAGAGTAATTTCAAAACTTGACCCCCATAAGGCGTGTGGAGACGATGGAATCCCGGTGTTTAAGAGGTGTGCTCCTGAACTTTCCCCTGTCCTCTCTAAACTATTTAACTACTGCCTTTCTGCTTCCTGCTTTCCTGCATGCTGGAAATTCTCTTCAGTCATTCCTGTATTTAAGAAATTGTGGTGAACACTCAGACCCATCCAACTATCACCCTATCAGTCTTCTACCGATATTCGGGAAAGTATTCGAGGCTATAATCAATGCTGAAATAGTTCATCATCTCACCGCCCACAAACTGTTCTCCGACAGGCAATATGGATTCCGCTTTGACAGGTCCACGGCCGACCTGCTAACAACTGTAACAGAGTACATGCTACAGGCCCTTGATGAGTCTGACGAGGCTCGTGCAGTTGCTCTGGACATCTCCAAGGCTTTCAACAGGGTTTGGCACTCTGGCCTCCTATGCAAACTACGCGGTTATGGTATTACCGGTCGCCTGCTTGACCTAATCCAATCTTTCTTAAATAACCGCAAAATGAAGGTCATTCTGAATGGGCGTGCCTCTTCGTCCTACAGCACGAATGCTGGTGTCCCACAGGGCTCTATCCTGGGCCCAACGCTCTTCCCTATTTTCATCAACAATCTCCCAGATGAGATCAAGTCCCAAGTAGGCATCTACACAGATGACACTACAATATACTCCCACTCCAGTAAGAAACCTGTCGTAGTGGACAGACATAATCTCGCTGCTGACCTTGAGCGGGATCTACACTCTGTGGTGAACTGGGGCAAGAAGTGGCTTGTCAACTTCAATGCATCTAAGACCAAGCTGTTGTCTGTCAACCATTACAGGCAACCTCTCCTGCCTCCCATAAGCATGGACCAAGTGATTCTCCCTGAGAGCAATACACTACGCCTCCTCGGCCTTACCCTGTCCTCAGACCTCAAATTGAACCACTATATTGAATCCATAGCAAAATCTACTGATAAGAAGGTTGGGTCACTAAGTCGATCCAGGATGTTTTTTCCATCTGAATCCATCCTGCATATATACAAGTCAACCATCTGTCCGTGCATGGAGTACTGCTGCCATTTATGGTTAGGTGCCCCTGCTGTTCTCCTCAGTGTTCTTGACAAGCTCCAAAGGAGAGTCTGTAATGTGATAGGTACTGATCTGGTGACTCGACTGCAGCCACTTCCCCATCGTCAAAATGTGACCTCCCTTTGTCTGTTCTATAAATACTTTCATGGCTTCTGCTCGGACGAGCTTAAGTCACTGATGCCTCCTCAACAGGTGTTTACTCGTGCAACCAGACTGGCAATTGGGTCCCACCCATTCACAGTCAGGTTAGCCAAATGCAGACGACAATTCTACTCCTGCAGCTTCTTCTCTCGCACTTCCCGCCTGTGGAACTCGCTCCCGTATTCTTGCTTTCCTGATGGCTGCAACCTCCAGAAATTTAAATGCAAAGTCAATACTCATCTACTAACCACTGGACTCTAGCTCTCTCCCCACCCCTGTATAACCTTCCCTTTCTCTCTACCTATGTATCTGTCATCGCACCTGCATTCTCAGCTTTCTGTTGCTCCTTTCTAACTAGTTTGTACTCCTCACTCTTTTCTAATTAATCTTTTTACATTTATGTAACCCCCTGCACATCAGTGGCGTTTCTGCCTTGCTCGGAGTGAAATGATTAAAAAAAAAAAATACTAAAATTTATTCTCAGTATAAATCACAGAAGTAATACTTCAAATTTGATTGGTTTCTGTTGAATATAATTATTTGCTTTTTGCCTTCTTTGTAAAAATCCTTAAAATCATTTGTTTATTAGAAACCACCTATTTATAAATTATTAGATAATAATATAATAATTTATAAATATATTTCTTCTAAGCCAATGATTTCCAGGATCATCTATTGAAATCAATGTACTGTTAGCATTTCTCCACAAATATTTTATATTTTTATTACTTTTAATATACGTTTCCATCTTATTTTATTTTTAATTTGTAATTAAAACAGTTACTTCCAATGATATTATGAAGAACAGTGAATACACAATGAATTATTTTCATTTCATCCTGTTTATAAAAATAAAACTACTCTGTTTTACTTATACAAAATATTTTTTCTTACAAAAAATACTTACATTTACTTCTTGTTGCTTGGATTCTTTCTTCTACGCCTTGCACAATTTCAGTCAATTGCATAGCTAGTAAATCTCTTTCTTTTTGTAACTGCACAAGCTCAGCCTTTGCATACATTGGTATACTAATAAAAAAAAGAAAATTCAATTAAAATCACAAAGAGATCCATGGTCTGTCAAATCCAACATTTTAGACATCAAAGAGGAGTTAACATAATACAAGTTTCTTGAAACTTACAGATATATTTTTTTTACTTAGTCTCTTCATTGAGATTAACATTAAATATGATTTTGCTTTCTATTTTTTCTTGCTGAACCTTGTTGTTCATTTAGGTAGGTTTATGTATAAAGTACCTTCTACATCAATTATAGGAATGGAGGCCCTGCATAGCAAAGTTGTTGTTTCCACATACGGCATATTCACTCAACACTATTGATGTTCCTGAAATCATTCTCATACAATGTGGAAGGCATTTTTCTTGCTAGAAATGACCCTCCCATCACTAAAACCTGTTGCCATGGATGGATGTATGTGATATCTATTTATGTAGGTACAAAGTGCCTTCCACATGACTTTTCAGACTTAATGCTTTCTAGTAGAACATTGCCCAAACACTCATACTGTTTCCACAGGTTTGTTGTTTTCTTACAGCATATCCAATATATGCCTGAAGGTAAAAATGCATATATATCCTGCTGTTTACCTTATTCAGGAAAAAGCAAGACCTTTCAGACTTTGTGACTTGTCTTCCATTGATACAAAATCCCATTCTAATGTCCACTGAAAGTGAGTTCAATGATTCTGATCAATCTATATAACAAGGGTTGACTTTATGATGCATTCTATTTTTCACTTCAATTACAGCTATCAGCAATTTGTGCCACAGTAGACTGTCTGTATTTCATATTAACTCAATATATGCAGAAAGCCTCTATTTACTACTTGCACTGATATGTTTTGGCAGCTCAATGCCATGTCAACTGTTGGCAATTTCTCACTCCTGGACAACAGACAATAACTCAGACCTAGTCTTCTGGTTAAAACAATACTTAACTTCAATTAAGTAGCCAGAAAGTGGCAAGCATGTTTCAGATTGTAACAGTTTATAAAATATTTTTCCCTGATTTTGAATAACACTATATTGATCATAAAGTACAAAAGAAGTTATTTGAAAAAATTATTATAGTTTTTAATCTAAGATTCTGAATTCATTGATGATTTTTAGATAATAAGATGATTAGTAATATGATGATTCTTACATGATAAACACAGAATACCAAACAATGTTTTTAATGATATTAATTATTAATCCTAGGTTAAAGAAAAATTTTAAAATCACATAGTTAAGATATATATTAATTTTACAGACGGGTCATGAAGTAATTGTGAAGTGGATTCTTCTGTACTGCCTTTAATGGGGATTTCTGTCTGCAATTGCTGGTGAACTTTTGAAAGGTATTTCTGTTTGGCAATAACATCTGAAAAAAAACCCCAAAGAAACTTGTGTTTAGATGACAAATCATAAACAGAATGATGAAATATTTGCTTTGTTAGAAAATAATTCTTTCACTTTTGAATTTTGTTATTGTAGTGAGAAGACAAACGTAGGTATAACTTATTAGAAGCTTTTTCCAACTCAGAATGGAGTGTGTTCTAATGGGCTTATTTAAATGCAGAATATGTATGAGGGAAGATAATCCATACCACATTCTTCTCCGCTGGTTAATTGTAGGGGACAAAGTCATTTAACCGATCCTATCCATTGTACTATTTTTTTTCATTAATTTTACTTCTTCATTTGTAATTAAACATACAAGCCTGATCAAAATTTTAAAACCACTTAAAAATCATTAAAAAGAAATATTTTTTTTACGGATAGATTTTAAACTCCTCCCATTTAAGGTTACCAATACTACAATCTAAAAGGTTATAGAAACAAAAAGCTATATTCCAAACATTTTATTTAGAAATTTACATTTTTATAAAATGAGGCGATTTACACATGATCAAAATTATAAGACCAGAGACAAACATTCTACGAAATTGTACAAAAAGTGTATGAAAACATTCAACAACCAAATTTAATAATGAGTTCTACCTCCACTGCTTTTGATGACTTCAGAAATTCTGTCAAGCATGCTAGAAATAAGCATTTCCATTAAGGTGCGGGGGGATGTTGCTCCAGCTTCTGAAGATGGCTTCATGAAATTCATTTTTTGTTGAATATTGTTTGCCATTTTGATAAACATCTCTTGTCATCCATCCTCAAACATTTTCAATTGGGTTCAAGTCTGGTGAGCATGCAGGATGTCCCAAGAGATGGACTCCATTTTCTTGTAGAAAGGTCAAGGTCCATCTTGCAGCATGGATTGCAGCATTATTCTGTTGGAATAACCATCCATCCACACACAAACGAAGGCCCTCCATCATCAATGATGCTTTTTGTAGCATGCTAACATAACCAGCCACTGTTTAACAACCCTGCACCACCTGGAGCTCCATCGTCCCTCTGTAAGAAAAGGCACCCCATACCATTAGGGACCCTCCACCACTATGACGTGTGGAGAAAATTTCAGGAGGCATGTTTTTGTTATGCCAATATCGTTGGAAGCCATCAGGACCATCTGGATTGAATTTTTTCTCATCAGAAAACAGGACTTTCTTCCACTTCTCAATGTCCCATGTTTGGTATTCACAACCAAACTTTAAGCAGTCCACCTTGTGACATGGAAGCAGCCGAGGAATTTGTTTACGCTTTTTATTTACCATGCCTTTTTGTCGTAAGTGTTGTCTGATGGTTACGGGACTGCAATCAGCATCTGTGACTGCCTTAATTTGACTAGAAGAAAGTCCCCCCTCGTTCATAACAACCCGTCTTATTCTCTTACTCAATGCAGGAGAAATTTTGGGGGGGCCTACCAGAGGATTTTGCTTTTCCATAATTCTCACTGTTCTTTAGAAAGTTGCAAATCACAGTTTTACTGCGATTTATCTTAGCTGCAATCGCCCGCTGTGATAAACCTTGCTTATGGAATTCTAGAATTCGAGAACGCTCAACTTTGGTAAGTTTGCTTGCTTTAGGCATGGTAACACCTTTACGCAGTGATTGCTAATCTCTAACTGAACTAAAAACATTGGAATTACCATAGATCTAACAATTTATACCCCCTAGTCTTATAATTTTGATCATGCGTAAATCGCCTCATTTTATAAAAATGTAAATTTCTAAATAAAATGTTTGGAATGTAGCTTTTGGTTTCCATAACCTTTTAGATTGTAGTATTGGTAACCTTAAGTGGTAGGAGTTTAAAATCTATCTGTAAAAAAAATTATTTTTAAAGATTTTTAAGTGGTCTTAAATTTTTGATCAGGTGTGTAATTACAACTGATTTTTGGTCAGTTACAAGTGTGAAGTGATGCCTAATAAAGTAATGCCTCCACAAAGATGTGTCTTTTTCAGCAGCTGAGTGTCACTATTCTGACTGTAATCAGGTCCTTGATAAAAAAGGCAACAGGGCGACCATTTTGCCTCAGTGATGCAGCAATGACACTATCAGATGCCTCTATTTCCATGACTAGATGGGTAGCAGGGTCTATATAAACTATCACAAAATTTGCTATGCCATTTTTTTATTTTTTGGAATACCTTAACAGAAGTAGGAAGCAGAAGAAAACTGTTAGCTTGTACCAGTGGGTGTATATTCTCTGAAAATGAAGAAATTTACTGCAAGTAATGCACAAACATGCCCATAGCTCACTGAAGTGTTCACAAGATGTCAGAAACCAGCAGCTTGAGCATCTGACTTCATATTCCCTTTACTCACAGTGTAACCTAATAGACTAAGGGTTCTGACTCCAAAGAAATATTTGTCATAATTTAATGTAAGATTGTAGTTTGTTAATAGCCACCATAAACCATTTATGGTTGCAGTTATGGTCTCACTGGTTTAGTCTGTTACACTATCGATGAAGGCAAAGGTGTCCATCAATTTTTCTGTGATTATTATATTGTCAATAACTCTTGAAAAAGTTGACACACTATTAGTCACACCAAATGGAATCCATCAAAAATTATACAAATGGCCATTCGTCTTGAAAACTGTATAGAGTCAATCCTCAGGCTTAATTTCTACTTGGTGGTATGTGCTCCAGAGATACAATGTGAGATATTTGGCAATTCCACTCACCATCTTGGTAATGCAAAGCAGTGAGTATGCATTCAACTGGATGAACCTATTATCTATGAGTAGTCTATAACTAATCTCTTTTTGTGGATCTCAGAAGTTACGAGAACCTGTGCCCTCCACAGAGACTTGCTTGATTCAATAACTTCCCCGCCAAGCATTGTCATTACTTCAGTCTTAATAAACTGTTTGCCATCGTGTGAATATCATCTAGATTTTACTGCTATGGGTTTGAGGTCCAGTGTTAGGTTGTTAAAAAGTGATTGATATTGAACATTGATTGCTGCTAGTCCACAAATCTCCAAGGTTGGTTTGTGTCTTCCAAAAGGGATTAGGATACTAAAATGCCAACATAGGAAGTCATGCATTAATATCATGCTACAACAGAGATTCTTTATTACTAATAGTTTTGTCTGAATGTAAGCATTATCTTTTAGCTGAAGTTTGATCAGGCAGTGCCCAATTACTTGAGCGCACAAAGAAACAGTCATCCTAGTTTTGTCGGAGCAAGGAAAGATCCACTGCTTGTTAGGTTTCATCACATTTAAATCTATGTAACTTGCAGAACTACCCGTTTCAATAAGGGTAACCACAGGAATATTGTTAATGTACATTTTTAGTATGTTTGTTGAAAGGTAGTCCAGAGATGCAGCAGTTATGATAGAAGTATTAGGACGATGCTTTGTTGAAGTGGATAAAGATTGACTTTAGAAAAATATCAAAGTTTCTCACATTTGCAACACCTAACATTTCTAGCTGAACAGGAATATCAGGGAGTGAAAAGTCCATAGAAGAAACATCTTTTTGTTGAGACCACCATGAGTGGTTGCTCAGAGGTAAAATCTTGGTCACAAGAAGACGAAGATAAAAATGAAGAGCTGGAAGAATTGTGAAACTCCCGAGATGCACCAATGGTAGGTAAGAAAAAAACAAACAGTTTCTGGGCAGCTTCTAAATTGTGGGCCATCTTATAGGCAGTTCTTAACATCATGGTTTTGTTTTTGTTTTTTTTTTTAATCATCTCACCCCAAGCAAGGCATTCCAGTGCCACTATTGTGCATGGGGCTACATAGGGGAAGGTAAAGAGAAGGAGTGGTTAGACAGGGAATGTCAGGAGGAAGGTGAGAGATGAGTAAAGATACCGAGGATGAGGGTTGGGCAGATGGGAAGAGTGTTTGATAGAATGGGAGCAGGTTAGTGTGTTAGGAGGTGTCTATTGACCTTACATTTAAACTCCTGGAGATTGTAGCTGTCGGGGAAGCAATCGTGTGGAAGGGAATTCCACAGTCGGGAAGTGCGAGGAAAGAAACTGTTGGAGTAGAAGTTACGGCTGCATTTTATCGGTTTCACTGTAAAAAGGTGGGATCTAGTTGCTAATCTAGTATCTTGTGCAAATTCGTATTTAGGGGGCACCAGTGATCTAAGTTCATCGGAGCAGAAGCCGTGAAAGTATTTATAGAAGAGACACAGGGAAGCCACGTCACGCCGGTGGGAGAGAGACTGCAGGCGGTCTGCCAAGTCGGTATCTATCACATTACAGACCCTCCTCTGAACCTTATTGAGAAGCCCGAGGAGAATAGCAGGGGCACCCGACCAGATATGGCAGCAGTATTCAATGCACGGGCGGATGGTAGATTTATATATGTGCAGGATAGATTTAGACGGAAAAAACTTCCAGGCCCTACACAGAGAACCAACTTTCATAGCAGCGGATTTAGCAATGGATTCAATATAGTCATTCCATTTGAGGTCCACTGAAAGTGTGAGACCAAGGAGGCGTAGTGTTTTACTCTCTGAGAGGCAAGCCTGGTCCATGCTAATGGGAGGTAGGTGAGATTGTCGATGATGGTTAATTGAGAGTAGCTTTGTTTTAGAAGCATTAAAATTTACTAGCCATTTCTTACCCCAGTCCACTATGAATTGGAGGTCTTTTTCAATCTCGGCTGCGAGGTTAGCTTTGACGCCTACACCAGATTTTTGTCGGAGGCGAGAGTAAACTGTGGTGTCATCGGCGTACGAACCTACTTGGGCTCTTATGGAATCAGGGAGATCATTAATGTATATAAGGAAGAGTGTAGGACCTAAGATGGAGCCTTGGGGGACACCTGCGTTTGTATGGTAGTTCTGAGAGGCATGTCCGTTTAATACCACCTTCATTGTGCGGTTAGAGAGGAATGACTGGATTAGTTCAAACAAATGTCCAGTTATACCATAGCTCCACAGTTTACATAGAAGGCCAGCATGCCAAATTCTGTTGAACACCTTAGATATATCCAATGCAACGGTTCGGGCTTCGCCATTCCTGTCGAGTGCCTGGTATATGTACTCGGTGATGGTCGTTAGCATATCAGCAGTAGACCTGGTGAAGCGGAAACCATATTGCTTGTCTGAGAGGAGCCTGTGTGCTGTGAGATGCTGAACCACCTCGGCGTTGATAATGGCTTCGAACACTTTGCCAAAGATCGGAAGAAGGCTGATAGGGCAGTAATTTGCAGGGTCAGAGGGTTTTCCAGTGTTTTTAAATATAGGAACTACAGAGGAAGATTTCCAACAGGCAGGAAAGCAGGAAGCAGATAGGCAGAGGTTGTAGAGCTTAGAAAGGACAGAGGAGTTCAGGGGCAAATTTCTGTAAGACTATGGTTGGGATTCCGTCACCACCGCTCGCTTTGTGAGGGTCAAGTTTTAAGATTATCTTAGAGACAAGCGAAGGTGTAATGTGGACATCATTCAGTTGTGCCTCGGTTCTAGGTGAGAAGTCGGGTGTAAAAACTCCAGATGAGTCCAGACTCGAATTGTTCGAGAATCTGCGGGCAAAGCATTCAGCCTTATCTGCTGGGGAGGTGAAGACCTCAAATTTGTTGATTAGCGGGGGTATTGTGGACTTGCTCTTGTTAAGTACTCTTTTACAGAGTAGCCAGTAGTCTTTAGCGCCGAATTTAGAGCGTGCTATGCATTGCTTCATTCTGGCAGCAAACAACATCTTAGCTTCGTTAAGTATCCTTTTACACTTATTATGAGCAGAAGTGAAAAGGCGCCTGTTTTGGTCCGACGCGTAGTTACGATAGAGTCGGAAGAAATGATTCCGGTGGGCAATGGCAGCCAAGCAAGCGGGTGAGAACCATGGAGACGAATGAGATTTAAGCTGGAATTTCCTAGCAGGGATGAAGGCATCGATGCCAGCCTTAACCCAGGAGGAAACCTCGGATGCACATTCTTCGATGGGAAGACTAAAGATGTTCTTCCAAGGGATGTCACAGAGGAAGTCTCGGAACGAATCCCAGTCTGCTCTTTGATAGCAGTAGGATATTCTACTTGTCTGGGTTTCATGGGTCAGGTGGGAGTGGAGTGAAATATTGACGGACACTACAGTGTGGTCAGAGTTTCCGAGTGGGCAGAGTTGTCTGATAGTGCAAGAGTCTGGGATGGAAGTGAAGCAGAGGTCTAGAAGTGAGTCCCTTCCGTTAGGGTTGTCGGAGAAACGCGTGGGGAAGTCCACTACTTGCGTAAGGGATTAGGTGATTGAAAAGTTCATGGTGTGGACACCAGCAGGGTCAGTGACAGCATTCTTCAGCCACTTGGTGTGGTGGGCGTTAAAGTCACCAAACACGAATACATGAGCAGAGGGATGGGAAGAAATTGTCGATATTGTCAGAAATGATGTCAAGTAACAAACAGTCAGGGGAGGAAGGAGAGCGGTAGAGAAAGAAGAGATAGCTAATCGAGCTGAGAAGTGAGAGGCAGAAGCACATGAAAGAATGATCTGGGGATTCAAAAGATGACACCCTAGCTAAGGGAAGGCGTTCGCTGACATAGACAACAAGCCCATGCATATGAACATTGGAGTCCTTCCTGAAGAGGGGAAGGTAGCCAGGAATGTAGAACTCGGATGAGGGGATAGAAGGGTTAACATTAGTTTCACATAGGGCTAATATATCAGGTGAGTTATTATGGAGGAAAGAATCTACGCTGAAAAAGTTGGTGCAGATGCCGCGTATGTTAGTGAAAGAGATGCAGACAGGTTTGGGCGTTTTCAAATGAGCTGGTTTAGTTTTGCTATTATGTTTGCTTTTTTCCATAGTGATTCAGTTAAGGAGAGGTCTTAGAATAGAATCAGTCGGTCAATTGTTTGCAACTTGTGAAAGATGGAGACTGGCGCAGCCTACAACATAATACCTTGTTTTTAGGCATGACATAAATTGCATGCAGCAAGATTATAGCTTCCTCATAAGTAGGAAGTGTCTGAAATTATCCTGTAGACAGAGGGAGACAGTTATCAGCCTTGTCTTGTCTATTTGTCTGTGAAGGTTTCTAAAAAGGTTTTGAACATTTAAATCCAACAGGTCCATTGCTCAGCAGCTGTGGTATGGTCAGGGTCAATGTCAAATATGTTTGGTCTCATGCAATGTTCCATGTTGATTTTAAGTTGAATAAATTGTAGTGAAAAGATGAATGCATGTATAACTTATTTGAAGCTTTATTCAAATTAGAATGGAGTGTGTCTGACTGGACTTATTTAAATATGGAATACGTATAAGGGAAGTAATCCATACCACAGTTATAAACCACTTTGCAGGCTTGTAAATTTGATCACAGAATTTTTTTAATCCAAGACTTCAAATGCACACCTTGCTTTTCCAAAATCTACAAAAATCATGCTGAAATCAAAAAAATCCATCAAAACATGTTTTTTGCCATAATTCTTTGCTAGTGAAATTCTCATTCCTTGCACAGATCTTTTTTCAAGAAAAATAAATAATCTCTTCAAACATTTCTAAATGTCTCCTTTGAAAATTTTCAGTTCAATTTCAAGAGTTTTAATTTTCCTTCTCTCTCCAGACCCCAATTTTAACCGTTAATATATTTTCAAATTTTGAAACTTTGCTTTTCATTTATGAATTATCCAAATCTATAAAATTATAATCCAACAAGAAACTTACTTCTAAAATCCACTGTATTTTAAAAAATATTAAAAATGATACTGTATAAATTTAGATGACTCTAACAGGTAGTCTAGGGTGACATCCCCGACACTATTATCTTAGATGACCATAGCTGCCATAGTGAGAAATTTGTATAAACTGGTTCAATATATTATACAACTGGAGTGGGTTTTCTAACTTAATTTCTTTTTGCAAAAATAGCAAACCTCTTTTTAAAAACACAATGAAACAGAGGTAAAACATTTTTTTTAGAAATAATCATTAACTTAAATATTTTATTAAACCACATTCGCATTCAAAAATATCAAAATGTGCTTTAAAATATTTGGCATGACTAGTCAAATAACTAGATTCTTTCCCACCTAAATAAGTTGTTGAATTACTTACTTTGGAGCAGTAACACACGACTGCTTGCAAAAGTTATCCTCTGCCCAAGAGAAGCCATCTGCATGTTGATGGTTTCAAAATACTGAAAGTGCTCCTGGAATTTGGAACCAATACTGTAAATTTTAAAAAAAGTTCAATATTAACACTGCAATTAGCAAATAATGCCAACTAAAAAATATTAAACTTCATAGGTGAAAGAAAATAAACTAACAAGTATGAACTGCATAAAAACAACTGACAGGGTAGTGGACCCACAAAGTTTTGAAAAAGCACAGAAATCATTTAAAAGTAAATAGAGACAGAGAGCTAATTATCAAAATGTTTTTTTTTCCATCACCAATAGAAGTGAGTGTAAACTTAAACCTTTTATTCTAACAGCTGACTTCTCATTGACATAATAAGTGTATTCCATGAATTGACTTTGCAGTAAGTTAGAAAAAAAAGAGTTGAGGATGTACTTGTATAATAATATTTTAGACAAACTTTTTTATTTAAAATTGAATATTGGAACAGTAAATTAAAATTTTCTTTGTCATGATAGAAGTTTATTTCACTTTATTTATTGGAAACTATTTATATAAAAAGATGTCATAATGGATGACAAGTTTTGCAAGTAGCCCTCTTATACAAGAACGTAGCAACAGCATGTACACAAAGAAAAGTACAAAATACAACTAATGTATCTTTACAGATATTTAGTTTGTTTGTTGTAATTCAATAAAAAAATGACTAATCTGAGAAAACAATAAAACTGTTTCAAAGTCAGTAATTATTTCATTAAAAAAATAATTCTTATAAAGATATCCTATCTTTTAACAAAAATAGTAAAATTTTCAAAATTTTCAAATATAATGAATTATCTCTCCTTTTATAGCTAAGGTTAATATATTTAAATCCCAATGTTTCAGTAGTTCCATTCAGGATCTACTGAAACATTGGGATCCAAGACATTAAGACATTTCTTAAAAGAGAAGTTCAAGTTGACAAGTTAAATTTAGCCTTTTATATATACCAGGCACGAACTTGAATGTTTAGGTGTCAAACTCAAAATTCAATACTTTAAATCAACTTTTTATTTTCAACATAGACAAATTTAACCAATTATACTAGAATATTCTAGATTTGGTACCTCCACTCATTTTCAATACATAAGTTATAAAATGAATTTTTAAAAATAAAAACATTTTCTTGAAGCTTTAATTTTAGCTTAATTGAAAGCTAAATAATTAAATTTACTATTTCCAATAAGCAAAATACTCTGATGTATTTCAAACAGAAATTATATTGATTGGAATCTAAAATTTTAAAATGTTTAAAAAATGTTCTATTTTCATCCATTTTTGAACAATCAACACATTTATAAACAAAAGTTAATTCTCAGTTTCAAAAAACTTCCAAATATAAAATATACATATCTGTGACACATTATTTTTAGAAAATTAGCAAATTTAAAGTTAAATTAATCTGATTTGAAACAAATATTACTTAGTTATAGCATGAAATTCAGAAATAAAAGTATTTTTTAATTATGGACCTCTAAATAGGTGATAACAGCCTGTCATCAATCAGTTACATCTAGCTATGTATGATTGACAAGAATTGACCAGAATTTACTTAAATTTATGAAACCAAAATGATTGTTGCATAAGGGGAACAACCCTTGAAATACGTGCCTTATAACTTTCCATAGTTAAAAAAATGTACCATTAAACAAAAAGAAATTTAAAATTATTTTAAAAATCTTAATGCTAAATGATTTTTAATTTTTTATTTATAAATATAGTCTTTACTTAATAAATTAATAACCAAAGACACCAAGTGAATGAAAGAAATTTAGGAGATGTTTGAAATTTATAAATCATCATAATTAGCAAAGAAAAAAATGAAAACAATTCTTATAAAAATTCATTATTCATTGAAAGATCATTTTTTTCTTCAGAATATGATATCCTTAATATATATTATTTATAAAATCAATTAAAAATTTACTTAAATTAAGAATGGCAAAGTTTTAATGCATTTTTTATTTTACTATTTGGAGCAGATCTTCGGAAAAGTAGATGCTTTTTGAAAAAAAATTACATGATTTACATTTCCCAAAAAGTCCTGCATTTAACTAATAAAACAAGATTTGTGATCAGTATTGAATTTCTAGAAATTTTGTGAAATTAATTGGATGTGGAGGTAACAGATGCAAAATATATGCATAATTTATCAAGATTTTCTAAAAATAATAATTGCATAAATAACTTCATTCATTTGTGAATAAATACTGAAAGTTTTGTTAAATTCAGACAATTATGAGGTAGCTATTCTAAATATTTTATCAAAGATGCTACCATCAAATGCAACCAGATGGCGAGCCTGGATGTGATAAGTCTGTTCACCAAGGTACCCACGTTTGAGGCATTATCGGTAGTCTGGGACAGACTGGCCTTGGACTCATCCTTAGGAGAATGTACCAGGGTTCCACTAGACAGCTGATGGATATGCTGACTTTCTGTACACAAACAACACACTTTGGAATGGGATCAAACATATATTGGCAGGATGAAGGCTTAGCAATGGGCTCACCATTATCCCCATCACTGGCTAACATATACATGGAATACTTTAAAGTGATGGCATTAGAATCCACAGTTCTGAAGCCAACTCTGTGGCTGAATTACTTGATGACACCTTCATACTCTGGCCACACCAGGAGGAGGTCCAGACGCTACTCGACCATGTGAACTCAATAAGACCATCCATACAGCTCACTATGGAAAAAGAGTGTGACAACAAACTGGCATTCCTGGATGTGCCAATAACTCAAACAGAAGTAGAGTTCAAGACATTGGTATACTGCAAGCCAATATTCACCAGACAATACCTCAACTTCAACTCCCACCACCCATACAATGTAAAGAAAGGGATTGTCCGCTGCCTTCAACAATGAGCAAAAATCATAAGCAGCAATCCAGAGTCATACAAACAGGAAAAAGTCAGTATAAGCAATGCCATACAACAAAATTATCTAGGGTACATGACAACAACTCCAACATACACGGAAAGGAGGGAGCATGAGAATAACAACTCTCAGAAAACAGTTTCGGTGTGTCTACCCTATGTGAAGGGATTATCAGAGAAAATACAGATGATCTGTGGTCTATATAACATCAGAACAATCTTCAGAAGCGGTTCTACACTTCGGAGGTACCTCTACCAAGTAAGACCCCCAACAGAGGTGGACATGACTGAGGACTGTGTTTATGCTATTCCATGTAGTTGTGGAAAGAAATATAAAGGAGAGACAGGCCGCCCCCTTAAAGTATGGCTACAAGAATACTGCTAGGCCATAATGCGAGGGGAGATAGAAAACTCAGGTGTAGTTGACCACATATGGAGGGAAACTATGTAAATTTAAGGAATCAGCACATATGCTAGGTTTCAAATATCTCCTAAGCCAACCAAGAGATGAACACAATGTGGGAACCGGTAATATGGAGTGCCAGAGAAAATCATTGGTGTCAAAAATTGCAATATGAGTTCTGGTAAAGAATACTAGTGAAAACTATTAACATCAAAAATACTAGAGAAAAACCATTAACATCAAAAATTGCAATATGAACTCTGGTAAAAAAAAGGATTACTGGACATAAATCCCAAAAATTCAGTTGTTCTTGTCCTGGATATAGACGTTGGTTAGTTCCTGACTTGGAGTTGTGAGTTCAATACCAGGCTACAGCAGTGGTGAACAAGTAACTTGCAGGATTAGGGGGAGATAACTTATGATAACTTCCAATCAAGGCATTACACAAGGAATGCAGTACATATACCCCAGTAACTGTAATAAAGGCTTCAGTTTGAAATTCCTAGTACCTGAAGGCCAAAGTGTACAAGGGTCGAAACATCGTACAAATGGCAACAAAGATGAGGACAATAATCCAAATACTGTAAATACTACCTTATCACAGAAATATAGACAAATACAAAATAAATCATTACAAATTAAAGTTTGTTGGCTTACAGTTGAAGGGTGACAACTCAATCACTTTGTGAAGTCAAATAAATATCTTGGCATATGTACCATCCAAATTTTTTCCGTTGCATAATTATTATTATTTACTTGAAAATTCTTGTAATAATCACTACTTGACTTCTTTTTAAAAAGTCTTTTTTCAAAACCTGAAAATGAAATATGATTACTATTTCTTTGGAAATCACCTTATTTAGTTGTCACAACTGTTGTCAGTATGTACTAATAATTGTTCCTTTAGTGTTCCAATATTTTTCTTTATCTAATTTTATTCTGACTCTTTAAAATTGGTAAATTTCTGGCACCATGAAACCTCTTAATATTCTTTTCCATTCTGTTTTTGTTTTGTTTTTTGCCATTTTGTCTCTCTCCTTGATTTATGTGAAATCAGGTCATCTGGGTAACAACTTTTTAGGATGTAAAGATAATGTGGTTCTTATTTTCCTTCTCATAATTAATACTGTGGGGCTGACATCTGTGGCTTGAACTGATGTAATCTGATATGCCACTAATGCCTGAAATGTGGCATTGGATTGATCTTTGCTATTTCAATATATCTTAAGAAATAATCTATTGCAACAATATTAATGGTGCCCTTAGTAAGTGAAAATAACTGTATCAATTCATTGCCATGGACTTTGAGAAAGTGCTGTTACTTTTAATTTTTCCTTTTTATTTGTTGGACAAAATACTCCTGCAACTCTTGAGATATTTTAGGCTACCACACCATTTCCTTGATTCTTTTTCAACATTTGTTTAGTCCCAAATGATCATTATGAAGTGCTCTTAATGCCTCTGCTCTAAGTTTTTTAGGTATAACAACTGTTTAATGAAAAAATTGTAAATTGTCATAGACTGAGTTATTACTTCCTTTATTCTTTTTCTTTTAAAAAATTTCTTTTGTGAATACCTGTAACCCATAATTGCCCTGCTTAAGATACTTATGTAACACGTAATTGCTTTGTTTAAGATTGCCTTGTAATATTGCATGTGAAAAAGGAAAAATGTAACCCTAAGTTTAATATGACAGAGCAAAAGAAATTATTACTAGTGGTATTGTTGATTCTGCAGTTTATTGTTAATCGCAATATGAGTCGAGTTAAGTTAAAAAAAAGGATACTTATTACAAACTTGTAAAATCTGAAAAAAAATTTAAAAAAACTAGCTGGAAATTGAAAAGAATAGAAAGGGAAAATATATTTTTGCATTGTTTATTCAAAAGTTGATCAGAAGCTTTGAGTTTTTTTCGGCCAGTGGAAGTGAAAAATAGCAGTAATCAAAACAAGACCGTCAAAGATTTTTGATGAGGTTAAAAAGGTTGAATTTTGGTTATGGGAATAAAATGAATTATAAATTTCCAACATAAAAATTGGATTGTTAACTTAGTCAATTGAATCAGAAAAAGAAAAAGAAAAAGAGAAATTACATCAGAGGAAATATTGTTACCTCATTGGTTGAACCAAGGGAATGATACAACCCCCCCACCTCAAAATGTGGAGGCAGAAGTAATCTCATTGGTCAAAGATTTGATTTGCATAGACACCCCAGGTCCATCCTGCACCTCCCAAGAGAATTTGGGACAAGCATAAAAATTGAGACCCAGGGAAGCCAAACCAGTAGGAGTTTTTTGTTGCTGAGCAAAAGAAACAAGACAAATTTACTGCCACTGTCGCCGCTCAGCACCCCACTTTGGCCATTTTCGTAAAGCTTTGGTAAAGAGCTCTGAAAAGACTTTTTAAAAATTTGGAAAATTAAAGCTCTGATTATTCTTAGACAAAAACTTTTGCTCTGTTGTGAAGATAGAAATTCAACAACTGTATATTCTGCTTCTGTTGCAAATTACTTTTCTTATATGTATATAGACTTTTCTGCAACTTATCCAGGTGTTTACAAAATTATTTGTTTATTTTTTGGTGCTGTATTTTATTTTATCAACACAAGTGTATGCATGTGTCCAGTCTGGTTTGAAGTGGTAGAGAAATGGCTACCGAGTTTTTAACATGACTTCCTTGAGATCAAAATTCATAGTGTGGACAGGGAAGTTCACCGTTGTAAGAGACGATTTGAAGACCAGCTACTGTGATGAGACCATCAAGACCAGCAACCTGAGAGCGTCGTCATAACTGCTGCTGTATCGACAGCATCAACCCTGATTCAGTTTCCAGACCTCATCATAATTGTCTTTTGGACTGGGGTCAGCCAACCAGCCAGCTGGGCGAACGTGTTATAATTGGCTTCGTGACCGGGTTAGACCAGGTGGCTGGACAACAGTGTTATAAGTGGTTGCCGTGACCAGGGATACACCTTGTGTTGCTACGAAAAAATGAAGAGCTACTGTGAGAACCTGAAGCAGATTTTGTCGAAGATCAATCCAGAGCAGGTACCAGGTAAGACACTTTTTTTGGTTTCTCCCTGAAATTATGATGGCTTGCCAATTTTCTGTAGATCAATTTCCTTCTCATTTCTTATTGATTGCTGGTTGTATTGTTTAAATGTCTGACCACGGGGAGGAACAGAGAATGGCAGGGTCGGAGGTGGACAAGATGAAACAATTATTAGAGGCCAAGTCAAGTCAAGTCAAAACAGTAAGAGGATTGAGAAGTTTATTGGGGGGGATCAAGGGTGCCGAGCTTTGTGGGGGATGCCAGGGAGTTGAAAAATTGGTTAGCAGCCATAGACAAAAGTCAGCTGATCTACGAGCTTCCAGGTTTTCAACGTGTCTTCCTTGAGATTCACAGCGTAGACAGGGAAGTTCACCATTGTAAAAGACGACTCAAAGACCAGCTACTGTGATGAGACAATCACGACTAGTGACCCGAGAGCATTGTCATAAATGGTGCCGTATTGACAGCATCCACCCTGACTCAGGTCCTGGACCTCATCATAATTGGCTTCTGGATAGGAATTAACTGCTCTGTTGTTTTTCTTTTTCTTTTAGACCTCCTCTGTTGAGGTTCCACATGGAGCATTTGCATATCAAATGTATCATAGTTGGTGTCTAATGCCTCTTCCTCCTGAGAAGTGTTGATTCCATCTTCCACTTTTTTATTTGATTTATATGCCGCTTGTGGGCGAACCTAGGTCTGTCGACCATATAGATCATATTTCCAATCCGTCTTTTGATGACACCTGGTTCCCAGAATGACATGTTATTTCTGTAATTTTTTAAATAAACTTTATCGTTTTAACTAAAGGTTCGCTTTGGTGTGATGATTGCTGGTACGTGTTCTTTTTGATTTGGAATTAATTTGTTGAACACCAACCTCACTTTCTGTGCAAACATCAATTTGGTGGGTGACAGTGTCGATGGTGCTGATTTACTTTATTTAATTTCTCGTTGGCGTACCCAACACTTTTTTAGAGCCCTCTTTAGGGTGTTTACAAAGCGCTCTGCCAGGTCATTCGACCTTGGATGATATTGAGGGGTTTTAATATGTTCAACCTGAAATGTCAGGCAGAATTCTTTAAATTCTTCCAAAGTGAATTGAATCCCATTGTCACTCACTAGACAATCGACAACGCCAAAACGAGCAAAGAGTTCATGTAAATGATTTATTGTGTTTCTTGTCATTGGTCTCTTGCATTGAAACACTTCAGGCCACTTCGAATAACTATCCCCAACTAGCAAATAGTATAGTCCATCAATAGGACCAGCGTAGTCAATATGGATCCTTGACCAGGGTCAATCTGTTTTCGGCTAAGTGTTATTGGTGGTGATTTAGCTGCTAGGGCGCAGCCCTTGCATTTATCCACCAGGTTCACAATATCTGTGTCCATTTTCAGCCAATAAACGTAACTCCTCATTAAGATCTTCATTTGGTTCCTACCAGGATGTCCTGCATGGAAAGCTTTTAATATCCTTTTCTGTAAAGTTTTTGACACAACTACCCTATCACTGTACAGTAGTACGTTATCGCACATGGAGAAGCTTTCTGCAATATTTTGGTCTTTTCAGTGATTTTCACTTTCATCTCTTTTATGAATTCATCCTTTATAGCTTCATATTTTATTTCTTTTAATGATATGAGCAGCTCCCTAATTGTGTTACACAGTGTATTTTCTAATTCTCCTTCAGATCTTAGTGCAGCAATAACGGAGTCTTCAAGCGGTTCTATCTGTTGAGGAATCAGTCTCGATAGACCGTCCACATGCCCAATTTTGCTAGAAAGTAAATATTGCAACTTAAAATTGTAATTTAATAAAACAGTACCCCACCTCAACAGTCGGTTTGCTGTGTATGTGGGTAGACCTTTTTTTTAACCAAATACTGTAAGTAATGATTTGTGGTTTGTCTGAAGGGTGAAGAACCTTCCATGGATATATCTATGGAATTTAGTCACAGCAAATATAATGCCTAAATCCTCTTTCTTTATCTGAGAGTAGCTTCTCTCAGCTGGAAGCAGTGAACGATCAGCTTTATAGTTCTGTCTTCTATCTTATGTAATATGCACGCTCCAATCCCGTGCTAACTCACATCGCTGGCTATCAGTATCTCCAATTTTGGATCATAAGGTGTCAGAAATAAATCGGACATCAATGTTTTTTGAATGCTTTCAAATGCCTGTTGGCATTCGTTTGACCAAACCCAGGCCTTATCCTTTCTTAGTAGTTCATTAAGGGGTGCTCGAAGATTGTGTAAATTTGGTATGAAATCTTGGTAGTAGATGACTAGTCCCAGAAAACTCTGTAGCGATGCAATATTATTTGTTGCTGGCATATTTTTTGATCGCCGAAGATCTAGTTGGATCAGGTTTTTTGCTATCTTTGTTTATTATATGGCCCAAGTATTTAATCTCTTCCAAGAAGAAATTGCACTTTTCCTCTTTGACCATAAATCCATAATTGTGAATTTGTTCAAAAACTTTTTTTATGTTTAGTATGCTGCTCAATCATTTCACTTTTTATCAGAATGTCGTAAAGATAAGCTATAGCGAAATGGAATTCCACCAACATCGTATCCATGACTTGCTGAAAAATAGCAGTGGCTACTTTTACACCAAACACTAATCTTTCATATTTGTTTAGACCTCTATCCGTGTTGATGCATAAGAGCTTTGAGCTTTCTTCATCTACAAGAATCTGTAGATATGCCTCGCTCAGGTCTATTTTGGAGAAATATCTGCCTCCGTTTAATTTTGTAAATACTTCTTCCAGACTCGGAAGCGGGTAATGGTAATCCTTTACTGCTTCATTCAAACCTGTTGAGAAATCCATGCATACGCGTATTTCCCCCAGACTTTTTTTTATGTAAACGGCAGTTGCTGCCCAATGGTTGTATTCCACCTTGGATATAACTCCCGAGCTGGTTTATCTGTCCAGTTTACTGTTTATTTCTTCTGGTGCAGCGAAAGGAACATTTCTTTTTTTCCTAAATACTGGTAGCGCATTTTCCTTTAACAGTATTTTCACCGACATTTTTTTGCATCTGCCTAACCCGCCTGAGAATACTTCAGGGAAGTTCTTTTTAGTTCTGACTTTATATTTCCGGTTTCCATAGTCAGGCATTTGATTTTTTTGCAATATGAGCTGATTGGTAAGTCCCAAAGATTAATTCTTTGCATCCAGTCAGTCCCAAACAAGTTGTTGGTATTTTTTAATACGTACATTTTTCATTTTTTGTAACTCCATTGAATGTCAAAATTACTTCTCCTTCAAAATTAATTTTCTTTCCCGTGACTGATCTCACCATTTTTTTGTTTTTAATAGAGTAGGTTTATTCAGACATCTCCATGTTTAGAAGCTAATTATTGAAACGTCAGATCCGGAGTCCAACTGCATGTTTACAGTTTTGTTTAACATTTTGACTTGTAAGTACTTTCGAATATTAGTACCTTCGTCTTCTTCAGTCCTTGTTACTTTCACTCTACTGCTTCTGCTTTATGTCCTTTTTTGTGACAGTTTTGACATGTTTTAAATTTAAAAGGGCAATCCTCATACCAATGGTATTCACCACATCTATAACAAGGGCTTGGAGGTGGTTTCTTCTCTGATCTTCCAAACAACCTAGTAGACGAATGCCAGTTTTTCCTTGATTTTGTCATTTGAGGAGGGGAGGAAAAACATGTTTTCCTCTGTATTTTTTTTTTATGTTAGCTACTCCAGCTTCTTCAATGTTCCTCAAATCATTTTTTATACTTATGCACTGCTGGCAATATTCAGCTAATTTTTGTAGAGTTAGATTTTGCTCATTTTCTAATTTTGTTAAAATTCTTCTTCTCATTTCCGCATCTTTATTTGCAATCAAACCTTGTAGAAAGACTAAGCATTTAAAATTATCCGCCATAAGTTCTGCTAGTCTAAATTCATCGCATAGTTTATTCACCACTGATGCGAAAGTAGTGTAGTCTATGTCATTATTTTTTTCGTAAATTTAAACATTTCCATCTCTTATGGAATAGAGATATCTTCGGGCTAAACAATTCTGTTAATAGTTCATGACTTCAGCAAATTTTAACTCACGTGTTTTCTTTAGCAGTATGTAATCCACAAATTTGTCGTGTTCGTGTGTTCCCAATTTGCGAAAGAATAAACATACTTTCTTCTCCTCCAACCAGCTGCTATAATCAACTTCATAAAAGTCCTGGTATGATCTATAATATAGAGCAAAGGTTTTTTCCTCAACCGGGTCATAATTAAAGTTTTCAATTGAGTTCTAAATTGTATTTTGTGTGAATGTTTTTGTTTTCTTCATTCTGACCCTTTGCTTGTCGGATTAATTTTTGTGTCTTTTGATGTTTCTCTTGTCAACTTTCTGTTGTAATTCCAGCTATTTATGTAAAAATTCAAACTGCATTTTTTGCTGTTGCTCTTGTATTTGTAGTTGTTTCTTCTCTTTAAGTTGTTGTTGTTCCATTAAGGTTTTTTGGATTCGAGCTGTAATTTCTCATTTCGTTCTTGTTGGCTCATCTAGTTTCACCAGTTCTACTATCGTTGCTTTGAAATCTTCCACTTTACCGGAGGGGGAAAAAATTTTTACTGTCTTTCCTCTGGTATTGATTTTGTTTATTGTATTTTTCCTCCGTGTAAGACTCGTTACAGTCATAGTAGGATTCTTTTTTCCGCCACTTCAGTGATTGATAATTTCTCGTCACTGTTTGTGGGGTCGACCATAATGTATAGTTCTATTTGAATTCTTACTCATGACTGCTGTTTTTCCCATAATTTCTTTTTTTTCCCTGTATGGAACCTCATTGCCACTGTTGTAGTGGTGACTGACTTGAGAACGTATTTTTTCCTCCAAGTGAACTGTTTGAATCTTCGTCACCACTGTTGTGGTGGCAACTGACTTAAGAACGTATTTTTTCCTCCATGTGACTGTTTGCAATCTTCGTCGCCATTGTTGTGGATCTGGGGTTAAATCCAATAAATACACAATGCAGAGTAATATGGTAGAAAACACAATATATTGAAGAGGAATATATACAGAGAGGGTTAGAAGAACATCGTACAATACGGTTAGTCGAATACGAGAGAATACTAAATAATACAAGACATGAGACTTGGCAATCTTACCCTCAGGACTAGATCGCTGGGATACACTAACACTGTTAATGCTCTGTAGTCCACTAATGACTACTACTATATAGTCTTAGGAAGAGTCCACGTTAGTGTAAACAGGGAAGGTGCCCCAACAATAATGTTCTCTTTACACTGCTAGATTTAGCTTCTTCAGATCTGTACATATTCAAACTTTCTCTTTCTTTTTATTACAAGTACTATAGACACACACCAATCAGTTGGTTCTGTAAACTATTCAATAATTCCCCCATTTTCTAGTCTATTTAATTCTCCCTTCATCTTTGGTAAAATAAGAAATGAGACACTGTGAGCTGTTGTTACTCAACAGATCAATGTGTCCTCTTTTAGAACTATTGTAACCGAATTTCCATTCATACAACCACTGGCATCAAATAAATCTCATGTTGTATTTTGTCTAAGCATTTCACTAAATTCATTTTTACAGCAGTTTACCTAGACAATAAGTTCACCCCTTTTATAAATTTAATGACATATATTTTCAAATTATGTTTGTCCTTACCTTTTTCTGTAGCAGCAATGCATTTACCAATGCACTGGACTATTCCTCCAGGACTTGTGAAGGTGCCATTTACTGATTTAAAAAAGTTTTTCCCTCATATTTTGTATATTTCAGTTAAGATAATGTTGATGTCAGTGCCCTTGTCAATTTTAAATATCACTGTTGCATTGTTTGGCTTGGAACAAGAAAGTAGAGAGCTAAGTTTGAATTCCAGTTGAATTCATTGCATTTATTTACGCACAAATACCCTTGGGGATAGTATGAATTCATCTCTTCTCATTCCAGCTAGGACAGAGAGCTTTGGTTGGCAACCAGTCTACTACAGAAAGTAATTGCAACTCACTGCAGGGAAAACTTCTGCTCAGTCACTATCTTTTGAGTCATAATTGCCCAAGCATATATTACGTATGGCATCTGACTGATTCATTCACTGATTGTTGTTTTAGAAATTTTTAAATTTTTGTACCACAGATTATTTAAATCTGTTTCAACTGCAATTACTAGAAAATATTATTTTTCTTCTTCATTTACTGTTTCATATTAGTTTTGGTTCTGCAAAGTGATTCATTTTCCTACATTTTTTGCAGTTTCTCTTTTACTTGACAGTTTTTAAAATCATATTTTTTCAACTGTAGTTGTTGCATTTTTTCTGCTTTTTCTTATTACATCTCAATTCTCTTGCTCTTTAGTTCATCTACATTTTTTTTTGTGTATTTCTTCCATTTGAAATTTTACTCACCCACTACTCTAGAAAATCTCTGTAGCTTTCTCAAGTTTCAGATCAGTAATTAACTGCAATCTTTCAGATAGGTTTTTATTCTGTATTCCTATCATGAAACAGTCACTGATTTGGTAATTTTTCTCTGGGAGCTCACCTGCTTCTGCTAATTTGTGCAATGTGCAAATAAAGGCTTTTACTAGTTACACCTGGTAATTGAACTGTAAGATAAAATTTTGCCCTTTCATGTATTATCTTTCTTTTAGGCATTAAATAAGCATTGAATTTTTCTAAAACAGAGTCATACACATCTGTTTTCTCATTATGAGAAAAAAAATGTCTGGAATATATTTTCAGCTTTGCTTCTCATGAAAATGTATTAACTTAAGTCTTCTTCTCTTCCTTCCATAGTTTCCATGCTTTACAAAAGTACACTCCAACTATTTCTTCCAGTTTCCTGGATTTGTAAATTTGTAACAGCTTTAGTTAATTTGAAAATTTTTTAAGAATTTTTTTTTTCTGAATTGGTTCCTGTTCTTTTATTATAGGCTTAGGGTAGAAGGATAAATTATACGAGACTGGCCACTGAAAAATTGGCCACTGAAAAACTGAAGCAACACAAAGATGATATGAATAGTGAAAGGACTCCTATTTATTTTTATGAATCAGTATTCCTCATATACTTCAGGAGTTTTTAACAGTGTTTTAAATTAATCTGTACCACAAAAAAAAACTATACTATCTTTAATTATATGTTGCAAGCAATTCAAACAAGTTCTTGTTCAAAAACTGAGCAAATAATGATAGATCTGAGATAACAGCATGTGAAAAATGACTTTATGTCCATCATCTAAATTGCTTATTACTTTTTTTGCCTGATTTTAAAAATGGTTTTCTTCTAGGTGTTACTCTATAATAATACATGATGAAAATACATTTATTATTGGGTTGATTTGCGCATAATACTAAAAGGTTTTTAAAATTTCACCCCTGAATATGTAATTCTGAATTTCCAAGTTACTTGATGCTAGCTCATTGTACTTTCAGACTGACCAATAATAACTCTTTTAAAAACGAGAATTCTTATGATTTTTGAAATACAAGACATTGATCATACAATTATTGCTTCCTACCAGCTTCTATAACACCTTCAAGATGGTATAAGATTTACTCATCAACAACTATAACAGTGTAATTAAATCAGTGTCATGAATCACTAACAAACTCAACAATTAAGATAACGGTCTTAGTAACCAACAAGTACATAATAGTCAGAAAGTATATCTGAAAATGCAAATAGAATTTGGCTACAAGAAATTAACTTGTACCACCCTTGATCTTGTTATAAAGAATACTGGAAGCCTGAAGCTGATGATATAACATCCAGCTACATGTTTATAATAATTTGGCATGTAACTATTGTTTGAAAAATACATGCAAATCTTACTAACTCTACTACAGATAAACAGAATTCTTCAAATAATGATTTAGTGATAAGAAAAAGGTATATAAAATAATATGTGATAATATTGACCTTAAAGTAAAATTTTTCAAAGCTAACATCATTTTCTGGTCCTTTGTTGACTGATTGATCAGTAAATCCAATTGTTGTTGAGTTACCAATAAATCATTTTGCAATATCTAGAATAAAAAAAAGGAAAAAGTGAGGATTTTTAAAAATAGTAATCAAGACCTGGACCATCAGGATGCTATACCAATGCAACAAGTTTGATAACATCAAGTTAGAGATTAATTAGATTAAATGTCAACATTCTAGGTGTGTGTGAAACTAGGTGAGCAACTAATACATAAGCAACACACAGGATAATACATGCAGGCAGAGAGAAAAATTAAAGTGTAGGGTTAGTATTATATAATGACATGAGGAAATGTGTTCTAGGATACTACCAAATCTCAGACAGAATTCTATTAGTTAAACTTAAAAAGAAGCCCTTTAATATAGTAATTATTGCTGTATATACAGCACAGAGCAAACAGGTAAAAATCAATAACTTTTACAATTTTCTGGATAACACTATGACCTTTTATGTAAATCACAAAAATTACTATTATCATGGAAGACCTGAATGTTCAGAAAAGAGCAAGAGGGTAAAATATTTGCCAAGTACGGATTAGGATCCCAGAACAAGCACAGCAAAATATGAGTCCAGTGGTGCACAGCAAACAATGAATAATACCTTCTCCTCAGGGATATTGAGAAGTCCATGAGGAAACAGAAAGAACCAAATTGATTATGCAACAATCAATAACATTTTTCAGAGCTTTTACACTACAAAACATACCCGAATACCAACTGCAAAAATGACCATCTTCTAGGTTGTGTGCTAGAGTAAAATTATAGAAGCAATGTCTAAACTCTAACACAACATACAAAAACAAATTTTAAACAAATATAACCTTAACAAAAAATAAAAGCAGAACATACTGAAAGAAACACTAGATAAAATCTGCACTGTAAAAGATGGACAGGAACAAAACAGAAGAGCCAGATGGTAACGTAAGATTAATGCTATCAGCTTTCAATCATTTTTGCATCAACAAGATCACAGAAGTAATAAACAAAATATACAACAGTGGTGACATATCAAAAGACCTCACTAAATCCACCTTTGTAAAATTACCTAAGAAACCAGGTGTAAAAGAATGTGTACTCCATCAGACAATAAGTTTAATGATCCAAATAATCAAACTAAAGATGCAAATCCTAATGAATAGAACGCAAAGCAGAATTAGACCAGAAATTGGACGGCTTTATCAATGACAGTAGAACAAGAAATGTGATATTCATGATTAGTATGATATCAGCGAGAGCAATACAAATGCAGAAAAATGTGCACATTTTATAGATTATCCAAAAGTATTTGACAAGATACAGCACAGGAACTTATTTGAACTGCTAGGAAAACTAGATCTATTTCAAAAAGATGTTAAAATAATCAAGAATTTGTGCAGAGAGCAAACTGCTGGCATACATCTACTAAATAAACTGAGTAGCAACAGAAAATAAAAAAAGGATGTTTCTTCTCCCCAGATTTATTCAACCTCTGCAGCAAGGGAGCACTACCACAATTTATTATCAGTGGACGTAATCTTAACAATACATAGATGACACTGTGGCCAACTTGGAAGGAAAAATTTCAGGAAGTGTGGTAAAAGTAACTAAGAAAAAAGGACTAACCTTTAACTGTAAGAAGACAGAAAGTATGGTTATCAACAAAGGAAAAAGCACAAGATGTGTGTTACAAATTGAAGATGTCAACATCAAATCTGGAAAGTGTTTTAAGAGAGGATGGAAAATGCAACACTGAAATCCAAACACACATTGAAAGATGGAATTCCAAAAGCTAAACAAAGTGCTAAGAAACAGAAGTATTTTATAAGAAAGAAAGAAAAAAGTGTTGGACTTCTATATGATATCCATCTTATATGGCAGTGAATACTGGACAATCTTTCCACCTGTGGGAAGAAAACTGGAAGCAACAGAAATGTGGTTCTATAGAAGGATACTGAGAATTTCAGACACAGAGTGAGTAAGCAATGAAGGAGACTTAAAGAAAACAGCTACAGAAAGAACACTTATACTCAGAATCAAGAAGAGATAACTGAAATATCTTGGACATGTAATGAGGAAGGAGGGCTTAGTAAACTTAACCCTTACAGATTAAGAGTGACTGGGAAAGGCAAGTGAACTACTACCTGATAAGCTTGTGTGAATAGATGGTGGAATGGGGCATGGGGGGCCTTTGCAAAGGGAGAAAAACTGCTAAGGGCCACAAGAAACAAAGTTTTGTAGATCCCTGATCGCCCATGTCCTGAAGGAATGCAGCATATAGAAGAATAATGTTATCTATTGCTACCGACCAATCATTGTTTATTAAATTAATAATATTAATATAATTTATAATGATTTATTCACATCACTATATAAAGCAGAATAGAAGTGAAGGAATGTTTGTCTACCTTTAGAATTTTACTGAAATTGCTTCACAAAGATATTAGGATATATTTTAAAGCTCAGATTTATAAATGATGGATGTATTAATAGCTTTCTTGGATAAAAGAGAGAGAATTCAATAAAAGTTTTTAAATATAGGGCGTATTTTACAAATATAGATACTTAATCACTGATTCAGTACATTTTATATTAAACAAACATGATCCAAAAAGGTAAGTTGACCAGTGATATATTTTATATGAAAATATGTGCATTGTGGTGCATTGGATATCGGCTCGGAATGAGAAATCGGGGAGCCAAGTTCGAATTCCAGCTGAATTCATTGCATTCACTTACGTGCAAATACCCTTGGGAAAGGTATTAATCCGCCTATTCCTTCCAGTTATGGGTTAAATAACAGGACAGATTGGGTTCTATAGCCTTGGTCGGCAACCAGTCTACTGCAGAAAGCAATGGCAACCTACTGCAGGATAATCTTCTGCCCAGTCAGTCATGTCTCTTTCGAGACATGATCGCCCAAGCATGTATCACATATGGCACTCAACTGACTGACATGCACACACACTCACTCACTCACTCACAAATAAACTAATTGTTTAATGCCATACAATACATAAGATATTAGGCATCAGTTTTAGTTATGAATAAAAGGAATTATTACATTGCTGTTATTGTTTGAAATATCCAGTTGTGCCTGTTTGTCTGAAAGAGAATGAGAGAGAATTTGGATCTGGTTTTCAGCTGATTCCATATCATTCTGTATATCTGATATCTGCAAATTAAAACAAAAATATACTTCAAATAAGGTTGTTGCTTTTTCAGAAACAACTTGTACCATTTTGTATAAAATAACTAAAAAAATATTGCTGAATATCATCTAAAAATACTTTAACTGAGGAATATTACATAAGCTTATATGGGACAACAACATAGCAATTTTTATATATCATTTTGGGGAAAGATGTATGACAAAGTGAAAAAGTTTTTGGATGACAAGTTTCTTTGGACTAAGTTTGTTTATGTTGGTATTACTACACATGTCCATGAACGAGAAATGCTTGAAATTTAAAATTGTTTTTTAAATTTATACTGCAATTAATTTGCATTAGTTACTATAATAATTATATTGATATATTACCAATATTTCACAAACAGATAATTTTGAACTCTTATACTTCAGGTAAATATAGAAAAGGACATTTGAAATTCCACCAAACACAAGACATAGAAATGACAAATACTGCTTTTTAGTGGTTCACAGTATAATGTAAGAATATTATACACAGGAGGGAGTGATATAGGTAAGACTCTTTTTAAGTCAGAGTAGAAAGTTGCAAGAATTATGCATGAATTTTCTTGTTATGTTTTGCTTTTACCCTATTGCCACATTTTTACATCTTTTAAGAAAAAAATTTAAATGACTATCATCTTAATTGTCCTGCTATATATAGAATCTACAAAACCACAAACATTAACCTTTTGTTTCCACTTATTTTCACCTTTTTTCAAAACAACTCTGGCAGATTTCTGCTGAACAAGAAGTGCAAACACTTTTTCTCTCCACCTGAAATAGATATATTTGCATATGTATATTAAAATATGAATAAATTAGGCATATTCCTGAAAAGTAAGGAAAGTTAGAGAGATGTATTTTTATTTTATTTTAACAGTTTCTCCTAATGTTTTTTACTATAAAAATATTTAGGTGTACTAATACGTAAATAAAAAAAGGCATGCATCATTTTCCAACATACAACAAATGTGAATATAAATGCTAAAATATACTACGGAATGAAAGAAGCATACTGCTTGGTAAAAGATGTTTTATATATATATATATATATATATATATATATATGGGACCTTCAGTACTTTCTGCCATGTATGTGAAATCAGTTAAATGTAAGTGTGTGTATGTTAAATAGATGCTTTAGCTTGGAAACAACAATGAGTGGTTTATCTCAAATAGATCAAAAGTTAAGGTATTTTGACAAAATTTAAACACAATTTTTTAATTTTTTACTTTGTGTCAGGAAGTACCTTCTAACTCCAAACACCTCAATATATATAATAATTCAGAAAATAGATAAATAAATAAATAAATAAATAAGTTGCCATTCGTCTGTCTTGGGAGACAATGGAGTTCTGTTGATAAGTTGTCACCTCTGCTGTAACTGCACAGGCCTATCCTGGATCAGCAGGCTTTATTGCAGTTGCCACAGGTGTAAGTGGCAACTGTTTCTGAAAGCACTGATGCAGCCCTCTGCCATCTGCACTCTCTCCTCTCCTTCCACTTCTCTCCTCACTACTCTTGGATCATGCCTTCACAACACCTCTCCATCTGCTGTAGTCTTTAGACACAGACTTACCAGCCTGCTGGATCAATGCTACCTGCCCTCATGTTTTGCTTGCAGAAATTCTTGTAGCAGAGGACAGGTCTTCCTGCAGGTGTGGAACCAATGTTGAGCTCACCAAATAGCACATCCATGGGGATCATCTAATCATCTATTCGTCTGATGTGGCCAAGCCACCATAGTCAATGCTGGCTGAGCACAGCAAGCATGGTTGGGATCTTTGCCTGATTAATAACACTCTTATTTGAGACATGGTCCTGCCAGATGATTCCAAGGATTCTCCAGAGATTGCGCAGATGGAGAAGTGTTGAGCTTGTGCTTTTGTCAAGAGGGTCCATGACTCACTGCCGTAAAGCAGCCTGCTGAGCATGCAGGCCTGGTAAACCATCAGTTTGGTGTTGGTTATCAGTGTCTTGTTGTTCCAGACCCTCTTTGCCAAGTGAGCCTTGGCTGTTGCTGCCTTGCAGTTACATTTGTGGAGTTCAGCATTCAGGGAGAGGTTGCTGGAGGTGGTGGCACCAAGGTATGTGAAGTCCTCGGCCAGCTCAAGAGTGTAGTCGCCAATGGTGATGTTTGGGATAATGCTTACATCTTTACCCAGGATGTTTATCTTTTTTAGGTTGATGATTAAGCCAAACTCTCTGCATGTGTACATGAAGCAACTGATGAATTGCTGCAATGCTTCTTCAGAGTGTGCCATTAGTGCTACATCACCAGTGAAACTTTTAGCTTAGAAACAACAAGGAGTGGTTTATCTCAAATAGATTTTCTCAATTTTCTAATTGTTTTACTTTGTCTCAGAAAGCACCTTCTAACTCCAAACACCTCAATATATATAATGATTAAAAAAATAAATATATATATATATATATATGTGTGTGTGTGTGTGTGTGTTAGAACATGTACAAACTACTACAAAATTGTGCATTTTGTTTCAACATTGAAAGAACAACGTCTCATCAAGTAGTTAATATTGATGGTAATTAAAAAACAACACTTGCATTTATTTTTGGAATGTTTTTTTTGTATGAGTTAAAAATATAAAAAATGTGGGAGGAAGAAAAAGGGAAGAAAAGATCAGAAAATAAGATGAGAAATCAAAAAAAGGAAAAAAACAGAGGAAAGAGAAAGATACAGAAGAAATAGAAAGTGAAGAGAAAAATAAGTGAGAAAATATAGAGAGGAAAAAGCCAATGGAAATGGCTAAGAGAGAGAAATTTTAAATTTTGTACAGAAGCGTCTGGGCTCAAATCTTTTGGTATTTTTGAAAAAAGAATTGTACTTCTATAAAGAAAGAGGAAAAGAAAAGATACAGAAAGTGAAGAGGAATATAAAGAGGAAAAAAGTGAGAAAATATAGAGAGGGAAGAAAGAGGAGAGACAATGGAAATGGCCAAGAGAGAGAAATTTTAAATTTTAGCAGGAAGTAAATTGCAGACAGCTTTAGACATCGGTTACAGTGTTTCAAGTTAAATTTTTGGGCATTTTTAAAAAAATGATGAAATACATAAACAGAAAAATTATTCATAAAACATAAAATAAAGGATATTTAAAAAAAACATAACATGAAGACATAAATTTATTAGACCTAATATGATAAATTGGAAAGATACTTGTAAAATAAAATGAATTAAAATTTAAATTTAAAATTTAAATAAATCAATATGAATAAATAAAATAAAATAAATAAAAATATATTATAATAATAATAAATATAAAATATAGAGCAAAATAATAAAATAATATAAATATAAAAAATAAAAAAAATAAAGACATTCTTGAAAATTAACTGTAGAAATGCTGAAATTAGTCAAAACATGAGCCTTGAGCATCTATGCACCTCTGTCATCGATCAACGGAATTATTTATTCCTAGTTGATAAAAGTTAGTGGCTGTGATGTAACAAAATCTTTGAAAACTGATTCCACTTCTGGTTTAGACATAGAAGTTTTACAATTTCAAAATGTGTTTAAGTGCTTAAAAAATGATAATCAATAAGTGAAAGATCAAAAGAATATGAAGGATGTTGTAAACCCTCATATCTCAAATCTGTGAGTTTTTGCAATATCATTCTTGCAACATGTGGCAGTACATTACTGTGGAGCAGAATTGAACCATATCAATTCACCAATGCAGGTCTCATTTTTTGTAGGCATGCATGCATTTCAGCAAGTTGGTTGCAGTAAAGCTCTGCATTAATGCTCTGATTGGCTTCCAGAAAGATGTAGTGGATAACACCAATTGCAGGCCACCAGACAGCCACCATAATCTTTTGTTGATGCAACTTTGGCTTTGGGAAATGTTTGGGGGACTCATCATGATCAAGCCATTGACCTGATTATTTACAGTTATCATAAAGGATTCACTTTTCATCACAAGTGACGATTCAGTCAAGAAAGGGATCATAAATTTAGGCATTTTGAAGTGTGCTTCAGAATATTTGCAAGGTGACATGATATAAATGGGTTCCTCATGATCTCAATGAAAATCAAATATTTAGGCATTTTGACGTGTGCTCGATGCTCTTTCTGAATCTTGCAGAAAGAGCATCGATGCTCTTTCTGAATCTTGCAGAAAAAGCATCGAGCACACTTCAAAATGCCTAAATATTTTATTTTCATTCAGATCATGAGGAACCCATTTATTGAGCGTTGTCACCTTGCAAATACTCTGCAATTGGTGTGAGAATGTTGTGGTGCTGATAGCAAGTGTCTGAGACTTTTCTCTGACACTATGATATGGATTTCACTCAACAACTGCTTGCAATTCTTCATTGTCAAAACCCCATGACCATCCTCTACCTTCTTCATCTTCAAGCCTCTCATCACTAGTATGGAATTTCTGGAACCACCTTCATACTGTCCGATCACTTGTGAACCCATCTCCCTATGTTCTGTTGATATTAGCAGAAGTTTGGGGGGAGCACTGTGCCTAAGTTTGAATTCATGCAAGAAAAGTAAATGAGGATCATGTTTTTTCATGTTCATAATTAAGAGCTTCTATGTTTCAAGAATACTTCTGTCTGAAAATAAGTTAAAAGTTAATAAAGAGCATGCACTAATTATTATGTATTTCAAAATTCACCTAGTATGTACTGTGATCACTATGTTAAAATTGCTTTTCAAAATACAACACTTTGAGCAGTCATTATAACAACCTTATATATATATATATATATAAAACCATTCTTTCCAAAACCAAATGATAGACATTGTGATAGCTACCTTGCAAAAGACCATCATAATAATTTTAATTCTAACTAAACAATGCAAAAATATTTTCTTTGAAGTCAGATTTAATCAACAAAAACCTAATAGAAATATCCTATTCAGAAAATTTAGCTACAATATTAAAATATAGACATTTTTTTTCATTCTGGTTTTAAAGTAATACTAAGTAAAATAAAGGAATCAATAAAGGCAATTACATAGTAGAATTAACAAAGCCATATAACCTTAAAGAAGATTTATTTGGTTACATGCAAACCTTTATGACAACTATTAATCAAAATTATAAACCTTTTCAGAAGGGCATTTTCTTGCTTCTCTTTACTTGAGTCACCATATTTATCCTGTAAAATATACAAAATGTACATAAACAAAATGTTTTAAGATATATTCACAAAATTTTTTAAAAATAACAATTTCCATCTTCTTTTTCTATGTGCCATGTTCTTCAGGATAATGGCAATAATGACTGCCCACAATTTCATGTCTTTTGTAGATACTCATCCTTTTTGTTTCCATTTTCTCTAAAACTTTGTCATTGCTCACATATCAGTCCATGGTATTCTTGCATCCTTCTATAGGGCCATATTACTGTTGTGTCAAGTCTCTTTTTCATCTGTGTGGTGATTGTCCAGCATTCACTCCCATATAGGCATATTTGATATTACATAACAGTTCAGTACTGTTTTCTTTGCTTCAAATTAAATTTTTCTGTTTCTTAATATTCTGCTTAGCTTTTGGAAAGCATCTTGATGTGCCTTTGGATTTCGGTGTTACATTTTCCATCATCTGTTAAAACACTTCCCAAATATTTAAATTGTAATACTTGTTTGATTTCAATATCTCAAATTTGTAATTTGCATGTTGGGCTGTTCTTTTTGCTAGCAACCCTGTATTTTGTTTTCTTGAAATTGATACATTTATTCCAACTCTGAAATATTTTTTCTTTTTTTAATATCATTGTATCATCCTGTTGATGAGTATGCTTTTTTTTTCCAGTTAGTTCTCTTTTTTTATGCATATCTGCTTTATCTATGATATTCATTCTTTCTGTTTCTGCATATTTTTCTTTAGCCTGCCAGCAGTCCTAAGTTCATTTAAAAAACATCCTCAAATTGAAATTATCACATGATTACTTCCCCTGAACTATATATAAAAATTTCTATAATTTGGTTTCACTATTTAGTAAGCAATACTGCAACCAATCATGATAGATATCCTATATTGTGTATACAAAAAACTAATAACAATGATGATAATGTTATATTTATATATATCTTTCATAATTACAAATATGTAAACACATAGGGTTTTCTTTTAATTAGTTCTGAATGATTAAATGAAAAACAGATTGTGAAACATTGAAGGAAACACATATGAACAAATACAGGCAAAATTAAGGTTTATAAGAAATATAAAAACAAAACAAGAAGAGCTAAGTTATACTAAAAAGAATTTAGTCAGAGATTTTATCTTATTTTCATAATCATAGTAAATTTGCTGACTTCTTTTATAAAATAGAATTTCTTGTTATTTTAAGCATTACAAATAAAATACCATATCTATTTATATCATAAATTAGTTTTAGCTCCCAAATAATGGATAGTATGTTCATAATTACACTGAATTCATAAAATATAAAAAGTTTAAATACTACCATCAGTTTCTGACATTATTTTTTAACTCTTTGGTATGACTTAGCAAGGTTTCTGTCATCAACAGTCACATAATCTCAAAGCATTTGCAATGCTATAATACACATGGATAGATATCTCTGCACGTTGTAAAATACAAGAGTGAGGAAGACCTAGCCAAGAGTCATTTTCTGTGCTGTCTCTGCCCTACTTAAATTCTGAAGCCCACTTCTTCTTGCATAGAAAGGAGAGTCCTCAGCAAGTGTCTGTACCATTCCCTCACTCCTTGGCTGTCATATCTTTCTTTTGCAGATACTTTATGACTGCTGGGGTAACTATTTTCTCAATTTTTAGATTTGTTGCACACCTCTCACATTTGTGCCTTACCTACACAGAAATTAAGACAGAAATCTGAACTAGTTTACTCGTTTTTTTAGTTTTATAACAAGTGGTGATATATTATTATAGCCCCCCTTTCTGGGTGATGCTTAAAACTTTTTGAATGACTATATATATATATATATATATATATACCTTCGTACTTTCGTATTGAGCTCTTTACTGTTAAGGTTTTCGTCTTGGGTTTTTTTCTTTTAAACACAGCAAAAGCTTTGTTTGTTTCTTTTTTTGATTCCCCTCTTTCCATTTGGGATTGACGACTAAATTTACCGTTTTGTTAACTGTAGGACTTAATGATTTTAGTCATTATTAGTGATACTGTTTTCTTGGTACGTTTTACAATAATAATAATATATATATTCATCTACAAACGTCTTTAGTTGGTGATTTTAATCTTAATTTAAGGCAAGTTTTCATCCTGAAGGTGAGGAAGCCAATATATTGGAAGCCCGGGTAGAGGAATGCAAGATGGGTAGTGTTCCAGTGATCATAATAAATGTGGTTGATAAAACAAGTGTGATTGTTACCCAATACACAATTAGGTAAAGCAACTGTGGTTGATGTGAAGACCCAAAGCAGGTATATGGAAGAGAGAAAAATTGGCAGAAATAAGTCCACTAAAATGACTGAAAAGGAGATGGAGTTCCCAGAGAAATTTAAAAAGAAGTTGTCAGAATTACTGAAAAGGAATGAGAAGATATTTATGTTCTCTGATAAGGTGCTCATAAAAAAAAATTAATGAAACAAGCAGTTAACATGCTGAATGGTGGGTATCACAGTCACTTTAGAGTCCCCTGATGACTTCAGAACATTGAATAAGATCACTAAGCCATTAGTTTACTGATTGATAACAGCTTTACTGGGAAAAGCCACACGTTTTTCAATGCTTTATTTAAGAGCCAAGTATTGGCAGGTAACCATGGATGAGAGAAATAAAGTAAAAATACCTGCCATAAAAGGCCTGCCATAATGGGCTCTGTCAGTTTAAAATTATTCTTTTTGAATTAGCAAGAGCTCCCAATGTTTTCTAACATCTCATGTCCATAATGTTGAATGGGTAGGAGGATTTCACTATAGCCTATTGACAATATTTTTGTACTTTCAAAAGATATGGAAGGTCACTTCTGCCATTTACAAATGGTGTTTGATTGACTAAAGAAATATGGTCTGAAACTGAAATTACCAAAGTGTCAGTTTCTCAAGAATGAAACAAAATATCTTTGGTCTGTTATTAATAGGAATGGAGTGAAACCAGATATGGATGAAGTCCAACTGATAAGATCCATGCCAAAGTCTTGAACAGTGAGAGGTTCGAGGATTTATCAGTATAGTTGGGTACTATGGAAAGTTTATTGCAACCCCTTTGATAAAACTAATCAATATATGAGGTTTAAATGAACTGAATATTGACAGCAATCTTTTGATGCACTAAAGGAGCAACTAACAGCCGTGCATTTATTACCATACCCAGACCTAGATAAACATTGTACACTGACATGAGTGACAAGTGCATTGGAGTTTGTGTGATACAGCCATGCCCTGAACAGGAAGGACCTATGGAGAGTGTAAATGAAAAAATTCTAATTTATTTTTTGTCACAAACTATCGCCTACATAGCATAGATGGCCAGTGATTAAAAAGAAAACTTATGCAGTGGTGTATTCACTTCAGAATTTGTACTATTATTTGGATGGAACAGGGTTTATGATAAAGACACATCACAAATCCCTATAATATCTGTTTGACGCTAATTGGACAAATAAGAAAATTAAGCAATGGGTTCTGAAGTGCCTATAATTACCCTTTCAGGTTGGGAAATAACCTGTGCAGGTCTATTGTCACAAATCCCAAGGAAAATGGAACAAGATTTATTGAGAGTAGAGCTTGATGTGGATGATAAGGCTTACTAGATTAATGCAATAGATTTCCATAAGCTGAAGAATAGACTGATTTGGAATGAACCAGACAAGGAAGAGAGTACTGAGTTGATGGAAGAAGAAGGAGTAATGAAGGGGTATGAGAAAGATGACACTGACTAGGGAATGATCAGACATGCCAATGGTGGGTAAAACTTTTCCTGTGCATTTTTCAGGGCAGGATATTAGAAAAAGGTCAAGCAGGTTCACCACCTGTCCAATACAATCCGAGACTCAGGTAGGTTCTTCAATGATCTGTGTTAGTTCATAAGCGATGCAGAATTCTCTACAATATCTGCTTTCTTCATCAGTTTTGTTAAAGTCAACTAACCAGTCTTTGTAATGAACATTGAAGTTACAATATATGTGAAACTTGGCTGAGGGAAATTCAGTGAGGATATTGTCAATTGTCTTGGATGTTCGATCAATTTTACTGAGCCTGGGAATAATACAGAACAAAGACAAATGTGGTACTTGCTTGGGTTGAAATAATTACAAAAATAAAATGTAGTTAGTAAACTAATTCTTCAATAAAAAACACAATCTTATATAACTCCTCTTCAAATATGAAACAACAGTAAAATGATAAAAAGAAATGAAATACTTTAGATTACCTGTGATAATTCAACCTCTTGTAAGTTCAGAATTTCAGTCATAGATGATAGACGGATATTTAGGAATTCAATATTTGACTGAAGATGCTCTTTCTCAGCAGCACAAACCTGTAATATTTAGCAAGAAATAATTGATTAAAAAATTCAGAGCCATCAAAAATAATATCAATAGCAAACTTAAGTTGAATGAAGGTGGCAAGGAGCTAAATTGTTGACTTCGCTATTCATAACAACAGTTTGTGCTTGGCTACATACATCAAAGTAACAATTATGAAACTATTATCTGCACATTCATTAAGCCTAGTCTAGTCAGCAGAGCCACCTTAATGCAGTGTCTCCATGAGTATAGGGGCCCCATGCTAATCTGTGTATGTTAAGTGACGTGTTACAGAAGCCCCTTTTTAGGAAATAGTAAAAATAGAAATTACTACAAATATTGCCTTTGGTGAAAAGTGTATATCATAATAGAAAAATCCATTTCATTTGATATGGTTCTTGAATAAAAAAAAAAGGGAGAGTGAATGTCACCTTCTGACATAGAAAACGCTGGAAATTGTGAGGACTTTCTTCTAAGTGGCAGCATACATATATAAATGGGAGGATGGGTTTGTCTTGCCAATTCAGTTCATTTGCAGACAATTCCAATCAAAGAACTGAACCTGATTCCTGATGATCAGTCTTTGCACAGACTCGACAGTAAAACTCATTTCTATCTTTAATATACCAAGATTACTATTGTTGACTTTCTGTTGGAGGCAATATTTTTCCTCTGGTATGTTAATTCTTAAAATTCCCTGAGACTGAATCAGTATTGTTTTGAATGTTTAATTGCAATACATTTATATTTTTACTTTTGTAAATAAATTATTTTTATTGCTATAAAACTCTACCATTGATTTGATTATTCTCCTTTTCTTTCACCTTTACTTTCATTTTTTTCTTTTTGTTGCAACTGTGACAAAATTGGGACTTATCCTAAATACGGATGGTCATTTCAAAACAAAAACAGTAATTCAGCTGTTTTAACAGAAACAAATGATTTTTCCATTTGATGTTCATTTCACAACAACAACAAAGAAAGTAGCTCATATTACACTTCAGATATTTTTTTGATAAAACTGACTTTATATTTGCTTAAAAATATTGATTTCTGTTGAAGAATTTCTTTCTTCATCCAATTTAAAACAGACAAAATGTGCAGGGGCTTATTCAAATAGATATGGCACTTGATGAAAATTATGAGACTATCCCTACACTGTAAAGAAAAATAATTTCAGACAATTTGTATTCTTGAATGTTGAAATTGCACTCAGAATGTTTATGTACATGATGGTAGAGAATGCTCTTTTTTAAGATGGAAACTTATAAAAAAATCTGCTTTGAAGCACAATGGGGTAGCATCATTTGAGCTGTCTTTCACTCATGTGCATGAAAAATAACATCCTTTTCCTGAAGACCATCAACTCCAAGACAATAATAAAGCAATTCTCTGAAAAGAAATGCTTCAAATGCTTGTTATAATAAATTTGTAGTGTCATGTAATCTATGTGGGTTACTGAGTATTATTGCATTTTAAAAGGCTTGTATATTGCTCAAATGTTTATCATTTTGATTAGTTGCTGCTGTACAACATAATTTTAATGTTTTAACACCAGTTTTGTTGAAGTGACACTAAAATAAACATAAGGTGCGATGAGTAAATTGTCACCATTTTATATTTTTAATTTTGTGCATGCAAGTTATTTGTTTTTCATTTTGTTAACTGTACAATAGAGTCAGTTGGACACCGTCTGTGAAAGAAAGAGCACCATGACACAATTCATTCCACATAAATTTGGAAATGGCATGCTGTACTACTTGACATTTATGCCAGAAACTCCAATATGAATATTTCAGAGTGTTTGGGTGCCAATCTGAGAACAGTGCAAAAGATTCAGAAAGAGTTGCATGATATATCCTGTCAATATCATGATGTTTGGAGTGATCACTAGTGATGGGGAAGTAATGTCTCTATTCATCTTCCCATAGGGCTTCAGACTCAGCACAGAGGCCTACATTAAGTGCCCTGAGTAGGTAGTGCTACTTTGGGTCAAGAGGGTGGCTGCTGGAAGATTCTATGCCAGGCAATAGGACTCTGCACCACACATGCAGGAGAACTCAGTCATGGTTGTCAGAGAATTTCTGTAACCACATCATCTCTTATATCTGGCCACTTGTAGTATTTAAACATGGAAACTGGAGCAACGCTTCACTCAGGACTCTGTTTCCTGCACACCATAAACAACAGTATTCTTACTCTCTCTCTCTTTTTCTCTGGAATACTCTTCACAAGTACCAAAAACTTTAATTTATTATATAATAATACAATTATGGCACAAGACTGAAAGGGGTGGGGAAGACTGATCATTATTTTCTATCCTAGTCTTAGTTAATCTGTTTCATGACCTAAACAATTACAATTTTGTCCATTTATCATGAGAACCCATCCATCATCTTCCAATCCAACAGACACCATAATACCACATATTAACCAGGGATCTAATAAAACATGCATGATGTAAAAATTTGATGTGAAAATGAGTGAAGAAGGAGATGAACCCAAAAACAAACAAAATAAAACAAAACATTCAAAACAAAAAGAAACAAATGTTAGTAAGACCCATCCATCCCACAAAAATAAGAGTGGCTGCTGTATTCCACCACTCTGCAGAATCAAGAAGCACACTCACTAAGGAAAAGGGAAAGAAAAAATTAAATATTGGGAAGGGAAGATCAAAATCCTGTCAAGATAAGAAGGAGGCCAGAAAAAAATGGAAAGATTGGGATTTTTAATGTGGATCATAACAAAAAAGAATGCCGGGCACAGGCAGAGAACAACGCTTTTTCACATTAACTAAGAAAACAAAATGTGTCTAACTTAACCAGAGGAGGATTCACAGAAAGCTACTATGTTGTGTCAAAGAAAACTTCAAAAAAGAAATTGAGGCTGGCTCCATTTATGCACACCAGGCTTACCACCTTTACCCACCTTTTGCTGTTGATATCAAACACTATCAGATCTAATCTTCATCCTAAAATGATACTTAAAGAATCTGATCAGATCCTGACAAGAATAACAATCATACTTCAGGTAGTCCATATCACCATTCTTGCTACAGCTCGCAAGGGTGAAAAACACCATTCATTTCCCACCAGTATTAGTGCTTCGGGGCAACCCATTGTCCAACATGTATGCAAAATCAATGGGCACAAGCTGTTCAGGAGCAATGCGAGTCATCAACTCACTGACATAATCCTAGAAGGGGTGCACCTGAAGACAATGGTAGAAGGCATGCAAAGCCATTTCTTCTAGGCTACGATCACACTGATGGCAATGAAGAAAATCCGCCCAGACCCATCTGAAAATCCTGCCACTGAGAAATAGCACATTCTGAATCAATTGCCAGGTAAGCAAAAACTCTCGGTTATTGAGGTAATTCACTGCTGGCACCAAGACCAAAAAGAGCGCAACTCGGTTGCCGACATGCCAAGCCACCCACAAAGAGGATCCTCAAATTTGTTCCAGCTAACACAGAAACCAGAACAACACTTTGCTCAGGACTCCGTTTCCTGCACACCATAAATAACAGTACTCTTACTCTCACTCTGTCTTTTCTTATGGAACATGGGTATAGCCTTCACAAGTCCCAAAAGCCAACTGCTTTGAAACCAAAAGTCAGCTCTTTTTATCCTTCCTCAGTCTCAGGCAAGAAACTGAGGTCACTTGCTTGTGTTAGCCTTGTTCTCGCCAATAACGCATATGCTGTGTCATTTTAATATTGATTTGCCAAAGTTCACCGCACAGGTCTATGATGTCTACAAGCACATGTACAAACAATTTGCCTTCTGTTGTTTCAGCAAGGTAAGTCTCTGCCACACTCCCCCCCAATTTCATCATCACAAATAATGCACTCTAGAATGAGTCTCTTCTAACGAGTGCTTCTTCAAAGGGGAACAACACAAGCTTTTTCCTCAGATAAATTGTCATCTTTAGTTTCACTGAGCATGTCGGCGTCCACTGACAGACTACTGATGTCAGAGCCATCATTTCGTGTCACTTTCATCGCTCAACAATGGATATGACCCTGAAAATAGCTGCAGGTCTTTAACATGGCAAGGTATGCCATCAATCCACACAGACTGCAGACTGACAAATTCAATTATGTGCCTGGTCCTGAACTTGTTGTACATTTGCTGTGTGGAGACTTAACCCAGATGATGTCACCTTCTTCATACCCCCCTGCAGTCATCTGTAGTTCAGGTGGGGAATTGACTTCAATGCCTTTTACTCAGACGTGGTACAGCCAGTGCCATGGAAGGCGGGATGTCATTCTTGACATTATATCAATAAACCACCTCCAACATGGAACAATCTTTCCTGACTGCGATGGTCTTAATACTTCTGTGGCTGCAGTCTACAGTTGCATTCCTGGCCAGTGAACTTATGCACCGGAAACTCAACCACACCCCCTAGCTGCTTGCAAACTTCTTGAAGTGCCTGCAATGAAGGCAGGGTCATTTTCAGTTAATATTTTGGTTGGTGGGCCTCATTCAAAGAAAATCATCTTCAACTGGTGAACAACACTAGTTGCATCTTGCCAACACAATAGCCACCACATTGCAAACCTGGAGGAACTGCAATCGATAAGCATTAGAAAATGCCTGTAATTGTAATTAGTTATGCCCATCTAGTAGGCCATTTACTCCAGTTGTTCTCCAAACCAAGTTTTCCTTTCTTCCAATGAACTAGTGCCGAATCTATTGACTGGCAGGCCTCGCAGGCTTTGACAACCAATCTTATGATTTCCTTAGACACCAGCAGGTTAATTGATCTAGCAAAATACATCTATTTTGTTAGATGTCTATTTTTGTAGGATGTCTACTTTGTTGGTAGACATCAGCCACCTGATTCCCATTCAGTCAGTTCCCCATTGCAGTACACTTTCGCAGTACCAATCTCCTCCCTCCTTGTGTAGATCCAACCACCTTTGTGGCACTCTGGTGAGGTAATATGAGCAGTTTTCACAGGATTTTACTAGTGTTACATCTATGGTCAATCCATACTCTTCCACTAATACCTGCAGTGTCCCCAAGCACCATCTCAATAGCAATTCACCAGCTGCCTTTGTTTTTCACATGTTCCTTCCCAGTCAGGTGTCTGATATCCACCAGTGCACACATGCTGAATCAGTGACCAAATGCAACACTGTTGCCTGCCATTGAAGAGAAAGATTGATGCCTCTAGTTCAGCGAGATTGATATGCCTGGTATCATTGGCCAGATACAATTAACAAGCATCTTCAACGATGCTTCCCCTTGCTACTAATGTTACTCCTGTGGCTACACAATTTTCATCTACCCAGACCTTTATCTCATTGCCATCCATACACCAATCTCCTCTAACCAGGTCCATTTCACATACTCTGGTCATTGTTTCCAAAGGCATGCAACATAGATTGGCATATCTGACCTCATTATCCCATCTCTTGGTTACTGCACTTGCTCGGCACTTGATGAATGCAGTTGCGATGCTAAGCCAGCCACACACAAGGAAATGACCTATAAGTTTCTTGCAAAATGAAAATATATGTTGATGAGTCACCACATTAAGACCTTCCAGAATCTGGCCTCCCTGCTTCCATCAAAGTGTGCCATTCTCTCCCCACACCTGCAGACCAAGGACCCTAGTTCTGTCTCTCAACCATTCTGGGTTTTTTAATCTAAAAACTGCTGTCACACATGTGTTGCAAAAACCAGGCTCTCATTGATGAAAATGTCATCAACGTAAGTCGACGTCGCACTGTTGATTGCACAATTTTGGTTGCCGACATAATCCTAGAAGGGGTGCACCTGAAGACAATGGTAGAAGGCATGCAAAGCCATTTCTTCTAGGCTACGATCACACTGATGACAATGAAGAAAATCCGCCCAGACCCATCTGAAAATCCTGTCACTGAGAAATAGCACATTCTGAATCAATTGCCAGGTAAGCGAAAACTCTGGGTTGTTGAGGTAATTCGCTGCTGGCACCAAGACCAAAAAGAGCGCAACTCGGTTGCCGACATGCCAAGCCACCCACAAAGAGGATCCTCAACAGCTCCTTTTCAATGTGGATTTGTAGGTAAACATTTCGCAGATCCAAAAGCTACACATCAACTCCTTGTTGCCACCACTCTCTATGTTTTGTACGCACATTTTCGCATCAACTGTGAATGTCTCCACAAATTTGTTTAATTCTCGATACTTGAGTACTAGCCAGACCTTTTGATTGTGCACTTGCACAACTGCCATCAAGGGAATCAGATTCTTTGGTGGACCAAGTTCCTCCTCAGGACAAACACCTGTTATGGTACTATAGTAAGAGTTCTTCCTTATGTACCTCCTAGGCATGGTCGGGCAAAGCGTAGTCTTGTACAATATTCATCAACTCACTGACCACTCGCCCATTTCCATGATGCAGTCCACACATTTTGGCTCTGATTGAATGTCACACTGAAATCAGGCTCATCAATTGAAATGGCAGTGCATCCATTCAAATCTCCAAAAATGTGCTTCACCTCCTAGCTCTTTGATTGCATCAATCCCAAGAAGAAGGTCAAAACACAAAAATTGTCAATTCACAACTAGGAACTCAACATTCTCAGACTCAACGTGCCCAACTCCCAACTTTATTCTGCCATACCTCCAGCACTTAAAAATTCTTCTATCTGCTGTCAGTACTCCCACTTCCTTTTGTCTCCAATAACGACACACAGCTTTGCTCACCAGCATCTGTGAACACTTGGAATCTACTAGAGCTGTGCACTCTCTTCATTTGCAAATACTTTTATGGCAGGCAATTTCTTGGTTTTCACTTGCTAATGGAGAAGACTGGCACTGACATCTCATCCCTCTGGGCATTTCCCTTGCACTCTGATGACATTTGCCCAAGTGCACCTAAAACATCAGTAAGACTTCCACACTCAACAGTATGACATCACTTGGTGATTTTGTATAAAATCCTTCAAAGCACTTGTAGCAAATGTATATCTTACTGTGTGAATCAACAGGGAGTGCCTTTGTATCTGAATGTGTTTGGCCAATGGATGCAGTGACTGATTACCTGCTGCTTTTGTCATCAGTCATGATGGCTCGTGCTCAGGTCAGAAGCTGCTCCACAGTCATGGTCTCCATCCAGGACAAGGCACGAAGAAGTTGCCTAACATGTTGTGGCAACCCTGAAATAAACGCACACATCATCCATCATTTGGGCAATGATCCCTTAACCAGCTAAGCGATACAATTCAGCCAAAAACTCATCCACTATATCACCCAGGTGAAGTCGCTAAGACACAAATTGATCATATACATTGAATGCATTTGTTGCATAAGCAGTCATGAGGGCTTGTTTAACCTGCTCCATGTCTGCTATCTGCTCCTTACCAAGCTGCTTGTATACAGCAAAAGCACCGCGTCAGAGTTGTAATGGTAGAACACACTCAACCTTGTCCATAGTACAGAGTTTGCAGACCAACTCTATGTTTTCTATCCCCTCAACGATTAGCATATCAGTTACAGTACCACTGAATTCTGGAATCACCTGGACATTAAAGGCCTTGCCATCCATGATCATAAGTGTGATATGTACCAAAATAGCTTGTAGTATTTAAACAAAGAGTAGGTGGTGGGAAAATAAATATCCATATGAATTTGTTCCCACTAACAGCTAATGCAGAAACCAGAACAACGCTTCGCTCAAGACTGTTTCCTGTACACCATAAACAAAAGTACTCTCACTCTCTCTTTTTCTCTTGAACATGGATATAGCCTTCATGAGTCCCAAAAATCAACTGCCTTGAAACCAAAGGCAGCTCTTTTTATCCTTCCTCGGTCTCAGCCATAAACTGAGATCTTTTGCTTTTGTTAGCCTTGTTCACATTGATAACGCATGCACTGTGTCATTTCAACATTGATTTACCAAAGGTCTATGATGTCTACAAGCACATGTACAAACAATTCACCTTCTCTTGCTTTGGCAAGGTAAAACTACAACCCCTTGATTACTATGTGTAGGATGCAGTTAAGCGAGAGACCAACAAAACTCTTAATACCAAAGATGAACTGAAGGAAAAGATTATGGCAGCATTCACCAACTCTCACAAAATAAAAACATCAAGAAAAAGTTGCAAGAGATTCTGAAGTCATTTGGAGGCCAATGGCAATTTTATTGAAAAAATTTGCCCTTTAGTATTTAAAAATATTTTTGCATAATTTTGGTAAATATATGTTAAAGTGAGATGTCAGTATAATTTTTACTTTTGCATAATTCAGACAACAATTTATCCATGTATATGTTTAATGTAATTGACCATCTACTTTTTATTCCTGTGAGTGGTTGTTGTAGGGGCCCTAGTACACTAGTTTGCTCAGGGGCCCATAATACTGTTAAGATGACCCTGCTAGTCAGGAAACAATAATAGAGCACTTAGAGGGAATCAAATTTAATAATAATAGTTTACACAATTAGCTTTCAACAACTGATCTCTGACAAGCAATCCATTTATTAAGCCTTACCTAGTCTGGCATAAAACCAAAGTGAAACTCACTAACCAGTGAGTTTCACTATGCAAAATCACTGCACATTTTGAATATACTTAAAAGTGTAACTTTCTTGCACTTGAATTTCTAAAGCTTTTAGAGATTTTGGCACCAACAAATGTCAAGTAAATACAGATTAAATAATGCATCACTTAAGGGCCTTTCCATTTATACTGTTTAGAAGTTTTCCATTGTTCAACTTTCTATATTAATATGAGTTAGTGTTCACATTTTATAACACTATTGATACTCTTTTATAAATGATTAAAAGATTTAAATATAAGCAAAATAAGTTTTCAAATTTGATATCAGTAATAAAAACAATGTAAATGAATATATTGTTTAATAAATAATATATTCGACTAACAATAGTTTAACATCACTTTTTACTTCAAATTTACTAGGCACTTGAGATTCTCTCAAACACTATACAACTTAAATAATTTTCCTTATATACAATCCTGGAAGTGATTTATATGTAGTATATATCAGAGGTGGTATCACATTAATAATTATCCAAGAAAAGGTTGACATGAAAATTTTTAACTAGGCTGTTTTTGTTTACAAGTTATTAAAAATGAGCAAGATGCTTCTTTAAGTATTTTTACTGCATACTGGTAGTTTTACAAGTTAAGAAGAGTGTATCAATCTTTGTAAACAAAACAATAACTCGGTACAATGTGAGACTGATCTAACAAATAGAATAATTTTAAGAAGCAAGGATTATAAGAAAAACTATAAAACATAATGAAAATACTAAACAGAATTTAATGAGACTGTAAGAATTGTTATTGTGATATTTATTTTAGTTGGTCTACTGAAATTGTTAATCTGGCAAGGTTTTGGAATTACATGTGCTAAATGTTGGTGGTGTACCTAATCTAACAACTTCATTGAAAACTGATAAACCTATAAAAGATCACAAGATTAAAAAAAATAACAATCATCATTTTTTTACATTCTTCAGGCCCAATTTTAAATAAGCTAGGTGAAATCTAAAAGCTAGGTGAAATCTAAAATTCTTTAGAGGTCATTTAAATTCTCACTGTTATCCAATTACAAAATTCAAATGCTCTAAAATAATGATTATTTGCTAATTTGTGGTACATAAATATTCAAAGATCTGCTATTGAAAGAAGGTATTAACAATGAAGTGACATCTTACTACTTACTTTTAATTTATTTTTTAAAGTGTTGTTCTCTGTTTTCAGAATCTCCACAGATTTTGGAATATTTTCTGACTCACCAATGTATATCTTTAGTTGTGCTATTTGCTTGCATTGATTTTCAGACTCAGTAGTCTTCAAACTGAAATGATGACAAAAGGATACGTTGATCAGGTAACCTAAAAAGTTCATTGTCTTTATCATTAGATGGATTAGGAGCATTAATTTTCATTAATTTAATTCAGAAAGATTCCTTTTATTTTTGTTTTATTAATTCAAACATTGAAGAATGGAAGAAAATAACATCATGCTTTCTATTTTAAGAAAGGTCAAAATTTAGCTCATGCAAAACATACATCCAGTTTATGGAGAAAGAAGTGGAGATGATTGAATGTGTGAAACTGTTCTGTTTTTTAAGATGCTGAAGTAAATAATTTACAAGAGACAGAAAGGTATACAAAATGAATCACTACTAAACAGACCAAAAACTGATCTTCAGATAAATAAAGTGAAGCTGTGTATATAGTGCAATTAGAAGTCTCCTTTACTATGAGCTCTCTAAGGAGTAGCAAATACTTGTTTTGAACAAGTACTCTTCCAGTTAGACTAACTGAAGACTACAATCAACAAAAATGCATTCCCAGAATTGGTTAACAGAAAATATTAATTAAGTTAATATTTCATGAGGTAACACTAAACTGCATGTTTCTTGACTATGCTAAAATTGTTATAGCTTTATTAGGAAGTTTTCACTCATATGCATCAGATATAAATTCTTTACATAATTCTCTTACTGAAAATTCCCTTGAAGACTGGAAAATAACTTTTCATTTGATTGAGACTTGACTTTCATAAATGCTCTTGCTTGGACTGCAAATTCTCTAAAATCCTTTTGTACTTTTGGTATTGAGTAGCAAGACTATGGTAATTTTCCAGTTATCCTCCACACATGTACTACTACTTGTAGAAACCAATATAATGCTCACAGAATAGTTGCTTGTTCCAAACAGATTATCTCCTATTGGTTTGTGTTGTGTTAAGAATTTAAATGAATGGCCTAGTAGATATAAGTATTAATTAAGTACATGCAGTTACATGGTGGTCATGAGTTCAATCCTTGGATCAAGCAGTAAAAGTCATAAACAAAAGCAGTATCAAGATTAACTGGGGATTAAATGATATGATATCCTCCAGCATAAAAATAGAAAAGAACAATCCTTCCTTGTAGATTGAATAAAAGATTACATACATGTCAATACACCATAAAATCAATGTCTTTGAAAAGATTCACTAACATTCCAAGAATTTTTTGGACAATGGAACTCCTCCTCCTTTATGTTACCATAACATTTCAGCTGCCTTCTTCATAGTAACAAAATTGTTAATGGGTTATAATAATATCATATTTCAGATAAATAATATCTCATTGTAGTCACCAATATAATGGGAGAGAGCTATGGAAGAAAGGTTTATCCTCCCATTAAATTTCCTCTATTATGGGCATTATTATATCCATGATATAATAACACTATATGACTGAAAGGAAAAGGAATGGCAAACATGCTTTGTTCTCAGAAAGAATTTTATGCCAATAAGACATACACAAAATTATATACACATATTTACATATGTCCCATCGAGAGAAAACTATGACATATATCTACACAGCAAGCAGAATGAAAATATAGGGTCTTACATATAATATGGAGATTCTTCTGTGTTTATACAGAAGCCATGTTTAGGACTCCATGTTCAAGCAGTCTGGATTCATTCACTATGTCCCAAGTGAGGACATATTTCACAAAAAGGAAATGATGAGTCTGATGGTTTTCTCAAATTGTGGACTGCAAGCTAGAGATAGTTTTTTGCTATATCTGAGTAAGATATAGAAAAAAAAGGAAACTGGCACAGTGTGTTTATTAATAAATCTGCCTCCCCTAACATGTGCTAGAGGAAGCAAATTTAACGCCAAGGTGGGCAAGCTGAGGCTAAATCTACTCAGTTTGGCTTTTGTATATCGAATAAATGACTGCCATTTCTTGTCACTGTATGAAGTAACATCATTAAGCAACCATCATGTGACACCCATGACTTCATTTCCACTAAAGGGAGGTGATTGAATTTTGTATTATGATTAGAATATGCCAACAAGATAGGTTTGTTATGAGATACACCAATGATACCATTCAGAGTTATATATTAAATGGTATAATTTGTATGTTAAAATGAATCCACCAGTTTGTTAATCCCTTTTTATTTTATAATATTAACCCATTTTTTTCCTTTATAAATTACACACAGAGTAGAGAATGGATCAATTAACATACTATGGTAGCAATATAAACAGTAGCACAAAATTAGAATTTGATTGTCTGAACAAAGCTTAGAATCATAAAATCACATTTCTAATTAGGACTTTAGGTGTGTAATTATAAGAATCCACTTTAAAATGTTCAGAATCATAAATTTAATTGTAAAATTTGTTTATTATATTAGTTATTATAGTCAATGTGATCAATGTGCTACAAGATTAGATTCACAGTCAGAAATTTGAATAATTAAATAAAATCTGAGAATTTTGTTCCTAATTTTTTTTGAACACTAAATAACTAGTATATATTAAGAGTTATTTTATTAGTTCATTCAGAAAGTTTGTGACATACATAAAGTAAATAAAGGATGACTCCTTACTTAAGTTCTTGCTGAAGTTGATGTATTTGATATTCAGATTTCTTTTTCAAATCATCCAATTTATCTTGAAGCCCTTCTTCTTTTGCTCTGAATGTGTTCTTCAGCTGATCTACTTCTTTCTGCAGGTGCCCTCTTTGATTCTGAAGAATTTCAACTTCAGACTGATGATCCTGACTCAAAACAGCAAGCTTTAAAGAAAAAGTAAAGTATTGGCTTTTAATCTTTAAATATAACATTAAGCTAGGGATACTTTCATAAGTAAGATAGTGGAAATTCTATATAAAGTAGGGAACATCTAGAACAATACTCCAAAAAGAACTAGAAAAAGTCATGCTATAAATTACAGTGGAAATTAAACCCAGTTTTCTCAAAACATTGGAATAATAAGTGCAAAAATATTTATGCATTATAGATTATAATCATTTATATAATGTCTAAGAAAAATTCTGCTGAAGGATTGTCTGAAAATCCAAACAATAAAACATGGAACTGATGGAAAACATTGTGGTTAGGAAGTTAAATTTAAACTTCCTAACCACAATGTTTTCCATCAGTTTCCATCACCTTTATTAATTAGAAAAATTAATGAAAATAAGAGGAAAAATAAAAATTAAAATATTTTTTAGCATTTAATAGGTACAATTTGAATACTGGGAAATTAAGATATGTATTAGCTGGTCAAAAGTTTAAGACAATACCAAACATAAGTACTAAACAGAATAGAAAATGCCCAACAAGACATCTCATTAGTTAGTTGCACAGCCATTATTGTGAATAACTTCAATAATTCACTTTGACATGGTCAATATATGTGTCTGCAAATGGCTGACTGAAATGTGTGGTGAACAAGAAAATCCCCTATCCCAAAACAGAGTTTGTGTCCTGTGCACAGTTTGCCAATAAAAAATCCTAGATAATTACTGCCTCATATATGGTGATTTTTTTATCCTCCTCAACTCTCCTGACCAACTGAAAAATTTACCTACTCAAAAAAAGTTGTTGCTTTTCTTGACAAGGATGGTGTATTTTTTGGTTTGTGAGCAAGAATGAGTTTGCTGTGTTAGAATCTGTGAGTTGGATTTTTTTTTACCTTATTTTATTTTTCCTCTTTGACATTTGATTTTTGATTTCTATACTACACATTTTTCCTGCCTTTTGGTTTTTGGACTTTTTCACCACCATTTTTCTTTTGGAAGTTTAACAGATTCAAAATGTTATTTCATGTGATGAAAGAAGGCTTCACTAAGATCATGCAGTTTGGAATTGCTGTTCATTTCTATGTGACACGATAACTAGGCATATATGTATTTTATTATAATAGAATAAAATAGAAAATAGATTAGAATAGAAAATAGTTTAAAAACATATTTAACAAAAGTGAAAAAGAAGAGGAAAAAATAAATAAATAAACGCTTTTTCTTTTATGAGGAAAATTGTGGAAGAGACAAGAGTATCCGATTACTGTTTTAAATCCTGCCACTCTTCCCGCTAAATATTTGACTCAGTGATTTAATGTGATAAAAGATAAAGTTCAGGAAATAGGTTTTTTTGAATGACCAGGTCAAAGGCTGTCTTTTAGTGTATCTTGACCACACATTAAGAATTTTCTGGCGGAAGCTTTATTAAGATAAAAAAAAAGATAACTGAAATTTCAGACTTACAGTCACCAATGTTTATCATGGGTGGTCTAAAGCATTTCCGGATTTCCGGATTGATTTTAAATAAATAGAGGTCAGTTAAGAGAGTAGAGTTGAGTTCAGCCGGGCGCGAGATTGAAGTAAGAATCTCCGTTCGTCTTGTTTCGTTCAGTTCGGATTTGTTGATCTCCATTAATTAGAGTTAGAGCTGTGTGTCACATTCGCCTGCCCCAACTGAAAAGGCTAGCTCTAGTCTAAACGAAATAAAGCATCCTTTCAACTCATCCAAGTTGTGGAAGTTCGTTCCTTATAGTCAATCTTGTACCCCCGGCTGTTCAGCCGACATTTTCAACAAACTCCCAGCAAACATCACAGCGTGGAGAACGGCTGCCGGAGAAATTGTTCGGACGGACCATTGGGGTTTTACATCTATAAATTTACTTTACCATTCACCCTGAAACAATTTTAATGGAATTCAGGTTGGGCAAACACACTGGATGGTCTCAGGTTTGGCACTTTTCAACAAGGTTTAACCAAGCTGTTTTGTGGTATAAAAAGAGGTGTTGACTTTGAAGACATTTACGATTTTTAAAGCCATTCTCTTAGAGATGCCCACTTATTGTTCATGAGCTGTAATCTGAATCCATAATATGGTTTAATGATCAGTTGGTTTCTTGCTCAACATCAACAAAATTTTCTTGGGCCAACTAGTTGAAATTTTCATTCCATATCCCTCAGGGTCTTTTAAGAAATGTGAGGCAGCAGTTTTAATACATCTAATCTCACCAGCAATAGGTCATTAAGAGAAAGACCTTGATTTTGAACAATTCTGCCATGTACAAACACTTTTGCAATGTTTTGACCCAATGTAACACATGAGATACCAGTGGGAGATGTTGACAGCACTAATGCTTGAACATGAATGACTAAATTTCATTACATGTTTACCAATTAAAGCTTTGTTTAAATATGATCTTAACTTTTGACCAGCTAGTATTTTTAGCCTTATTTCCCAGTATTTAAATTTTCCTATTAAATGCTAAAAAATGTTGATTTTTATTTTTCCTTTTATTTTCATTTTTCTTTTTTTAAAGCACTACTAAAATGAGTCTAACAACACTAAAGGTATATTTTTCTTTATTTTCATTGGCCTTAAGATATTGGCTGGCAGTGTGTATATAAAAACAATTTTAAGAGAAAGAAGTATGACAAAGTGGAAAAGAGTTTTTGCATGACGTTTCCTCCTTTAGAACTTCATCAGATTAAGTTTCTGTTCATGAACTAGAGATGCTGGGAATTTAAATTAAAAAAAAAATCTTAATGTATTTTTTAGGTGTATAATCTAACTTTTGTTTTGATACTTTTTCTTGTTTATATTTCATCACTTTTGTTAATAAATATCCCACATTGTGATAATAGATCTACCAAGAAAGGTGAACACTGGAAGAACCTGGACGCAAATTTACTGTAGATGATTAAGTGATTAAAACACTTTCTAAACCTTCTTGCTTTAGTAAGTTGTTTTCTCTTTTAATTAGAATAGCATTTTTTAAATCAAAATTGTTGTCAGTCTTGTTACAGTAAGTAACTAATGCATTCATTGTGTTCTTTTGTAAGAGATGTTAAATGTAAAAGATGTCAATGAAAGATAATTTTTATTTAAATTTCTTGAGGTTTCTTTGATATATTCTTTGTGGCAATTATTACAGATAATAGAGTAAATTCCTCCTTCAAGTTTTAGCTTATTGCTGTTTTGTATTAATTCTTTTACTGCTTTAGACATAGGTGTAATAAATTTTATGTCATGTTTAGATAAATTCTTTTCAATTGTAGTTGTGATAAAGTTAGTGGGTAGAACAATAATTTTTTTTTTTCATAGGGTTTACCAAGAAAAACCACATTTCTATTAAGGAATAGTCTATGAGCCTTTTGTTTCACATTGAATATGAAATAGGTATATTGGAGATACTTAAAATATTTTCAATGTATTTCTCCTCCTCACGTAAATACTGAAGGCTGTTTGTTTTCATTTTACATATAAATTTTATGTTTAATTTGTTTAGTTTATCTACATGATCAGGTATTATTGGGATATATTTATAGCGGTTGCTATGTTTTTCTTACCCACATTCGGTCCATGTCATTTACTCGTCTGCGATTGGGTAATAAATCACTACTGTTCTTGTATAGGACAATTTAGCAATCACAGTCGCCTTTAATCTTTCGGCTCTGAAGCAGCTCTTTCATATGTGTGTGGTGATTGGTTAATTTTTAGCCAATTACATATTTTTTTATGTCAACAAAGTTTCCCCACGCTTGCTTGTTGAGCCACTCTCTGTCCTTATAAGCGGCAACCTTTCGCAAGTTAAGCAGTACACCAACAGGCTGGCTAAAGGACTCGATGTAAATTTCTTTCTACTGATACCTTACCTAACGCACACACAGAGAACTTTGTCTTCTGTCTGAACATTTTCACTAAGAACCTTTGAACTTTGAACTCTTGACCAAAATTTGTATCACTTACAATTACATTCAAAATAATTGTATTTTTCATGTTATTTGTTCTTACATGAAAATCCTTCTAACAATTATAACAAACCATTTCAGTGCAAGAAAAAACTTTCTTCATTTAATTTATTTTGGTCAACACACAGTTAAAGGGGGACAAATGTTTCCTCTTATTCTATGTATACTACTATTACATGCTTTGTTTGTTTATTGAATATATTTTAATTTATTGGTTACAAATTGGAGTTGTTGTCTTTATTTTTCTTGAATCATAATATAAATCATAAAAGACTAAAAATCCTCTACATATTATTATATATATATATATATCAGTACCATGGGGATATATTAATATATTTATATGAGCTATGTATAAATAAACACAACATTGGGATTCAACCTCAAAACCTCCCACCCACCAAAAAACTGAGAAAATATTTTACACTATAATTATCTTAGTCAGTATTTTTGCCTTTTTACATTCATGTATGTGAACCCCAATACATTTGAATTTTCTCTTCTAATCCTACAAATTTATCAGAAATAACAAAAAGAACCTTTCATTCTTTGGTATCTATTCAAGATAAACTGACCTTAGTCTCATACATTTTCTCTTTGTCTTTCAATTTAGACTCCAAACCAATAATCATCTTCTCGTTCTGTTGTCTTGTCATAAGAGCATCTTGTTTCAGTTTGGTTGTCTCTTCATGATGATAATATTTCAGGTTGCTAATTTCAGTCCTATGATCATCTAAAATCTTCTGAATTTCTTTCTGATGCTTGTCTTCAAGCAATTTCAATTCAATGCAGTGATCTGCTGTAAGTTGGCACATCTGTTGTTTCAATTCTGCCATCTCTGCTGCTTGATGAGTGACCAAATTTTCCATATATAATTTAGACTGAATATGTGATGCAAGCTGGGGAGTATGGCTTTCAAGATTTAGGATAGAGTCGGCCTGACCCAAGTGACAATTTTTCTGTGATTGAATTGGCAACAAATTCTGTATCTAAAAAAATATAAGTTTCAAAAAGTGAATTTTTTTATCATTATTTTTTATCATTGTTTTATTATTTTTTAGTTAAAAGATGCAGAATCAGTTATACTGAGAGAAATCCACAGAATAGAATGATAAAAGTAAAAAATAAAAATGTGATAACAATTGTAAAATGTGGTGGCCAAAGTGTCACCTAATGGCTTACATGTCAATTTAACAAGAATGAAAACAATATTTGTATATAGAAATAAATATTGCAATTAGCAGTTGGTTATTAATAATGTCCTTTGTATATACTGTAATGAAGCATTTCTCAACTAGATATACTAATGCACTTTGAAATGTGACCAGGTGCACCCCAAGTTAATGGAAGAATAATTTATAAATTATTTTTACATTTAGCAAAATTTTTATTTTCCAAGTTTAAATCAAGCCTTTGACATTTGATATTTTAAACTGGGTACTAAATTCTTTTTTTTTTTTTTTTTTTTTTGGAGATATTGAATACGAAAGTAAACAGTTTGTCATTAATTATATATGTTATGTAGTGTTACTGACTCACAGGAAGTAGTAGGCATAGTTTTTCATTAGTTGCATAAGACATGGTCAATGAAACTCTAATTTGTCTACCCATGAGAGCAGACGAGCTTCTCATCTTCCTGCATGGGATATTTCGTAGAGCTTAGCAACAATCTAAGAAGAAATGTTTCTATTTTTTCTTTTCATTGTAGATATATTTTCAGTCCGTTTTTAATAATTTGCACCATCATTTCTGCTGTTTGATTGTGGATGGTACGGTCAAATTTTATGTGATTTGCATCCAATTTAGTTCAACTATTGGTATAGTTCCTCAAAACAGAACTCTAGAGCACTGTCAGATACTAGCTTTTTCAGAATTCTCTTCTTGAAAATATGATCCTTAACACTTGTATCATGGCCAAACTTCTTCTGTTGGAGACCTGTATTACTTCTCACCAACCTGAATAATCTACCAGTATTCGTAATAATCCCACTTCATTAACATGAGCATGACCCATGTGTACTCTGTACCATGGTTGAGACTCTTTAAGACAGAGTATACATGTGTTTTTTGTCTGTCTGAATTTTCTTCTTTCAATGCATGTTTTACACCATTTTATGTATTTATCTACTTCTGTAGAATAGCCAGGCAATCATGCCTCATTTTGTGCCAAAGGTGTTTCTTTTTACAGTTTTCCTTGATAAGTGGTAATACGATAAAATTATTTTTAGTTTCATGTAGGCTTCAAAATAGTTTTTTATCACAGTTTCTATCATGAATTTATAAAAACGTTTTTATCATGGATCTATCAAACTGATTCAATTGAACAAGGCTTTTCTTTAAACTTGATTTCCCTAATTTCTTCCAAAAATTTCTGGGTATCGAAATCATGTCACTTCCCATATCAAGTCACATGTCCAGTAAAACATTATTTGTTCAGAAGATTAATAATAATTTAATTTCTTTTTTTCAATGAAAAGATATCCATACTTATATCCTCTTTATTTTGTTGGATGACTATCTCTACATTTCTCTTTTTGGATTTACACATGTTTAAAATTATTCATTTTGAAACATTTTTCATATCTTTTTTTTATATACTGAACATTTTTGCTTTTCTCTTTGGTGTTTATGACCACACCAAATGTACATTATTCTGTCTTTTTTCTCTATGATTTCCTCTACCAGATCCATAACTTTTGCTGAATGAAATCTTTGAATCAATTCTTGCTGCTGAACAAATTTAACACACTATTCTAGTGACAATTTTTCCAGTTGTAACTGCATTAAAGTCAATACTCCTCATTTTGAACACTGTCTCCCAATTTCATTTGAATCAAATCCTCTTCAATTGACTGGTTTTCTGATCCCAGTTTATCAAGTTCACAATATTTGGCAACCTCTTTCAAACAAATAGCATATTCAATGACTGGTTCATTCACTTTTTGAGTAATGTTCATGAACTTAGCTCTTTCTTCATTCACTAGCTTTTACTTGGGTGCTATGTTTTTTTACTGTTAGTTGACTTACATTGTCAAAAATTATTTCCTTTAACTGTCTTGGATATGTAATTTCTGGTTTTCTTGTAATAACCTCATAACCCGCTGTTGCCAAATAGACATATTTTCTGGTTTTCTCCTGCAACTGATTTTAAATCCTTTAGCTACTAGACTCTTAAGCCATGCTTGTGTGTATTCATAATTATCAAATGATAATTGTCCATTCGGTTCTTTAGATATCAGCAACACCATTGTTATGCAGTGTTACTGACTCACAAGAAGTATTAAGCACTCAAATGCCTCATGGATAATAGCTGTAGCTATTTATACTCTTGGTTACTTCCTAAGTAAATGATTCACCTCAATATATAAGAACAATTATTATTATAATAACAACAAGAATTGTTTAAATGATAAAAAAATAATCACCATCAAAAATTGTCTTAGTAACATTTAGCTACATATTTTAATATGCTAAAAGTATATCATGTGCTAGCTCTGTGGCAAGTCAGTTGTGTACAGGTTTAGAAGAAACAAGATAGATGTAAATACCAATGTTTTTTTTTTAATCATATCACTCCAAGCAAGGCGGTAACGCCACTGATGCGCAGGGGGCTACATAAGAGTAAGAAGATTGGAAAAGAGAAAACCGGGAACCACATCCTAAACAGGGAACAAGGGATGAGCCTCTTCACCTGTTCAATAGACATGGGTGGAGTGTGAATCGGGCGATAGTTCAGTCTATCTACTCCAATTGGAAAAGAAAAAAAAATTTTTTTTAAATTGTTGAAAAAGAGAAAACTGGAAGTCACATCCTAAACAGGGAACAAGGGATGAGCCTCTTCAATGTACAAGAACTAAAGAAAAAATTTAATAAATAAAGCTCAATCATTCATACCAAGTATATAAGTTAGCAAATATAATTTATTAAGTATTCATAATAGATAAATGACAATGATGGTCACAGACAATTTCTTAACAAGCTATTTTGTTTAGAAGCGATTTTCAAAATCTGAGATGTATAAGAAACTCTTGCCATCTTCATAATAAGAAATAATACTTTTATGAGGTGAGATGTGGACAAATTATTTGACAGGTTTCATAGAAAATCAACACTTATGTCTGATATTTGATTTTGAACTGTTAGTGTTCCAAGAATAAGCACTCAGTATCTCATTTCTCTTCATTTCCAATAGGAGAGTCAAAGTAAAGAAGATGAGATACAAAGTGTTTGTCTTGCCCTTGTATGTACATTGTGTGGTGGATGCCAACTCAATTGTTTTGAAAAAAATTAAAAACAGCCAAATCTCACCAGAAGAAAATACTGTAGACAAGATTTAATCTTGTGATATAAAAAAGCAATTATGCATGTTATATATTATATATGTTATAAAGGTTAAATACAATTATTTTGAAGAATCTTTTACATAGAAATTATTCCCTTTACCAATGGCAAGTGATTCAAATGATGTTACAGTAATTATTAAAAAGAGAAACTGTTTTAAGGAATTTTCTCACCATTTTCTCAGGTGGTAATTTTTTCTGCTTTTGCCTGTAAAATTATAGGTAAAAAGAATTAATGCAAAACAAAAAAAAAATACAGGTGGAAAATTTGATTTGATTAAAATTAACATTTCTTGATTCTGTAAGACTGCCAAGAAATAGGAACATAATTGTCACCCACAAGATAACATACACTGCTTGAGATCCTTCACTGTTAAGTCCAGCAAAGGTTGCATTACAATATGTTATTAGTTTCATTCCAGTAAATATTGTGTAAATTAGCTATTAACAGTCTGGAGTATTCTTAGCTTTTCTAGCTGACTTATTTATCAGAAATATATTCTTTTTGTCTTTTAGGGATGATGTTACATCCCTTATCTCATAACTTAAATCAGGCTCTGACTGTGTTGCTAGTCAATGTATCTTTCCTATTTGGTTTCTGCATAATCTTGACAAAACTGTGTTTAATTATAGTAAGTCTTTGCAGGTATTAAAGGAATTGATTTGACAAACTCATATTGACTAATTATAATGGACTCCTTTGCTGGCAAATATTAAATCCAAGATATTTGAAACTTGCAGTTCGCCCTGATTTAACCATAAAGACATTCCTAATTTCTTGCATAACATTTTCTTCATATGTTGCAGTGCTCGCCAGAACATGAGTTGATATGATTTCATTAATTTCATTGTCATTGTATCAAGTAAAGAGAGCTTGGTGCTACTTAGATGGATATGCCCCCAGTTTCATTAGCTTTTCTAACTGTTAAAGACTATTCTTGAAAATTATCATTAAGTCTATATACACATTTCATTTCCACAACTCAGAGCTAGTTTGTTTGGTTGATCCAGAAATGGTGCTAAACCAATAATAATGTGACTATTCTGGCTTCATTTGTTTGTTTTTTCTAAAACAAAAACAGCTGACTGGTGCTTAGTACCACTTACACTTTCCTATGGAAATCCTAGTTCAAAAAACTAGACAAAGTCAGTAAGCAATATGTTGGTTTTCACACTAGAAATCTGTCCTGAAGCTACCATTAACTCATAGGCAGATTAGCCTGGGCAACATATAACCAATCAAAGAAAATCTGGTACCTAGTGGACTGATGAGTTCGACTTCAACTCAGTACAAAGTGATAATTGCATAAATATTTAGAAATCTCCAGATAAAACATTATGTAAGAGATATGTATGTACATCCAGACTATAATTTTATTCTGGTACAGGATAATATTCCAATGTACAAAGCTAAAGTGACTCAAGAGGCTTCATGGAACACCAGTTATGGATTAACCAACAAATTCTCCAGACATTAATTTTATTCAGCATGATATAAAATGAGCACTCAGTAATCACCAGCAATCTGTTTAAATTATCCAAAACCTCTGTCAAGAAATAAGTATGTGTTTCTTTAGGCAACCTACAAGATTTAGCAAAAAGTTTTCATTGATGCCAAGCAGTTTATTACAGAGATGGATACACACATTGTTCTATGTTTACAGTTATACAATTTGTTCCATTAATATTAATAATTGTCTGAGAATAGATAAAAAAAAGGTATCAAATTTTATGAAAATACATTTTGATAGAAGGCAAATTATTTCTAGTTATTTACTATGCTAAAACACTGTTTAAATATCATATACATGATAGACTATACAAAAAGAAAGAAAAATAATTAAAAAAAAAGGCAATATATAACAAAACACTGGACAAAAATGAAAATTTGTGGATGATGCTTAACATTTTGACATAAATGTGCATGCATGTGTTATGTCTATCTGGGTCAGGGAGCAATCGGAGTCTAACCGTATTGATGAAACAGATCTGTCTGCGGATGACAATATATATATATATATATATATATATATATATATATATATATATAATCATGTACACATTATTTACATTTAGTAAATTCAGACAGAAACATTGTACATAACATCATACATCCTGGTGTGTATTACTTACAATTCATTTTCCTGTTTTAGTCTTGTTATCTCAGAAAGAGCATCTGATAGTTGTTTATTGACATCTGGTGGTTGTGTAAGTTCAAAAGCATTTGGAGTGAGAAGCTGGTATGTGCTACTCCCTGATGTTTAAAAAAATGTTTTAGTATATTTTTTGTCAAAGTTGGCATAATCAAAATAAAATAAAAATAGCATGTAATTTTACTACAACAGAAATGTACTGAGTCTGTTACAGGGTCAAGATGTTAATCTTCCAAGTAGAGAGAGCTTGTTTGTTTTGAAATCATACATTTTACAGTGGATTTGACACTGACAGACAGAAGTATACAACTACCTCAGCCACTAAGTTGCTATAATTAATTTTTTTTTTTCCAGGCTTAATTTTGGTAGTCATAGTGTGATTGTTTGTAGAAACAATTTTACCATAAAAGATAAATTTTATCATGTTGCACTTTTGGGGGCTTTTTTGTCAGTCTACAAAAGAGAATATCAACATAATCTTTTATATATATATATATATAAGAAAGTGAAAGAACAGGCAGATTAAAACCCACTGTTCAAGCATTTACTTTTTTAAAGAGTGGTCAATACAGAGTAGAGCTTAATTTGTATTTTTAAAATTTTTAAAAAATTATTTTACTAAAATAAATGACCCACAATACTTATTTGGTTTTCTTAATCACAACATACCTTAGTATATCATAATTATTTAATTCTAATTCTAACCTAAACATTCCACCCCCTTATTCATGCGGTAGTACAAAATCAAATTTTAAAAATTCCAACCTGCTGTTAAAAATTATGGTCTACTCATTTAAATAATGTATGGTCCCACTATGCATCTTACCCAGACAAAATTAAAAAGTGACATGACTTGACACCAGACAATTCTGCTTCCTTTCGCAACCCAAATCAACTCCAGTTACCTAATTCTCATGTCTGATTAAACAATATTGACACACTTACAAGCATTTTCTCTACCTAACCCTTCTACTACTACCCCTTCAATTTCTAAATAACCATGAATTCATCTTATGTTTTCTAAATAAATCATTTTCACAATTTATTTTAAACTATCACCTGAAGAACAGTATTGTTCTGAAACATGAAAATTTTTGTGTAGTGATATAATGCTTTTATAAACCATTGTAATAAAAAAGTTACAATATATATATATAAGTTCAATTACATTGTTAGTTTATTCTTTTAAATTAAGTTGAAAAAATATTGTCAGCATGATACAGTATTCATTTTATGCAGGATCCAAAGATTTAATGAATAAATGCTAAAAATTTAAATGAAATCTGATAATGCCCTGATTTTTTTGTATTTTCTTAAAAACAAGATGTATCATTTTTTTTTTTATTCTGCATTTGTTTTTTTATGTGTCCAAACAAAAGTGTACATGATTTTAGTTGGTGGTACATAGATGAAAAAAAGTAAGTTAGTATTTTTTACAAAATCTAAATAACTTCATATATTTAAAAAAACAAATTTCTAGAACATTATTCAAATTTTAAATTGTTTTAAAATTTCTTTTAGCAAATTCAGTCATCAAACTGAGTAGAAATGTTTATTTATTTTTTTGTATTACACTGCCTTCCTAATCAGTCATACATGATACACTTGGGTGAACATATCTCAAAAGAGACATGACTGACTGGACAAAAGAATTTCCTGCAGTAGGTCGAATTACTTTCTGCAGTACACTGGTTGCCAACCAAGGCTATAGAACCCAATCAGTCTTGTTATTAACCCATAGCTGGAAGGAGAAGTGGCAGATTAATACTTTTCCCAGGGGTAGATGCACATTAGTGAATGTAATGAATTCGACTGGAATTCGAACTCAGTCTAAGCTGATATCCACTGCATCACACCATCTTCCTAATAAAAACAAAAAAATAACAAAAAGGGCATTTTAAATCAAACATCTTCTTTGGACATAAATTTCGCTTTCGTCTAAAGAAAGGTAGGTACTGCCACTCATTTTCGATAACTAACTTAAAATTAAATTCTTAAAAATAAAAGTTTTCTTGAAACTTTTATTTTAGCTTTAACTGAAAGCTAAATGATTAAATTTACCATTTCCAGTAAGCAAAATACTTTGGTGTATTTCAAACAGAAATTATATTGAAATTGAAAGGAATCTAAATTTTTTCAATTTTTCAGCCATTTTTGAGCAATTGACACATTTGTAAATAAAAGTTAATTAACAGTTTTAAAACTCTTGCAAAATATATATATATATATAAATATTTGTAACAGGTTATTTTAAAATGAATCTGATTTATTAGTTATTTATAGCATGAAATTTAGAATAAAAGTATTTCTTAATCATGTAAAGTTGATCTTTCTGACAATTGATGTGTGATGACAGACAGATGTTCAGATAAGTTAAGTATGACTGACCAGAATTGACATAATCCTCAAATTTTTTTTCCTGTAAGAGGAAGAAACCGTGATACACATAACCTTTTAATGTAACACAGAAAATACTGGTAAATTTTTGTTTTAGGTCCCGAAGGATTTTATCCTTTAAAATTTTTCCAAAATAGCCTTATTTCTGTTCAAATGTATCTGATGAACTCAAATCAACAATTAGATAATGAAGAAACCTACCTTTTTTGATGTTAACGACCAGAAAAAAAAAATCAGACTTCTTGATATTTTTGTCCCCATTACCAGCTTAGATTCGCTGGTGAATGGTTTTAGGCGTAGGAAGAAAATTTTTGCCTATTTACTTCCTTTACTCCGCGATTTTTTTCAGTACTCAATTTCAGCAGAAAGTTGTGTGTATTTGCGTGTTCTTTTTTCCTCTTTTTTTTTGGTAATTAATTTATTTTTCGTACTTAATTTTAGAAGAAAATTAACTTTCAGATATATGAAAATAAGAGATAAGTGTAGTTTTACTTAACCTTAAAGTTAACTTTCTTTAAAAAAAAATCTATATTTTCATATATTTGAAAGTTAACTGTCATCTGAAAAAATTAAATAAAACTATAATTATCACTTATTTTCATATATTTGAAAGTTAACTTTCTTCTGAAATTAAATACCAAAAAAAAAAATGAAAAAAAACCCTGCAAATACATGCAATATATTTGAAGGTTAATTAAACTACACTTATCACTTATTTTCATTATATTTGAAAGTTAAATTTCTTCTGAAATTAAGTATACACAACTTTCTTCTGAAATTAAGTAACCCCCACCCAAAAGAAAAAAAAAACCCAAATACACACAACTTTCTGAAAACTACTGCATTTTTAAAAAATTGTCAAGTTAACTTTTAACTTCCTTTCCAACTGATGTCATTATTGCTTTATTTTCAATGTTAAGTATAAAAAAATGCTTTATTGTACTACTTATTTTGTTCTTTTTGTTATTTATAATTTATAAGTATTTTCATATATTTGAAAGTTAACTTTCTTCTGAAATTAAGTACCAAAAAAAAAAAAGAAAAAAAAAACACACAAATACACGCAATATATTTGAAGGTTAATTAAACTACATTTATCACTTATTTTCATATATTTGAAAGTTAACTTTCGTCTGAAAAAATTAAGTAAAACTACAACACTTATTTTCATTTTTTTTTTAATCATTTCACCCCAAGCAAGGCATTCCACTGCTACTATTGCGCAGGGGGTTACATAGAGGAAAGTGCTGAGAAAGAGTGGTTAGTTATAGGAAATGTCAGAAGGAGGGTGGTAGACGGATAAGAATACCGAGGATGGGGGTTGGGTAGATGGGTAGAGTGTTTGAGGGAATGGATGCGAGTTAGTGTGATAAATGTCTATTGACCTTACATTTAAATTCCTGGAGATTGTAGCTGTCGGGGAAGCAGGTATATGGAAGGGAATTCTACAGGCGGGAAGTGCGAGAGTAGCTGTTAGAGTAGAAATTGCGGTTACATTTTATTGGTTTCACTGTAAAAGGGTGGGACCTAGTTGCTAATCTAGTATCTGTTGCAAATCCATACCTAGGGGGCACCATTGCAGCAGAAGCTGTGAAAGTATTTATTTGAAAGTTAACTTTCGTCTGAAAAAGTTAAGTAAAACTACAACACTTATTTTCATATATTTGAAAGTTAACTTTCTTCTGAAATTAAGTACCCCCCAAAAAAAAAAAAAAAAACAACACGCAAATACACGCAATATATTTAAAGGTTAATTAAACTACACCTAACACTTATTTTCATATATTTGAAAGTTAACTTTCGTCGAAAAAAATTAAGTAAAACTACAATTATCACTTATTTTCATATATTTGAAAGTTAACTTTCTTCTGAAATTAAGTACACACAACTTGCTTAAATTACTTACCAAAAAAAAAAAAAAAGGTGGGGGGAAACAAGCAATACACGCAACTTTCTGCTCAAATTGAGTTCCGAAAAAAAATAAATCGCGTAGTAATTTCTTCATAGACTTTTCAGTAAAGGGAGTAAATATGCCGAAATTAGCTTCCTACGCCAAAGTCATTCAGCAGCGAATATCTTCTCTCTGAGTTGGTAGTGGGTGACAAAAAAGCGAGAAGTCCGATTTTTTTCTGGTCGTTAAAATAAAAAAAAAAGGTAGGTTTCTTCAATATCTAATTGTTGATTTGAGTTCAGCATACAGTTGCACGGAAATATGGCTATTTTGGAAGAATTTGAATTGAAGGGATAAAAAAAACTAAAAGTCTTCGGGACCTAAAACGAAAATTTACCATATTAAAAAAAAAACTTTAAATAGACAAAAAAAATTTAATTATTTTAAAAATCTTTTGGCTCGATGATTTGTATTAAAATTTTCAATTAGTAATATAGTCTTCCAAAAAATTAAACTGCAACAGAACACTACAGGGTTTTTTTGTTTTAAATTTGAAATTATATAAAATATTATAAAAATAAAAACAATTATTCATTATTCATCCAATTTTTTTCTTCGGGCTGTCATGACAGTCTGACTGAAGTGAAGAATTGTTTAATTGCTTGTTAAAATAAAAGCTTTAATATCATAGTTTTATATTGTATTTTTTATTTTTTACTATTCGAAGCAGATTTTCGGGGGAAAAAAGCCAATGAAGTTTTGCTGCATTTTAAAACTTTGGCATGTTCTCTTGCCACTTCTAACTGCTATTATAGACGGAAAATGTTTTGTTTTTCTTTTAGTTTTATCAACACTCACAAAACACTCAGTAAACAATACATGACAAATTAGCAACAAATTAGGCCAATTATCATGCCAAAGCTAAATATAGTTTTGTGACCAAATAAATAAATTTGGAAATAGTGAACCTTTTAAGAATAAAGAAACTTTCATCTTAACCGCCACCTAATTCTTACGCTGAGTGAAATCTTAAGCAAACAAAAATCAAAAATCACGTTTCCATATTTCACTTAGTCTTTCCAATCCATGCTTCAGTCAGTGCTTAATTGTATGATCATACAAGAAAAAATAAAATTGGCATCAATAAACTAACTGATAAAAAAGGATGTGTAACTGCGTAGCATAAGACTAAGATAAATAATTTTAAACAATGAAAACTAAGAATAAATGAAAGTTAAACTAAATCAAAGTGAAAGAAAACTTAACTGTTTACACCTGAATACGCCATTTTCCTGATTTGAGAGTTACCTCCCTTAAAATATCAAGCTTGAACACGCTGAAAATTTACTTCCTGGCCCAAGAAGCAGATGGTTGGGGGCGGCACTTTAACAGCGATATTTTGCGTGTGAAAATAATTGAAGACGCAATCAATCATTTTTTTTGTAAGTATCTCCACTCATTTTCGATACCTAAGTTTTAAATTGATTTTTTTTTTAAATTAAAAATCGTTTGCTTCAAACTTTAATTTTTTAGCTCACTTTAATTAAAATTTATTTCCAGTACGAAAAAATAACATCGGGTGTAAGACTAAGAGTTCTCAGTTTTAAAAACCTTGCAAAAATAAAAAAGAATATACATTTTTAAATTTTTCATTTTTGGAAAATTAACAAATTTAAAGTTAAATTAATCTGATTTTAAATATTACTTGTTTATGGTATAAAATTTAGAATAAAAAATATTTCTTAATCAGAAAGGTCTGACTTGTTCACCTTTCAAGTTAGGCGAAAATCAGTTCATACATCTGGAAGTACGGTAACTAAAAAAAATGGCATCACCTAATTTAACATTTCTATAAAAAAAAAATTATAGCTAAGTGAGTTGTCTCACCCTGTCAAATCCACTCTCTAGAGGACAACTGGATTAGGGTACTCTGTATTTATTTTGTATTATATACAAAATTATGGCACAAGGCCTAAAAGGGGAGGGGGAGAGGTTGGTTCTCACGTAACTATCCTATACCTAGCTAAACACTGTCACGACCCATTCACTCGTTACAATTTGCACAGTCACCAAAAGAACCCATCCATCTACTCCCAATCCTTCGTACACCACAATGCCAGAGACTTACAAGGGACACCTAAAAAGTGGGAGAAATTAACCCATGACAATAAAAATGTAATTATATACAATATAATATATACAATGATTTGTACAATATAATGTAAAATATTTAATGAAAAATGAAATGATGGGAGGGGGATGAACCCAAAAATAAACTAAAAATACAACAAATTTTTGAACTAAAATAATAATCAATGTTAGTAAGAACCGTCCATCCCAGAAAAACAGAGTGGCCGCTGTATTCCGCCAAACGACGAAATCAAGAAGCACACTCGCTAAGGGAGTGGGGGGGGGGGTAAAAAATTAGTGGAATGGGACAATAAAAGGCTGAACCAGCCGAGATAAAAAGGAGACCAAAACAAACTGGGGAGGTTGGGAATCTCGACATGGCTCATAACAAAAGAGAAAGCCGGGTATAGGCTAGGAACACATTCATTCACTTTAACTAGGTACACAAGAGAGAACTAGCTTAACCAGGGGAGGGTTCCAGAGAAATCCACCCCGATGTAACCAGCAAATCTAAAAGAGAAAATCAAGATTAGCCCCGTTCAAGCGAACCAGGCTCGCCACATTTACCCACCTTTTGCTAAAGTCTGTCGAAGTCAAACGTTTCCAATCAGTTCTAATCTTTATTTTGAGCTGATGCTCAAAATAACAGATCAGATCCTGATGTGAAAGACGCCGACCTCGCAAGACTTCCTCCATTCGCGTCGTCCAAATCACCATTCGAGCCGTGGCTAGCAGCGACAGAAACACCATACGCTTCATCCCAGAGAACGGGGGCGACACATTATCACAGGCGAATGCACGATCAATGAGCACAAGCTCTCGCGGCTCGATACGAGCAGTCAACTCGCCGACCCGGTCCCATAGAGGGCGAACCCGCGAACAATGGTAGAAGGCGTGCGAAGCCGTTTCTTCCAAGCCAAGGTTGCAGCGTTCACAATCTGGCAAATCCGCCAGGCCCCATATGAAGGCCTTGTCATTGAGAGGCAAGCGATTCCGAGCTAATCGCCAGGTGAGCGAAAACTCAGAGTTGTTGAGATAATCACTACCTGGCGCCCAAGACCAGAACGAGCGAAACTCGTCCTCCGACAAGCGCAGCACATCACGTAGTGAATCCTTTGCGACGCCCTCCACTAACCCACGATAGAAGACTCTCCTAGGCCGTGAAAGGTCACTGGACCGTGGAATGGCCCGCAGGGCCGCCAGACATTCGAGGAGAAAACTCGATCGCTCTCGAGGCTTACGGCACCGCCTCAAGATGGGGGGAGTGATAGTAAGTCTAGGGAACATGTCCCTCACTATCCCCCTAAGCAATGAGTCTTCGGAAATCGCTCGCCTGAGAAAAACCAACCTTGACGCAACCTTATGGCCCATCAGGTATGGCATTCCCAGACTCCCATGACACGGACGTTGGTAACAGACACGTTTGTCGACATAGTGTTTGCGTCCTCTCCACAAAATGGAGAATAGCAAACGCTCGATCGCCTTCCTATGCCGTTTACAAAGTGGAAGTACTGACAACTGGTAAAGGATAATGGGAAAGACGTATGTAGCACACGCCTCAGCCATACCCTTTAAGGACAAATTCCTTCGGCGCCAAATCTTGGCCGACGCGCCTACCTTTGCCAGTACTTCAGACCAATTTTTCTCCAACTGTAGGTCGGGCCCGAACCACACTCCAAGAATGCAGACCGGGCCGTCCGTCCAGTCGAAGGGCCCCGGGAGGGTCAGACCCTTCCAGGCGCCTAACCGCAAGCCGGACGACTTGTTGCGGTTAATCTTGGCCCCTGTCACCTGTTCGTACCGTTCAAGCGCCTTCTGTACCACCTCGATGTCCCTGCGGGAGGACACGAAAGTAGTGACGTCATCGGCGTACGCGGAAACCCTGGCTCGAGCACCACCAGGGACAGCGATTCCACGTAGGGCCGGACTGCACGCCCTGTCCCTTCGCCGGCGAAGGAGGGGCTCCAACGCCAAAGCATAAAGTAGGGGCGACAGTGGACAACCCTGTCGGACCGACCTAGACAGCGCCAGAACGCCCGACAACTTTCCGTTCACCTGTACCACAGCCGTCGGGGATTGATACAGGAGGCTAATCCAGCGGCGGAAGTTGGTTTCGAATCCAGCTGCCTGCAGGACAGCCGCCAAGTACCGATGGTCAACCCTATCAAATGCCTTGGACTGATCTAAATGGATCAGCGCGGCTTCGTCGTCGTCTTTTATCCCCTCTATGATCGTGCGTATCAGATGCAGGTTGCTCTGAATTGTTCGGCCCTTCACAGCACAAGTCTGCTCAGGTCCCAACAGAGACTCGGCAACTAATTGCAAACGATTTTGCAAGATCTTGGCCAAAATCTTTAACTCTGTGTTTAGCAGAGTTATGGGCCGGTAACCCTCTAGCTCCCTCCCCACATCCTTGCCTTTTCTCAACAGCGTGATCACACCCCTGGTAAACCGGTTGGGGATGGACCCCTGCCGGAACCAGTTGTTGAACACGACAGTCAAAATCGGGACAAAGATGTGCGACAGCCTCAAGTACAATTCATAGAGCAAACCATCGAGACCCGGCGATTTGCCACTGCCGACCTTCTTCAGCGCCGCGTAGACTTCGCCCTCCGTAATCTCTCCCTCGCAGCTAGCTGCATCAGCCGGCAAAAGCCGGGGGAAGTCAGCCAAATAGCTGCGAAACTCCTCATCACGGAGACCAGGCTCCTTGGTAAACAGGATCTCGAAATGCCGCCGAAACGCCTCGCACATGTCGTCAGTCGACCGCAGAGTGTGTCCCTCCGGGTTGCGAACCTCTCGAATGTACCGGTCGCCTCCGCGGCGAATTTCTTCCTTGCGCAGTTCTGCGCCCATGTTCACAGCTTCGGAAGACATCTTGCTTAACTTATGTCTAACTACCTGGCCCATGTAACGATCGCTATTCGACCGGTCCACGGCCTCCTTAGCTATGGCTATCTCTAGGGGATCCCCACCAGCCACCGCCCGGGAGTAATTAGATCTAAGTGTCTTCACCTTGTCAGCCTTATCTAGTTTGAGCCGAATGCTGAACTGAGTGGTGAAAGACCTAATACTATCCTTAAGGTTCTCCCACCACTTATTCCCGATGACTCCCCCAGTTAACGCCCGCTGCACTAAGTTAATTAGCTGGCGCCGGAAGTCCCGCCTGTCCAGTAAGGACACGTTGAACTTCCAGTAACCAGCCATTCTAACCCTATTTTCTAAATTTACCCGGGCACAAACGAGTTTGTGGTCCGAGTAACCTAGCCAGTGGAACGTGGGACAATCTAAGAAATCTAGCTCGGCTTCACGAACTAACATTCTATCAAGGTAGCTAGCCACCTTGGTAGAAGGCCAACTATTAGTCCACGTCCACATTCTCCCGCCCTTGTGATCGGCCCGGTATCTATCGACTAGACCGAAGTCCTCGATCAGATCAACCAAGCTACGATCACGTACCTTCCCTCTAGCTCCCCACCCTCTATCCAACTTGGGGTCCAGGATGGCATTCTAGTCCCCCACTAAGACGAGTCGCTTGGAATCTACCAGGAAGGGCTCCAACCGCCGAAAAAACGAGACGCGCTCCTCCCGGTCGTTGGGCGCATAAACCGCAACCAGACGAAACGCATTGCTTTTCACTGCAATATCGGCCACGATCAGCCGGCCCTCGGCACCGACATGGACAAGATCCACCTTCGCGTCCAGGGTACGCTTGACCAGCAAAGAAACACCTCTGGCCAGCCGGTTCCCATATGCTGAATAGACGACAAAGTCGTTAGACAGCACACAAGCATCGACCTTGCAAACAAAGTGAGTCTCTTGGATCGCGGCGACATCCACGCCGAAGGACAAGAGGTCCCGAAGCAGGCGGGCAGCCTTACTCCGATCCCTAAGGCCCTTCACGTTCATACTGGCTAACTTAATTGACATCGTTTAGACCTGAAAAAGAAAGCAGAAAATTACTTCTGGTCACATACGGAGCGAAAATCAATGGGAGTAGGGACCCCGACGGATTGTCCAAGGTTGCCTGTGCCAATATCGGACGTAATTCGTCCGTCTTGGACAATGCCGCCGACGTCCGTAGGGAAGGTTAGCTTTACAGCCCTATATAAAGATGGGTGGAGGATGACGGGGACCCTCCCAGCACAAAAATGCGAAAGCCGCTGTAAGTATTTAGTGCCCGTTTGGGCCATTTGGATGGACGGAAAAGCCTCAACGGCCCCCTGCACAAATTCCCAGGCTTTTGTTCTGTTACCCCCGGTATTTCGTATTAACATAAGTACCCCGGGGGCTCCTGGGAAATTGGCAGGGTCCTCGACGGACTTTCCATCCACAGATTTTAGCTTGAATAAAGGCCTTAGGAGGGTCTTTTTCTGGGAAGAAAGGTCCCTCTCTAAGGCCTGTCTGTCAATTTGGCAGACATATTTTGTTGCATAACTGTTCCTTTTCTTTTTCCCCTTTATCGGGGAGGATTTGTCTAGATCCGGGGAGGGCTGGCTAAGTATAGGGGATGAAGTTTCTGATTGGGGAGAGGGTGTAGGAGGTGTGGGGGAAGGAGAGGTTATTTTTCTTATCGGGGAGGTGGACTTACTCCTCCCCTCAAGAGACACAGTTCTGGTGGGTGATGTAGGGGCGGATTGGGTTCTTGTAATTTCCTTTACCCTCTCCGCTCTGCCTCGGTCGTGAACTTCCTTCTTTCCCTTTTTTTTGGGATACCTCCTCATCCTCCTCCCGTCCTCTCTTCAACGATGAGGAACGGGGGGGGAGGCATTTCCTCTTCCATTTCTTCTTCTTGTTGTTCTTGTTGTTCTTCTTCTTGTTGTTCTTGTTGTTGTTGTTCTTTGCGTTGTTCTTGTTGTTGCTGTTGCTGCTGCTTTACCTCTTTGCGAGGCTTCTTCTTTTCTGGGGACGGAGATTTTTCATGTTGTGGAGGAGGGGAAGCAACTTTCTTCCCCCTCCTAACCACCTCCGTCCATTCACTGCTTTTGGGTTCGGCTTTTTTTTTTCCGGAGACACTGTTGTTTTTGACACCGGCGGTGTTTCCGGTGTCACCTCCTTCTCTTCTGGCTTCCTTCCCGGACACATTTTGAATGTGTGTCCGGCCAGTCCACACGCCCAGCAGTGCGGCCTCCTCCCTTCTACCACAACAAACAGCTTTCTGCCACGGCACAGCAAAATATCGGGGACCTTCAGAAAGTTCGGCCTATCCACCACTATGCTGACGTTTATGTCTTCCGTGGCCACACCTGCCTTACTTGTTATCCTTGCGACCTCCTCCACCGCTCCAAATCGAGCAAAAAACGCTCCAATATGGTCGCAAGCAATGTCTACAGGCACTCCATGAATAATTATCTTTGTTTTTCGAGTACCCAGATACTCCGTCTGCATCTGGATACCCTTGGCCTCCAGGGTATTCCCGGCCAAATTCTTCGCTTCCGTCTCTGTGCTTAATAAAACATCCCACATAGCACGGGACCTTCTCGCCAGTACGCAGGGTACAATATTTAAGGCTTTCAAAGCCTCTTCCATGTTCTCCCTGCTTACACTGATGAATTTTCGTGTTTTGACATCGGATGTAAGCAGGGAGATCGTCCTTGGTGCGATAACATTCACCACCTCCGGGACCACTATCAATTCGTTATCGGAAATAAAGTCTTTATACTTTTCCTGCATTTGCAGGTAATACTCGGGGTCTTTTTTCACTGGTGCCTTTACCCATACTGTCGGTGAGGGAGTCACCGCAGGCACAGCGTCAGAAGTTGAGGGCTGGGGAGACAAAGCCATAACTTGACTTGCCCCCTCTCACGAAACACAAAAATCCACAAAAAAAGTTCAAAAAGCGCCACGCGCGACGAAGACAGAACAAAGACAGCAAAAACAGGTACTCACAGTCAAACTTCGGGCAACAAAAACACGTAAATCCAACTTGCGATGAGTCAAAAAAAAGTAAAAAAAGACCAAAAAATGCGAGGCGCACTCTCCAAACTGGATTAGGGTACTCTTTTACCGAAGAGTTGCGATGTGAGTTCCGTTACTGCTGCAAATACTCGTTTTTACGCCGTGAAGGACCGTACTATCAACTAGTACGTAAAACCCTCACTTTCATAAGGAGTTCAGTAAAGTGTATATAGTGGGTTGTCCGTTATAGTGAAGTGTATGTGTGTTGAAAAGATTAGTTTGATTTGGTCTTGTTAGTTAGAGAGCCTAAAAGGTTATAAAACAAAAAAAAAATCAAATCGTAAATAAAAACAATTTATATACATATAAATCAATTAAGGTTTTTTTTTTACAAGAAAAATTAATGTATTTTGGTTGATACAAGGTTGTTAAAGTGTTCGTAGTAGTCCTTACAAGAATGAGTTTATGCGTACGCAGGCAAGAACGTATGTGTGTATGTATGTATGAACGTTATCATCGCTCAGTCTTAAAGGGTCCCGTTCGGTTATCAAGGATAAGAAAAGGCAGACGGGTGAACTGTGAGAATAAAGGAGTGAGGGAGAAGATACAGATAATAATAATAATAATAATAATAATAATAACAACGATCGCTTGGCGTTTGTCAAGGGTACGTGTTAATTACGCTTGTATTCTTCTCTCTGGTGACAGAATTTTATTTTGTTTGTGGGGCTCGAAAAGGTCATTTGGGAATTCACTCCCGGGTGTGATTCTGGCCTTTCCATTAGACGACGACAAACTTCGCGTCGGCTCGCTAAAAGGGTCCGTAAAAAGAATTTGTTTCTGAAAATTGAAGATTATTTGAATTTTGTTTTTAGCTGTTTCCTACTTTTCTGTTGGCCGAAAAAACATTTCACATGAAGGTGTGAAATTTCACGAATTGTGTTTTGGATTCGCTTTTGCGTGTGTGCTAAGCAAAGTTTATTTCTAACAATTTTTAAATCTAGAACTTGTTTTGTTCACTATATATAGGTCCCCGTTCAAATAACGGGGTGTAATTTTGTGCGTTTGTTTTGTTTTTTGTGCGTTTGTTTTTCAGTAGTAAAAATATGTGTTGTTTTTTATTCCATTTAATTGTTCTACCGGTTTTTGTTTTAGTTATTTGTTTTTCATCATGTACTCCATCGACATGAGATTGGGAACAGTTCATTTCCGGATTCTTTCGACAGAATCTCTTGACTTTGTATTTTTAGAAATATATGCTGGTTTTCTGTTAATGGAAACATTATTATGCACATTTTCATATATTTTGATCGTAAAATATTTGTCCTGTCAGCTTATTCCTTGGAATGGGCCTGTGGATGGCACTTTTAAAGGTTTTTGTACCCTGTCCGTTCTTAGCGAGATATATTCACAGTTTTGTAAATCTTTAAGAATATATGACTTCGGTGTAGAGTGTAAATGTCCGCTGGAAAAACTTTCCATGTCAAATTTTTACATCTCTACATTAAAGTCTTGACGTGAGGGTTTGTTAGTTCTATGTCTTCGTCTTTAGTATGATCGATTAACAATCGCGAACTTGAGCTTGACTTCCCTTTAATGCAGCGAACGGGAAATAGTTGGATTCATTAGGTGTTATTGTGGAGATAGAATATCCTATTCACCCCCTATTTTTGCAACCCAGTCTTGTGGGATCTCCCAATACTGTGCATTAGCCAATCAGAACTTGAGATTGTCATTTAAGCAATCTCATTGGCTAAGGCACAGTTTTGGCGTCTAGAAAGGGACACTTGATTTTGATCCAACCAGCCCTTTCTGGGAACTATATAAGGAGCATTTTCGCCCCTTTTTATTCAGCGACTTTTCCTGCTACCGGAATCCACGTCACTCAAGTTTCTAATTTCTTACGCTGCACCATTATTTTCGCGCGTCTTTTCCAAATACTAATTACACACCAAGTTTTCTAGAAGCTTGGATTCCGGTATTCACTCACACATTTCACAAACTTCACATGTTGCATTTTCACTCTTTCTTTCAAATATGCATACATTTTTCCTTTTCAGCGAAAAGACTTAAAGTTTCCTGAAAATATGAACATCATTCGAACATAGTTTTTGTTCCACCTCCTTAATACAATTATCACGAGACATTTGGTTATTCACTGATCAACATTCTTGTTCAGACTTGTTTTCATACTACGCAAGTTTTAATTACAAACTTCTTTTAAATGAATCCTGAACAGGTCTACATAATAATGTGAATTTTCCACCTCATATTGTATTCTCTTCATACTCAATAATACAAGTAATGTAAAAATCTTTCTTTGCGCCTAACTGTTACTTATGCAAAGCTTGAACTGTTTAACATTGATGCAACTCATTTACTGTTTGAACAACGTATCATCAACAATCCTTTGATCCAGTTATTATATCCAGAACTTTTGGATTTTTTGTGAAGTTTGATTTCTACAAGACTATTCTAACAAATTTGAGCACCATTCCAACACTGTCATTCGGACTGTTGAATTATTATCCTCAATCACCTTACTATTAAATCTCAACTACAGAGTGCTTATTCTCAAATTCTTGTTACGTAATTGTTGGTTATTAAAATTGTTATAAAAATCAACTCAACTAGTCTTGCATGTTTTATACCAACATTTGTTTTGTCTGAAAATTTAAATTCAGGTATTGTTTGTGGATGATAACATCTTGAATGAACACTCACAGCCATAATTACTATTTCGTATTTCCATTGAATCCAATATGCACACGTCAATCCACATTATCCTGATTCCGAGAACCACAATGGGAAGAGCTGACAGCCAGGATTATTTTCTTGTTATTATTGCTGTCTTCAAAGTTCTATGTGCTCTTTCTACTAAACAGTTTGTTTGTGGGTGGTATGCTGCTATTCTCATTCGGTGAAAACCAATTATTTTAGATAATTTTGTGAACAATTGGCTTCCTCTGTCTGTGAAGATATGAGTTGTCCCCCTTAGACAGGCCCTCTCCAATAAAAAGAATAAAAAGATAGGGACTTCCCTTTCCCCCAAGGATTCCTGAATAAACGGCCCAGCTAAATGGCTGTGTTAAATCCAGCTCCCGTGTTCTGTGTTTTCTGTATCGTATAAAAGACAACATCATACATTATTAAATGGTGGCAGCTGTAAAACCAACAATGGAACACGCAACACGACTATAAACTGACACAAGAAGAAATTTATTAACGAGAGCCCAAAAAAAAAAAAAACGCACATGTGCACACTAGAAGACGCCATCTTGGATGTTCCTGAGAAAACCGTAAGTTGTCGAATTCATTCTCTCATTCTCTTTCACTCCCGTATATTGTTGCAAAATGACGTCCAGTCACTCAATGGAACCGCACATGCACTGGGAAACAAATAATTTGGTGGAATCCTTCAAATTTTTTAAGCAGCAATGCGAGTTATTTTTCTCCGTAAGAGCCATTGAGGAAAGTAAACAAGTGGACCACATTCTGCTACTGGCAGGCACGGAAGGCCTGAGAAGATACAACTCTTGGTTATTCGCCAACGAAGCGGACAAACGAAATCCGGCGGTGATTTGGAAAAAATTCTTAGAACAAATAGAGCCCCAAACTAATTTCCGAATTGCCCGCTTCACCCTACAAAAATACGCACAGTCCGACACTGAGAGTATCGATGATTTTCTCGCAAGGTGCAGGCTTCAGGCGCAGAAATGCAAGTTCAGAGACGAGCTCGAACTTGAGGAAAGAATTACCGAACAAATAATTATAGGAACCCGTTTCCCAGAATTACAAAAGAAACTACTGAGCAAGAACGAACCCGTACCACTGCCAGATGTGCTCAACACGTGTAGAAGCTATGAAACTTCAATCAGCCATATGGAGAAGATGAATGAGCTAAAAAAAGAGGAAAGCCACATAAGCGCCATAAAACACAAGACTGTAAGTTTCGACGTCTGTGGTAGATGTGGTCGTCAACACAAGCCAGGAAATTGTCCTGCACGAGGCAGTACTTGTTCTGCATGTGGTCGGAAGAACCATTGGGCCAAAGTATGTCAGACACAGACATACAGAAAGAACATGAACAGGCAGCAAACCAAGCGCAAAAAAGCTGAAACAGCACGGGACACAGGAAGAAGCCAACAGAGCTGCATTAATGTGCAAAATGAAATAGAGATCGCAAGTGATTTCGAGAGTATGGCATTTTATTCAGTGCATGAGCACGAAGAAAAAACACCTGAAACAGAAGCCTTCGCGAATCTCGACGTTGCACTCCCAAACAGGCAAGGCACAGACCGGCTAAAAATCAAAATAGACACCGGAGCTGAAGGAAACGCCCTCCCATTACGTACATTCCGTCAAATGTTCCCCAAATGTGTGGACCAAAATGGACATCCACGTCCTGGAACGACGCAAGAAGAAACAGCTGTTCTAACAGCTTACAACGGCTCCAAGATCCCACAGCACGGATCCATCGTAATAAAATGCGCTTACAAGGGTCTATGGCGACACATAAAATTTTATGTGGTGACATCAAATGGACCTGCCATAAGTGGACTACCCTCACTCAGAAGCCTAAAATTAGTAAGCCTCCACTGCACCACCAGAGAAATAAAAGATCCGATTGAATCGATCAAGGATTTAAAAAAGGTTTATCCCGACCAGTTTGACCGCATAGGACACTTCAAGGGCGACTATCACATAGTACTAAAACCCGACAATCACCCAGTGATCCATGCACCCAGGAAGTGCCCCATCCACCTAAGAGACGAAATAGAAAAGGAACTCAAGTCCATGGAATCCCAAGGCATCATCCGAAAGGTGACAGAACCAACCGAATGGGTCAGCAGTATAGTTTACGTTCGGAAAAAGAACGGAAAACTTCGCCTCTGCCTGGACCCCAAAGACCTCAACCGAGCCATCATGAGATGCCACTACAAAACCCCTACGATGGAGGAGCTAACGCACAAGCTATCGGGTGCTCAATATTTTTCAAAACTGGATGCCAAAAAATGGATATTGGTCCATACCGCTCGATACTGAATCCCAACGACTAACAACGTTCCACTCACCATTTGGAAGATTCTGCTTTCAAAGAATGCCATTTGGGCTAGTGATGTCCCAAGACGTATTCATGCAGAGAATGGACATGATACTGGAAAAATGCCCAGGGACAATCGGCCTAATAGATGACGTCATTGTCTATGGGAAGACCAAGGAGGAACATGATCTCAACCTCCGCAAGCTTATGAAGGTGGCGCAAACCGAAGGGTTGTGCTTCAATAGTGAAAAATGCGAAATTGACAAGAAACGCATAGCCTTCTTTGGAGCCATATACGACAAAGATGGTATCAAACCCGATCCGAACAAAGTAGAGGCAATAAAACAACTACCCAGCCCCACCAATGTAACAGAACTACAAAAGGTGTTAGGCATAATCACCTACTTAGCGCCCTTCATTCCGCATTTATCTGATTTGACGGCACCCATGAAAGAATCAGAATATCAATGGACAGCCAGTCACCAGAAAGCACTGCAGAAAATAAAGGATCTGATATGCCAGGAAATGTCTCTCGCATATTTCAACCCATCAAAGGAAACAAGCCTGCAGGTGGACGCCTCCAACAAAGGATTAGGCGCAGTACTCATGCAGGAGGGAAAACCAATCGCCTTTGCGTCGAAAGCACTCACAGAGACAGAACAAAGATATGCGAACATAGAGAGAGAGCTGCTAGCTGTCGTCTTTGGCTGTGAGCGATTTAAAACCTACTTATATGGATGTCAATTCAAGGTAGAAAGTGACCACAAGCCATTAGAGATGATCAGTTTAAAAAACCTAATCTCAGCCCCCCCTCGTTTGCAACGCATGCTTCTACGCCTGCAGGAGTATGACCTGAGCATCACATATCGTCCAGGCAAGGAGATGACCCTGGCAGATGGATTCTCCCGACTACCAAATAGAAAAAACAAAGAAGAGATCAACCTCAATATAAGAGTGGATTTCGTTCAGTTTTCCACTGAAAAATTAGCACAGATCAAGCACGCAACCACAGCTGACTCCATCCTCTGTGAACTCAGAGAAACCATTCTACAAGGTTGGCCTAACACTTCCCGAGAAGTCAACAAAAATTTGCGGCCATATTGGTCCTACCGGCATGAGCTCTCCATTGAAAATGGCATAATACTCAAAGGTGACAGAATTCTGATCCCTACATCAATGCAACCAGGGATATTGGAAAAGATACACTATGGGCACCAGGGGCGCGAAAAATGCAAACTGAGAGCCAGAACATGTGTTTTCTGGAGCGGCATCAATAATGACATTGACAGAATAACACAGAAATGCACCATATGCCAAGAGCTGCAAAAATTTCAAATCGCAGAAACCCTCATGCCACACGAGATCCCTGTGCGACCATGGCAAATCCTAGCGACTGACATTTTCAACCTCAATGGAGTTAAGTATCTTCTAATTGTGGATTACTATTCGAAGTACCCCTTCATCCGCAAACTCAAAGAATTCTCTAGCAAGGAAGTTATCGGTTTTATCAAGCAAATATTTGCTGAGCAAGGAGTCCCAGAAAGGCTTATCAGCGATAACGGTTCTCATTATAACTCCCAGCATTTCAAAGACTTCGTAAGAGCATGGGACTTTGAGCACATCACCTCCTCTCCCAGATACCCACAATCCAACGGCATGGCAGAACGCTGTGTTCAAACCGTCAAAGCGGCTATGAAAAAAGCCATGCTGAGCAACCGGGACATAAACATGAGCCTGTTGTGTCTCCGAACCACCCCAATAGACCACATTATTCCATCCCCGGGAGAATTGCTGGTCAATCGCAAACTAGTCAGCAACCTCCCAGCCAAATGCACCAACCAAAACGTCCGGAGGGAGGAAATCCAGAATCAACTACTCCAAAGACAGTTGTCACAGAAAAGGCACCATGACATACACGCCAAGGACCTCCCTGATCTTAGCACAAGACAACAAGTGCGCATTCAAGACCAAGACTCAAGAAGATGGACCCCAGCCATCGTCAAACAGGTCTGTGCTGAACCGCGTTCATACATCGTCGAAACGCCGTCAGGGCAGAGTCTCCGCAGAAACCGCAGGCACCTCAAGGAAGTTGCCCACACACCCAACACCACATCAATACCAGACGTGCACCCTGAGGAAACTCCCAGCACCAACATAAGCATCTGCGCACCGCCTACGGAAGCGCAGAGCCCTGCACATGCAACACAAACCAATACGAGTAGACTAGAAACTACTACAAAATCAGGTCGTGTTATCAAACCACCCAAAAGATACGACTTGTAAGAAACTGTTAGAAAAAACTCCTTATGGTAAAAGAGGGATGTGAAGATATGAGTTGTCCCCCTTAGACAGGCCCTCTCCAATAAAAAGAATAAAAAGCTAGGGACTTCCCTTTCCCCCAAGGATTCCTGAATAAACGGCCCAGCTAAATGGCTGTGTTAAATCCAGCTCCCGTGTTCTGTGTTTTCTGTATCGTATAAAAGACAACATCATACATTATTAAACTGTCTGTTGTCTGTTACAACGTAGAGTAGAACACCGAATGTAGAGATTCATAAGTCTACGACAGCTATATTGATATAGATTTCACTGTGTTCTCCGATATTGGGCATGCTTCAATCCATTTGGTGTTTCTATCAATACGTGTTAAAATAACGATAGGGTGAAAAATAAGGATCAGTAGGGTTCTTTACTGGCGTTAAGGGCCCAGCAATATCAATATGCACTATAGCGGTTGCTAAGTGTTTTCTTATCCACATTCGACCCATGTAATTTACTCGTCTGCAATTGGCTTATAAATAACTACTGTTAGTGTTATTGTATAGGACAATTTAACAATCGCAGTTGCTTTAACCTTTCACCTCAGAAGCAACTTTCACGTGTCTTTTGTTGATTGGTTAATTTTTAAGCCAATCACAGATTTTTCTTGTATAAACAAAGTTTCTCCCACGCTTGCTCATTTGAGCCACTTTCTACACATGAATGGGAATTTACCTAGCAGGCCGACTCGCTTTGATATTTGGGAAAAGCAAGAATTGAAGAATGAATCTTAATTCAAATTTCCTGTGTTAAACTGTGAGTATTTTCCGTTTGTTTTTTTTTTGTTTTTTGTTTTTATATATATCTATGTTTTGTTTCTCCCCCCTTTTTGGGGTTCATGCTTCATTTAGGAGGAAAAAAAAAAGTTTGAAATTTATATTTGTATTCTGTTATGCGAAGCTACTTTGGCCAAGGTTATCAGCAGCCATTACAGCTCCATGCCACGTGTTGTTCTTTGAATGGGGAATTTACCTAGCAGGCCAGCTCGCTTTGATATTTGGGGAAAAGAAATAAGAATTGAAGAATGAATCTTAATTCAAATTTCCTGTGTTAAACTGTGAGGTGTTTTCCGTTTGTTTTTTTTTGTTTTTTTTTTTTTTGTTTATATATATCTATGTTTTATTTCTCCCCCCCTTTTTTGGAGTTCATGCTTCATTTTAGGAGGAAAAAAAAAAAGTTTGAAATTTATATTTATTCTGTTATGCGAAGCTACTTTGGCCAAGTTATCAGCAGCCATTACAGCTCCATACCGTGTTGTTCTTTGAATGGGAATTTACCTAGCAGGCCGACTCGCTTTGATATTTGGGAAAAGCAAAATTGAAGAATGAATCTTAATTCAAATTTCCTGTGTTAAACTGTGAGGTATTTTCCGTTTGTTTTTTTTTTTTTTTTTTTTATATATATCTATGTTTTTGTTCTCCCCCCCCTTTTTGGAGTTCATGCTTCATTTAGGAGAAAAAAAAAAAAGTTTGAAATTTATATTTATTCTGTTATGCGAAGCTACTTTGGCCAAGTTATCTTGGCCATTACAGCTCCATGCCACGTGTTGTTCTTTGAATGGGAATTTACCTAGCAGGCCGACTCGCTTTGATATTTGGGAAAAACAAGAATTGAAGAATGAATCTTAATTCAAATTTCCTGTGTTAAACTGTGAGGTATTTTCAGTTTGTTTTTTTTTTTTTTTTTTTGTTTTTATATATATCTATGTTTTTGTTCTCCCCCCCTTTTTGGAGTTCATGCTTCATTTAGGAGGAAAAAAAAAAAAGTTTGAAATTTATATTTGACCCCATTATGCGAAGCTACTTTGGCCAAGTTATCAGCAGCCATTACAGCTCCATGCCACGTGTTGTTCTTTGAATAGAATTTACCTAGCAGGCCGACTCGCTTTGATATTTGGGAAAAGCAAGAATTGAAGAATGAATCTTAATTCAAATTTCCTGTGTTAAACTGTGAGGTATTTTCCGTTTGTTTTTTTTTTTTTTTTTTTTTTTTTTTTTTATATATATCTATGTTTGTTCTCCCCCCCTTTTTGGAGTTCATGCTTCATTTCGGGAGGAAAAAAAAGTTTGAAATTTATATTTATTCTGTTATGCGAAGCTACTTTGACAGGATTATCAGCAGCCATTACGGCTCCATGCCACGTGTTGTTCTTTGAATGGGAATTTACCTAGCAGGCCGACTCGCTTTGATATTTAGGAAAAGCAAGAATTGAAGAATGAATCTTAATTCAAATTTCCTGTGTTAAACTGTGAGGTATTTTCCGTTTGTTTTTTTTTTTTTTTTTTTTTATATATCTATGTTTTTGTTCTCCCCCCCCCCTTTTTGGAGTTCATGCTTCATTTAGGAGGAAAAAAAAAAGTTTGAAATTTATATTTATTCTGTTATGCGAAGCTACTTTGGCCAAGTTATCAGCAGCCATTACAGCTCCATGCCACGTGTTGTTCTTTGAATGGGAATTTACCTAGCAGGCCGACTCGCTTTGATATTTGGGAAAAGCAAGAATTGAAGAATGAATCTTAATTCAAATTTCCTGTGTTAAACTGTGAGGTATTTTCCGTTTGTTTTTTTTTTTTTTGTTTTTATATATATCTATGTTTTTGTTCTCCCCCCCCCCTTTTTTGGAGTTCATTTGGACTTTAACTAAGTTAAAACTTAGTTAAACTCCACTTTTGTAAGTTTGTGTTTTTTTTTTTTTTTTTTTCAAAGGATTGTTCGTGTTCGATTTTTTTTTTTTTTTTTTTTAATAGGAGTAGATAGGTCACACTATCGCCCGGTCTATACTCCTCCCACGTCTATTGAACTGGAGTAGAGGCTCGTTCCTTGTTTCCTGTTTAGGATGTGGTTTCCGGTTTTCACTTCTCTCTCTTCAGACCTTGGTACTGGTGCTTCCGTGAGTTTCCTGCGATCTGGCCGGTTGGTGGCAATGGCTCATCACTGTGAGGGTACCGGGTTGGCAGTTTCCTGGTTGCTGCTTCCGACTGGTAGTTAGGAGCCCTAACTCTTGCGTAGCGTCAAGAGCGGCTGCTCTGATCAACAGTTGTATAATATCGGGGTTCTTGTAGTGCCATGTCGCGCATGGATAGGTGTCCCTGCAAGCGCTTTCGGTGGGCAACCCCGAGGCCACACCTTGTTGCAGCCCTAGCCAGTCCCCCTCCCAGCTCAGATCGTGGGTAATGACCGCCTGTATCCTCTACCCTAGGTCCCTTTCTATAAACCAAAAACATGACAAGACAAAACAGAAATGACCCTAAACCAGCTAAATCCAAACCACCTAAGCCCATTAACCTCTCCTTCACTAATATCCGAGGCATTCGTACTAACTTTGCTAGTGTAGAAGCGTTCCTGCATGAAAAGTCCCCTGACATCCTCGCGCTCTGCGAAACTAACCTCAACTCAACTATTCCCTCCTCTGACCTCTTCATCCCTGGTTATCTTCCCCTTTTAAGGAAGGATTCTACTGTCCACATGCATGGGCTGGGTGTTTATGTCAGCGAACACCTCCCCATAACTAGGGTGACTTCACTCGAATCTACTGACCACCAATACATATGTCTCCGCTTGTCTCTCCTCAGTTCGGTTAGCTACCTATTCTTCCTTTACCGTTCTCCCTCCTCTCCTGACTGCTCCCTACTAGATAGCATTGCCGACGACATAGATAAGGCTATTACCTATCACCCATTTGCCCACATATTTGTATTTGGAGACCTCAATGCCCATCACTCTGAGTGGCTTGAAAACGCTGTTACTGATTCGGCGGGCACTCACGCCATGAACTTTGCTATTTCCCAATCCCTTACGCAAGTGGTGGACTTCCCCACTCGCTTCCCAAGCACACCCTCGGGTCATTCCTCACTGCTAGATATATGTTTCACCTCTGCGCCCGACGCCTGTCAAGTCTCGCAGCTTTGCCCTCTCGGCAACTCCGACCACGCTGTAGTCTCCCTCAGTATTTCTTTCCAATCTCACTCCCCCCAGGATCCCCCTACTCACAGAACCTCCTACCTCTACCAAAAAGCTGACTGGGAAGCCTTTCGCGATTTCCTCTGCGACGTCCCTTGGGGAAAAGTGTTTGACCTATCAGTTGATGACTGTGCCTCTGAGGTCTCGTCATGGGTGAAAGCTGGCATTGATGCCTTCATACCCACCAGGAAGTATTGCTTAAAACCTCATTCCCCTCCGTGGTTCTCTCCAGCCTGCTCAGCCGCCATTGCCCACAGGAACCATTACTTCCATCTATTCCAGAGACAGCCAACTGATCACAATAGGCGCCTGTTCACATCCGCTCGCAGTGAGTGCAAGAGAACTCTAAATGACGCCAAACAGTTGTTTGCGGAGAGAATGCGAAAGCACATAGCTGACCGCAAGTTCGGCTCCAAGGACTATTGGAGGATTTGTAAACGAGTGCTCAACAATAGGAAATCCTCAATACCTCCTTTAATCCATGGATTTGACGTTCTCACGTCATCTGCTGAGAAAGCTGAGTGCTTTGCCCGCAGATTCTCATCCAACTCCACACTCGACTCGTCCGGAGTGCACCCACCCGACTTCCCTATTAGAACTGAGGCCAAACTGCATGACGTGTATATTACCCCGACAATAGTATCCAGAGTAATTTCAAAACTCGACCCCCATAAGGCGTGTGGAGACGATGGAATCCCGGTGATAGTCCTTAAGAGGTGTGCCCCTGAACTTTCCCCTGTCCTCTCTAAACTGTTTAACTACTGCCTTTCTGCTTCCTGCTTTCCTGCATGCTGGAAATTCTCCTCAGTCGTTCCTGTCTTTAAGAATTGTGGTGAACCCTCGGACCCATCCAACTATCGCCCTATCAGTCTCCTACCAATATTCGGGAAAGTGTTCGAGGCTATAATAAATGCTGAAATAGTTCATCATCTCACCGCCCACAAGCTGTTCTCCGACAGGCAATATGGATTCCGATTTGACAGGTCCACAGCCGACCTGCTAACTACTGTAACGGAGTACATGCTACAGGCCCTTGATGAGTCTGACGAGGCTCGCGCGGTTGCTCTGGATATCTCCAAGGCTTTCGACAGGGTTTGGCACCCTGGCCTCCTATGCAAACTACGCGGTTATGGTATTACCGGTCGCCTGCTTGACCTAATCCAATCTTTCTTAAATAACCGCAAAATGAAGGTCGTTCTGAATGGGCGTGCCTCTTCGTCCTACAGCACGAATGCTGGTGTCCCACAAGGCTCTATCCTGGGCCCAACGCTCTTCCTTATTTTCATCAACGACCTCCCAGATGAGATCAGGTCCCAAGTAGGCATCTACGCAGATGACACTACAATATACTCCCGCTCCAGTAAGAAACCTGTCGTGGCGGACAGACATAATCTCGCTGCTGACCTTGAGCGGGATCTACACTCTGTGGTGAACTGGGGCAAGAAGTGGCTTGTCAACTTTAATTCCTCTAAGACCAAGCTGTTGTCTGTCAACCATTACAGGCAACCTCTTCTGCCTCCCATAAGCATGGACCAGATGATTCTCCCGGAGAGTAATACACTACGCCTCCTCGGACTTACCCTGTCCTCAGACCTCAAATGGAAGCACTATATTGAATCCATAGCAAAATCTACTGCTAAGAAGATTGGGTCACTATGTCGATCCAGGATGTTTTTTCCACCTGAATCCATCCTGCATATATACAAGTCAACCATCCGTCCGTGCATGGAGTACTGCTGCCATTTATGGTCAGGTGCCCCTGCCGTTCTCCTCAGTGTTCTTGACAAGCTCCAAAGGAGAGTCTGTAATGTGATAGGTACTGATCTGGCGACTCGTCTGCAGCCACTTTCCCATCGTCGAAATGTGGCCTCCCTCTGTCTCTTCTATAAATACTTTCATGGCTTCTGCTCGGATGAGCTTAAGTCACTGATGCCTCCTCAACAGGTGTTTACCCGTTCAACCAGACTGGCAACTGGGTCCCACCCATTCACAGTCAGGTTAGCCAAACGCAGACGACAATTCTACTCCTGCAGCTTCCTCTCTCGCACTTCCCGCCTGTGGAACTCACTCCCGTATTCTTGCTTTCCTGACGGCTACGACCTCCAGAAATTTAAAAGCAAAGTTAATACTCACCTACTAACCACTGGCCTCTAGCTCTCTCTCCCCTCCCCTGTATAAGCTTCCCTTTCTCTCCGCCCATGTACCTGTCATTGCACCTGCTTTCTCAGTTTTCTATTGTTCCTTTCTAACTAGCTTGTACTCCTCACTCTTTTCTAATTAATCTTTCTACACTTATGTAACCCCCTGCACATCAGTGGCGTTTCTGCCTTGCTCGGGGTGAAATGATTAAAAAAAAAAAAAAAAAAAAATAAATACGACAGATTTTCGCAAAGCTTAATCAGTAGACACACACAGGCCTGAAGGCTACGCTACAGTAGACCTTTCTCTCTCTACTCACCTCTGCCTAACGCACACAGACACAGAACCTTGTCTTCTGTCTGAAACATTTTCTTATCAAGAACTTTTAATCTTTGAACTCTTGACCATTTGCAATTACATTCCAAATAATTGTATTTTATTTGTTCTTACACGAAAATTTTAGCAAGTTTTACAAACCCGTTTTTCAGCTCAAGAAAAAAAACTTCTTTTCAACTTGCTTTGTCTATAAACAGATAAAGGGGAACAACTCTTTCCTCTTTACTTTACTTACCTTGCTGTATATGTACTGATATTTTACATGTATTGTTGTTTGTCGATTATATTTTAATTTATTGGTTATAAATTGGAGTTGTTGTTTTTATTATTTCTTGTTGGAAAAATCGTAATACAGATTGTTAGAGGACTAAAAATCCTCTACATGCATCGTCTGAAAGTGGTTGGAGGGTAATTCAAACGGTTGAACTTTACTTTTTGTATGTGTTGTTATTTTCGCTTGCTGGCACTGTCAGCATTCCTTAAGGCTTACACTAATTTTTTATCGACTTGGCCATTTCAAGACAGTAATATCTTGCTTTTATGAGTTTTATAGAGTCTGATGTACCAGTATGTGATAAATTATGTAGACTGTCAAATACCGATTTTTTTAGCTTTTGCGAGATAAAAGGTCATGGAAAAGGGAATGACACGTCATATAGCACTACTTCGTTTTTGTTTACACTATATGGTTTCAAACGACCACAGAAAGTTTCGATTTAATCGTCAGTATTTTGATGTGTCACTATATCTTGTAGGTCGCAAACATCAATATTGATTGCATTTACTGGTCGCGATAAACAATCGGTTAAAATATTTTGTGAGCCTTTTATGTAGGATATATCATTAATGTATTCACCAATGAAACTGAGGTGTCGTTGTTGTCTATCAGACTTTAATGGAGACTGGCTTTTAAAAGCACCGCAAAGTGGTTTATGGTCAGTCATTAATAACACATTTCTTCATTCCACTAAGTGTTTAAAATTTAATACTGCTAGGTACGAAACTAATAGTTTCCTGTCAAGCGTAGAATATTTTGTTAGGTTTGTGACATTTTTTTAAAGAACCCAATAAGGATGGGTTAGTTATCAATCATTTGATGAAGAGCTGCTCCTACGGCATAATTCGAACTGTCACTAGTTGATAATTAGCCTTCGAGTCGGGAAAAGCTAGGGCGTTTACATTTATTAAACAGTTCTTTACATTTTTAAAAGATTCAAACTCTTCCTTAGTAAGCATTATTGTCTTAGCTTTTTGTTCGAGACGCATTCGCTCTGTCAGCGGTAATATTATGTTGCTGAAATTTGGTACAAGTTTTCTATAAAAATTCGCCATTCCGATAAATCTGCATAAGAATTTAGAATCATTTGATTCAGGAAATTGCGTAAGTTCATTTAGTATCTTTGTACTGGTTTTAAGTCCATCAGCTGAAATTCGAGCTTGGTAACAACAAATGTACATTCTGAAAGAGAGATTTTAAAATTATACTCACTGAGTTTAGTACTTCCTCAAGATGTTTATAATGGCTGTCTTCGTCATCCGAGAAGATAAGAATATCGTCAATGTAAGTGAATGTACATTTATTTTAGGACACGAAAAATACTGTCCATCATCCTTTGTAAGTTACTGGATGCGTTTCGCAAACCGAAAGGGATATAACTGTACTCGTATAATCCAAAAGGTGTAGTTATCGCTGTTTTACATATGTAATCGAGGTGTACTGGTATTTGGTGATATACTGATGACAAGTCGAAGAAAACTCTGTGTGTGTGTGTGTGTGTGTGTTTAGATAACAGAGAATTTATGTTTGGTATCGGGTAGTGATCGGGTTTTGTTATTGCATTTAGTAACCTGTAGTCATCTACGGGTCTGTAAATACCGTCAGGTTTAAGTATCAGATGTAGGGCTGCACTCCATTCCGATTTTGAAGAGGAAATTATTCCAGTTTTTTGAAGTTCACGAAATTCTTCCATTTTTTTAGGTGATAATTGTCTAGTTTTTGAGAAGGAAGAAGGATTACTTTCAGTTTCGATCCTGTGGAATACCTTGGGTTTGATAGCGTTGATATTTCGATGTGGGGAGATTATTTAAATTATTTAGATATTTCTTTATGAGATTTTTTACTGTTATGTCTGTAGGATTGTCTGGATAAACATCAATGTTCATTATCGTAGAAGATAATTATGGTTTAGATTGTCTGTTTGTTGTCGTATCTATTAGTTTACTATTAGTACAATCAACCAATAGTTCAAAGTGGCTCAAGAAGTCATAACCTAGGAGAGGTTTGGTCGTTTCTGCAACAAGAAAAGCCCAAGTAAAGTCTCTTCTGAGGTTATTTAATGCTAATGTGATTACTGCTTGGTCAGATCATTCTATTTTTAATCCGTTAGCTGCAACAATAGATATGTTGGTTGGGTGTATGATGGCACCGTTTAGAAATTGTTTTGGTATTACTGATACAGCTGTTCCTGTGTCTACAATAAAATTCACTTTGTTAGCTCCTAACCGTGCGGCTAATTCAAGAAGCGGTGAATATGCGGAAGCTATCATATTACGCCAAACTAGTTTTCCGAGTTTATATTTGATACAGGTGAATTGGGTCTTGAACTAGGCTGTATTTGTACATTTTTCTTATTAGGCTATTTGCACCAGGGTTTGCAAAACTTCACACGTTTAGCAAAGTAAATATGTGCATGACAGATTTGGGGCTTCTGATATCTGTGAAACGGAAAGATACCAGTTAAAATTTCCTTCGTTGTATTATGGCATCTTTGCGGTTGTCGTTGGCTTTCTCAGGACACTTGCTTAATTTCTTGTTTGTTGAAGTATAGAAGATCATCGGACATTTTTCCTATCCGATCTATTTCCAGATCTGTTTGCGCGGCTATTGCTGGTTTTATAGAAGGCAGCAGCGCTTGTATAAATTCATGTCGGACAATGTCTTCATTTGCACCTATGCGACTGGTTAACGACATCAGTTTGTTTAAGTAAGTCGAAGGTCATCTTGATATTCCTGAAGATGACATCAGTTTGTCGAGCATCTCTGGTTTCGACTTTTCACATGCATTGATTATGGCTTCCTTCAAGGTAGCGTAATCATTTGATTGTGATATAGTTGTCGTTATTCTTCCTACTATTTCTGGAGGAAGAGCCGCCAAAGCGTGATAGACTTTTTGTCTTGCTTGTTTTATATTTGTAATGTTGAACTGTGCTTCCATTGTAGCAAACCAGGCGAATACATTGGACTCAATAAACACGAGTGTTTTGATGCCTACAGCTTGTATGGATGTATCCTGGTTGATGATCATTTGTTCTGTGTCGTTTCTTTTTTCTGCCATTGTTATTGTGGTTGAATTTTTTTTTTTTTTTTTTGTTTGTTTTGGACGTCGGGGTTCACCAATTTATAATGAATTATCCGTTATAGTGAAGTGTATGTGTGTTGAAACAGACCAGTTTGAGTTGGCCTTGTTAGTTAGATAGCCTACTATAAGAAGGGTATAAAACAAGAAAATCAAATTGTAAATAGAAACAACACTTTATATACATATAAATCAATTAAGGTTTTTTACAAATAAAATTAATGTATTTTGGTTGATACAAGGTCGTTAACGTGTTCATAGCAGCTCTTGCAAGAATGAGTTTATGTAGGCAGGAGCGTATGTATGTATGTATGTATGTATGTATGTATGTATGTATGTATGAGCGTTATCGTTGGGTATCGTTAGAAGTCTTAAAGGATCCCGTTTGGTTATCAAGCATAAGAAAAAGCAGACGGGTGGACCGTGAGAATGAGGGGTGAGTGAGTAAAATAGAGATAATAATAATGACGATCGCTTGACGTTTGTACGTGTTAAGGGTACGTGTTAATTACTTTCTGGTGACAGTCTTTTATTTTGTTTGTGGGAATTTGGGAATTCACTCCCGGATATGATTTTGGCTTTTTCCATTGGACGACGACAAACTTCGCATCGGCTCGCTAAAAGGGTCCGTAATAAGAATTTGTTTCTAATAATTGAAGATTATTTGATTTTTGTTTTTAGATGTTTCCTAGTTTTCGAAAAACATTTCGCATGAAGATATGAAATTTCACGAATTGTGTTTTGGATTCGCTTTTGCGTGTGTGCTAAGCAAAGTCAGTAAATTCGAGTAAATTCGTTTATTTCTAACAAAATCAATGAGTCAGTTCTTAGCATTTGAATTTTTAAATGTAAAACTTGTTTTTTTCTCTCCAAGCGGACTCATAAATATTTATTTTGTATAACATATTATAGCCACAAACAGAACAATTTGTTTGCGACGAATAATATTGTTTTAATTGTATTTTACATTGCTGTAATATTCTTTAAAACTTCCAAGTTGTGTTCCGTGTTCTTCCTTACCGACTTCATCAGTCGTCAAATTAACCATCATATGAGGCATAAAGCAGCACAATTCGTAAGGGGAACAACCATTGAAACACGTGACCTTTTTATGATAAGTTACTTTTAAGTTTCCATAGTAAAAGGCAATGTGCAGTTTAACATTAAAATTAATTATTTTAAAAATCTTAATTCTTAATGATTCTTAACCGAAGACACTCAGTAACTGGAAGAAATTTAAAAGATGTTTGAAACTTTATAAATCATCATAATTAGTAAAGAAAAAAATGAAAACAATTCTTATAAAATCCGTTATTCATCGAACTATTTTTTCTTCTTCAGAATATGATATGCTTAAATTATATTATTTATAAAATCAATTAAAAGTTAAAGTAAATTAAATATGGCGTAGTTTTAATGCATTTTTAACTTACTATTCGGAGCAGATTTTCGGAAAAATGGTCGCGTAAATAAGAAAATTACATGATTTGCATTCCCCCATTGAGTCCCGCATTTAACTAATAAAAAATGGTATAGATGATGACTTTCTAGTGGAATGGTTGTGTGGTTATTTATGTGATCAAATAATTGCTATATTCACTTATTACAAGTTACTAGCGTGTTCAAAATCCAATCCACAAACATTTATAATTTGTACAATGACGAAGCAAAAGAAATACAACAAAATTATGTAAGACAACAAACAATATAACATGTATATAGGTATCTCCGCAAAATCACTGAAAAATCAGCATAGTATGAAGGAAAAAGGCCCCAAAGTAAATAAAAACAAAGTTTTATCGGCTAAATGTTTATATTATCATTAAGAGGATAGATCAAAGAATTTTTTTAATTATTTTTAAATTTTTTTATTTATTTCTAACACGTCGAAATTTTTGTAGAAAGTCTGTTTTTTTCTTACGTCATTGCGAGCCCTAAATTACCGCAACGTTAATAAGTAAAAAATTACGTAATATTGCACGATGCACTTTTTTGACAGTGAAAGACACATTAATTTGGAAATTCTCGCAAAAATCAAATGATGGTCGGATTTTGCTGTAAATTTCAGGACTTATTCCTAATTGACCGAAATCAATGTTGAAATAATTATTTTGTATAAAATGTTGGTAAAAATGTTTTTTCTTTACATATGTTACCCCCCCACCAATAAATTTCCACAAATGCTTAAAAATTCGAATTTTGTCCACAATAAGCCTAATATAATTAAATTCAGGAGACATTGGGGAATGCTAATCAACAATTATTTTTTTCTCCAATAGAGCCCCTTTTCTAAAAAAATAGGTCCGAATTGCGAAAAATGCAATAACTATGCCAATTTTTATGTGGATAAACTTCTGATTGCTTTTATGAACAATATAAATTAAGCGTATCATAGTCTGAAAAGAAAAAAAAATTCAATGAATAATGAATTTTTACAAGAATTACTTTTTTAATTTTTTTTTGTTAATTTTTTAATTGTATATAAAAATTATATATAAAAAGCTTAAAATTATTGTTAAATTTCTTCCTCAACGTGTTCGGCTAGGGTATGTAATTAATGCATGAAGACTACTAATCGAAAATTTAAAAGCTTAATACAAATGATTGAGCCAATGGATTTTTAAAATAATTAAAACATTTTAATTGTGTGCATTTTTACTGCCCGTATTTTTATTTGTACGGATAGCCGTGTCGTATTTGTACGGAATGCCGTATCATTAAAAGGTCACGTGATTAAAGGGTTGTCTTCCCTTACATAAAAATTTACATTCGTATAATTTTGTCGCCTTCGGCCTCCCTACTTTAGCCTTGTTTACAACTTCCGGTTGTCATTATGTCATTCGACGTGTAGGTCGGATTACCTTATCTGCTAAAATGTTATAGCAAATATTTCAGAGAGTAAGCAAGTACATTGTATGAAAACAGATAAAGGTAAGTTTTAACTTAAAAAATTGACTTCAATAACGTGTCAGCGACGTACATTTTATTTTTGCCAGATTTTTAAAACAGGAATGTGGCTACTGTTTAAAAATCTGTCATCCATCAATAAAATGGCGGTACTTTTAATTTTTTTTTTTTATCTGAAAAATTTTAGATTCCAATCAATATAATTTCGCCAGTGTATTTTGTTTACTGGAATTACTAAATTTAATCTCTTGACTTTCAATGAAAACTAATTTTAAACCTAAAATATAACTTATTTATTTAAAAAATTTCATTTTTAATCAGGTATCGAAAATTTATACTGAAAAGTAGAGGTACCTACATGTATATAATAATATACACTGTACACAATAATTGTAGTGGTGATAAGCATACGAAAATAAGTTGCAAAATTGTATGTTTACAAAAATTAAGGTTGAATGTCTTTCACAATAATTCTTCCACGTGGTGTGGTTTGTTTTAGGAACAGTTTGAATGATGATGAAGTTATTTAATTTGTTAAATTAAATGTTCCTTTGATATGATGTGGTGAATAGCAATTGAAATTGGTGTGTGAGTGAGATTGAATTAAGTGAATTAGAAAGTTGAAAAGTAAATCTCTCATTTGAGGATTCAAGTTCACGCCTCATGGCGGATGAAGTGGGCGATTGCGCTTGTCTGTTACATGGCGACTTGCATGGACGTCTTGTTCCTGTCCGGAGTGATGTCTCTCGCTGGGTTTTCTCCTTTTAATACTGGAAAAGTGGATCAAACGAAAGTTGAAATTTTGCGCGGGTTAAACACGTTCTATGACTTTCCACGTGCCTTCGGTTAATAGACCAATCAGCGAGGGTTATTTTTAAAATTAGCCGTCTGATCCTTTTGGCGTTTAGTTTGCACAAATCTTTTACTATCATTACGTGCGATTAAAAAATTGTCGCTGGAACTTTTTTCTTCACTCACATGTTACCTGAGGAGTAAATTGTCGCCAGTGGTGCGATGTTTTAAAATTGTAATTTTCTTACTTTCACAGCCAGTGTTAATACATTTTAAAAATAAAATATTTTCAATCATTGGCACGCAAAGTTAACTTTACAGTAGTAACATTACGTAAACCTTGGGTAAATCGCTGACAAAACTGACAAAAAAAAACACTTTAACCGAAATTTCGAACGTATTCGAAAGGATTAATAAGTTCGGGCAACTGTCTGAGATGCCGATACATTGATCTGGCCCTACTGTGAGAGACCTCTTGCTGAGACTACAAGGACACACCAGGACGTTCTACGAGACATCACCACAATATTGTATAAATTGTACAACCAATATATATATTTGCCGCTCCTCCTCCATTGCGATAATCAATCTAGATAATTTTGGATCATTTTTAAATTATTTTTAATGAAAATAAAATGTCCGAAGATTCTTTCAATGATTTCAAAATCAACTGAGAACATGTTGAAATTTTAATGAAATTTTTGGTATTTTATACATTAATAAATCAATTTTATAATGAATAGTTTCTTTGATTAAAAAAATTATTATTTTATTATGAAAATATTACAAATTCACCGGCTATGTAAAATGAAAAATTACAATCTTAAAAAAGAAAGAACATATGCGACAATTTACTCATCGCATATGTGAGCACAGATAAAAAAATACCAGCGACAATGTAGTAATAGCACAATATATTTTGCTAGTAAGAACAAAACTTGTCCAATTCAGCACAGACGCGGGATTCAATTTTGAATTTATTCCTGATCGTCGCTGATTGGTTTTAAAACCCCAAGCATATCTGAGAACGTATTTAGAACAAGATTCCGCTAAAATCTTATTATGTGTGCTGGAGCCTACCCACGAGTATAAAAGGAAGAAACTTACTAAAACTCAGCAGTGAGAAATTTACTTTAGGCCGATTGTCATCGGAAACCTTTGTCACTCTGATTGTTGAATTTTTACTAAGTACTGTCCTATCATATACCATTTATTCAATACTCACTCACTGACTTAACAAAATTTACATTCACCAAACATTTCAATCAAAGGAACATTTTATTCACACTTTTAAATAACATTCATCCTTTGAACTGTTTATAACACCAGGTACTACATTCTAATTAATTTATTGCAAAAAGGAGAGAACTCTTCTCATTCATAAATTTTATATCTTATTCTCTCCATTTAAAATATTTACGTCAGTTATTGTATTTTATAATATAAATACTAAATCGAAGTAAAAATAACTTTCTTCTTGACGATTTGTAAACTCGTAACACCATTGGATAAAAAATGACTACTTAGCTATCATAGGACACACTTACAAATCACAATCTAGCGACAGTTTACTTATTGCTTTATTTTCATTAATCAAATTTCGTGCATTTTTGTAGAAAGATGCTCCAGCTAGATTTCTTTATTTTCCTACAAATGTGTAATCTAATTGGATAATTTATTTCTAAAAAATATTTCTGCACGAGACATGATTCTCCCACCGGGGTGCTTGCGCCACGTCTGCTGCTATTTAAAGAATGAATCATGACAAGAAAGTCAGTCGGCGTCAGAGAGAGAGAGAGAGAGAGAGAGAGAGAGAGAGAGAGAGAGAGAGAGAGAGAGAGAGAGAGAGAGCAGAGACTACGCTTCACAGATGTCCATTTCACGCCAATATATTATTAGCCTTTAATGACAACCGATGAATGCGAAGACTTTCTACTGTTGAAGCTAAGTACCTAAAAATACATATTTTAAAAATACATATTTTATATTGAAGTCCACTGTAATATTTTTAATGTGAAAAATGAAACTTTTTAATTTGTTTTGATCATTTTGGAAACCTTGTTTCTATAGAATTCAACTTAATACTTTTGTGTGATAATGAATTTTGGAAATGTACTTAGTGCCTAATATTTTAATATGAACATTTTCTCTGTTTATCAAATCTACAACTTTTAATGTGTGATTACTTGTCTTGAAATAAGCTACTGACAAATGTGTAAATTTGGAAATAATATTTTTAATTTTGTGTTGTTAAAATATACTCACATGTTTATTCGTCATTGCACAACCACACGCACCTCTGCTCCAGGAGAATTTGTTGTATTTTTTTTTTTTTTTTTTTTTTTTTTTGTCAAATACTTTCTACTTGATCGTCATTGCACAAATTTCTAAATGTGGTGAGTTAGTTATCTGGAACACGTGAGAAACTTATTTTAATAAAATAGCAAATGTAATAACACCGTCCAATACAATTTGGTGACCACAACAATGCTGTAGCGAACCCCCTACAAAGCTGTGACAACCCGACAAAACTGTGACAAAATACACGAAAAATACAATTTGGCAACTTCATTTAAGCTTTGGCGACCCCACGAAATCTTGGCGAAAAATGCTTTGTGATCGCTACTATTTTTGTGTCTACACATTTCAGTAACACACAGCTACAACGTTCTGTAAAAATCTTCCTTGAAAAACGCGCACAAAACTACGACATTGCAACACCCCATTCAAGCATGGCTGAGGCACAAACAGAAGCAACAATATCGATCAATTTCCATATATGTACAACAAAACCAACATTCAAGTGTAGTTTGCCCAACTTAACGTGATATTCAGTGCAAAAAGAACCATCCCACAGAACGCACGATTTGCGTACGTTGTAGAGAAATTGCCTGCCGACGTAGCAACGAAGGTATCTGACTTGCTCCATAAGATACCGCCTGAAAAATCGTATGATGTACTACGAGAAGCCATCATTCACCGCACTGGGAAATCATAGGAGAGAAGGTTACATGCCCTTTTCAACAATCTACACTTCTGTGATAATGAAGCTACAGGGAGATGGTTAAGGTTATTTTTGAATCGACCTTGTATCAAATATAACCGAACTCCCTACAACTTACAGATTTATTTATAATCATCTGTAGGTTGTAGATTGGAATGTGTGAATTTGTGGAAGAATAAAAGTATACGTTTTGCATATTTGAATAGAAATTTATTTCTAGAAAAGAATAACATGAGTTGGTAGAAGTTAAACGTTCCAAGAGAAATAGTATTCAGAGGTTAAAGAAGAGAGTTCGTAGTAGTCCTTGCACGAGTGTGTTTATGTGTACGTAAACAGGAACGTATGTGTGTATGTATGCGTTAGCGTTATCTGAGTAGGAGCATCTTTGAAATTATCGCTCACGATGAATGGTGAAAAGGCAGGAGGTGAGTGGTGAACGATGAAGAAGAAAGAGGTGAAAGAGAAAGATAGAAACAATAATAACAACGATTTCTTGACGTTTGTCAAGGGTACGTGTTAACTGCTCTTCTTAACTCTCTGACAACAATCAAACTTTGCCCGTCTTTTAAAAATTTCGTTTGAGAATTCACTCCCGGATGTGATTCTGACCTTTTCATCGGACTACAAACATTTCGCATCGATGTGTGAAATTTCGCGAAGTTTTGTGCGTGTTAAGCAAAGTTTGTAAATTCGAAAAATTCGTTTATTTCTAACAGCGAGTCAGATTTGAATTTTTAAATCTAGAATTTTTGTTCATTAAAAAAAGTAAACCTTCATAACTCTTTCGAAAAATTCGTTTATTTCTAACAGCGAGTCAGATTTGAATTTTTAAATCTAGAATTTTTGTTCATTAAAATAGTAAACCTTCATAACTCTTGAGAAAGATGAAAACGTTACGTGTAAGCAATGCAATGTCTGACATAGTCGAGTGCAAATTATGGATGGACAAATTAGGTGCACAAATAACACAGATCCTAGCTTCGCTCTCTGAAAACATTAATTTGCAGGTAACAAAATTCAGGAAAATCAACCAGCTAACACCGCTAGCGCTAATGCACTACCCTCAGTAGCTTCGATTAACAGCAACACTGAACTCCAGGAGTTAGAAAAAAAGATAGCAGAGCTAACTTCACGTCTACATGAACTGCAACAATCAATTCGACTTGACGACAGGTCCAGGCATGTGTCGTGCCATCACGGACATAGGCGCAAATCGAAATCCAGAGACAAATGTCGTATCGACACTGGTTGATATCATTTCGCATATGGACCACAGGCAAAAAAAAGTGCATCAAGACTTGCAAGTTTGGAACAAACTCGGTGAAACACAATGTTACGCGGCAAGCAGGAAACGATTTTCTCGGCATCACGTGTGGACGGTGTTAGCTACCGAAATCACGAAGAACCGCCTCTTCTACATAAAAGACAGAAATTCTTAATATTCGATCCTAATAGACACCGGCGCTCAGATCAGCGTTATCCTACCCAAGACAGGCATGACTAATAAACAAGCATTCTTAAGTCTACAAGCAGCTAATGGTTCCTGGATTGATACTTTCAGTGAAACTCTGATGACGTTGGATCTCGGCTTACTAAGAAAGTTTTCTTGGGACTTCAAAATTTCCAAGGTTAAAACACCTATTATTGGGGAGGACTTTCTCTCATACTTTAATCTGAATGTAAATATGTCATCCAAATCTCTGGTTGATCAGACAACACACTTAATTATTAAAGGAATTACGTCTGTAGAGGATTCCAGGTCAATTACCATATTTATATTTATGATTCGACTCGACGCACGATTGATCAGACACATTACACAGGAAATAAGAAACAACACCAGAGTAAACAACAATAAAACATGTATTAACAAATAATACAATTTATCGAGAGAAGTAAATGAATAGAGGAAGAAGTTGCCTCCTTGGTCTGTTAAGATACGTAAAAGGTTCATTGGAAGAAAGTCAATGAAAGATTGATTGAAATATATACAGTTCTGAGTTGTTGAGTTGCCATCGGAGTTTGTATTGGGAAATGTGTGTGCAAGAAATAAGTTCGCGCCACTAATTGACCTGCAGTTGAGTGCGGGTGTTTATGTGTGAGTTAGGTACAACTAAGAAACATGTCCCCCACGATAGCATGGCCGCTATCGCGTGCATCTAAGCCCTAACTGGCTATCAACACGTGTGTGACCAGCTTAAATGGACACGCCTAACTACGCGAGAAAATAGGATTTAACACGTGAATACCAGATGAATAGTCGGGATTGGCCAATCACTGCCTGCTAACATAGCATGTCTTGCGGATGAAATTTCGCTTGTTGTTTTAATGCGTAGAAGTGAAAGAGTGAGCATAATAATATTTTACAAATATGCGTTGCAATATGGATATGTGTCTAGGTGTGAATGTATGAACACTACACGTCTCAATTAAACTCGACAGGAATCAGTACAGCGTTAGAATTCAGCTAACAGATTGGAAGATTTACTCCTGAAATTCCTATGATTAATACACCTTTCACCTATGCTGAACCGATCAAGCATAACACCAAAAATAAAATTCAGACCATCGGATCTCCTGTTTATTCCTAACCTTGAATATTACATCCAGAGAAATACTAAATAGCTACGGAGGAATTTCAGCATATGCTCAACTTGCGTATTATACGCCCTTCTTCAAGTCCCTACGCGTCCTTGCTACACATGGTATCTAAGAATGAATCTGGCACTTGGAGACCATGTGGTGATTTTCGGAGACTATTCACAAACAGTCCCCGATAAATATTCGATTCCACATATTCGAGACTTCGCGACCTCATTAGAAGGAGCGACCATTACTAAGCTCGATCTAAAGAAAGTTTTCAAATCCCGGTCTCGAAAGACAACATCCATAAGACAGCAATATCAACACCTTTTGGCCTTTTTGAATTTGCTAGGATACAACTCAAACCTTTCAACGTCTAATAGTTGAAGTCCTACACGGATTGCATTTCTCGTTTGCGTATATCGACGATGTCTTGATTGCAGTAGAAATATAGCCGAACACAGAAACCACATTGAACAAGTTTTTGAACGACTAAAATATTTCGGTTTAAAAATTAATCCTGAAAAATGTCTTTTTACAGTATCAAAGCTTACTTTTCTCGGACATGAAATAGATGAAAACGGAATAACTCCTATTCCTGATAAAGTCCAGGCACCTAAAGAATTTTCACAACCTAACACACTTCGGCAATTAAGACGTTTTATCGACGATAAATTATTACAGACGTTTCATACCAAAATGTTCGGAGATTTTAACTCCTCTTACGAATTTTCTGAAAAGCCAACGAAAGAAAATTGCGAAAATCTCCTTAACCGATGATACATTACAAGCATTCACTGATGCAAAAAATGTCCTCGCAAATTATTCAAAGTTGGCGTACATTTCTAGTGATGAAGAAGATTTGTTATCATTAACTATTTACTCTTCGTCAAATTCAATAGCAGCGGTCTTACATCAAAACATCGGCAATATCAGAAAACAACTTTGTTTTTTCTCTGTAAAACTGAAGTCTGCACAGCAAAAATACAGTGCATTTTCGCGAGAATTACTTGCAATTTACGGTACTATGCTGCAGTACATGTAGAAGACGAGTTTAGATCTAGATTCCGCTAAAATCTTACTATGTGTGCTGAAGCCTACCCACGATTATAAAAGGAAGAAACCTACTAGAACTCAACAGTGAGAAATTTACTTTGGACCGATTGTCATCGGAAACTTTTACCTCCGCAAATGTTAGATACCTCAATTTAAATTGAATTTTTAAAGATAAAAAATTTTCTTGAAGTTTTAATTTTAACTTTAATTGAAAGCCAAGAGATTAAATTTACTAATTACGGTAAGCAAAATACCCTGGTGTATTTCAAACCGAAATTATATAGATCGGAATCCAAAAACTTTTAATTTAAAAAAAAAGTTTTTAAAATTTCAAATTTTCCGCTAATTTTTTTATCGATTGTAAACAAAAGCCAATTCTCGGTTTTAAAAAAATCTTACAGAAATAAAATACACATCGCTGACACATTATTATATTCAAATTACCGAATTTAAACTTACTTTAAGTTGACTTGAAACAAGAATTAATTGCTTACTCCGGAAATATTTCAAAAAAGCGTTTCTCAGTTACGGTATTTTTGTTATCAGATCTGTCATCGCCTTATCAGGAGGCGATAATGATTTGATTTACAGTAGCGGGCCAAAAAAATGCCAATTATGGAAGACGAATTTGGTATAAATCTTATTCATACAAATCGTTTTTTTTATTTTTTTAATCTAACACAGCAATTATGCAATATTTTATGGAATTTTAGTTAGTTTAGCTTTGTAGGCTTACATTTGAAGATGTTTTATGAAAAATAAAAATTAAAATAATATAAAACATTGTTTTAAAAAAATTACAATTTAATAACAGAATGAAAATAACGGCAGAGGTAACTCAATAATTTATTAAATGTTATGGCATTTATTAATTTTTATTTTTAATATCTATTTTTCATATTTTTTGGTACCTCCACAAATTGTGAATTTCACAATTTTTTTTTTTTGACAAAATCAAAAAATTAGGAATTAAAATGTAAGAGTTGCTTTAATGATAAATATTAAGTACAATTACCCGCACAAATAAGATACGAGCAATCAAAATGCACACTATTAAAATGTTTTGATCATTTTAAAAATTGACGGGTAAATTATTTGTATTAAGCTATTCAATTTTCAATTAATAAATGTAGTCTTCATACATTAATTTAATACCCTAGCCTGCCCAATCGAGGAAGAAATTTTAAAATATTTTTGAAACTTTATATAACATTATAAAAAAAGATTTTAAAAAATGAAAATAATTCTTGTAAAAATTTATTATTCTTTGAATTTTTTCTTTTCAGACTATGATATGCTTAATTTATATTGTTCATAAAAGCAATCAAAAGTTTATCCAAATAACAATTGGCATAGTTACTGCATTTTTCGCAATTCGCACCTACTTTTTCGAAAATCGGTGACTATTGAAGAAAGTTACATACTTGATTTCTGAATAAAGTTTTGTTTCTTTTTTTTTAACCTAAAGAAAGGCATGTTGAAATTTTGCACCAAAAGTATATATTGTCCAATGAAATAGTAAGGAATTGATTACCACACCGTGATTGGTCTGCTAATAATGCTGGACTGTTCCAAGAAGAATATTTACATGAGAAAGGGGTGGGTAGCCTTATAGGCTAATCCAACAATATCCTCCCAGATTAAGAAACAGTTGAAAGAAAGAGAAACTCGACTTAATATGTCCAATATGTCTTGAATTTTGCTGGCCAATGCGCTCTTCTACCATACTTTGTTTGATGTGTGTGTGTTGCTGATGAAGCTGGTGATGCTGGTAAAGATGCAGGTGATTCATCTGATAACTTAATATCGTCAGATGACTGAAGTAGTTCATGTTCGTTACTGCTGTAGTCTAGATACGCCGGTTTTAATCTATCAATAGTGACGGTGGTTCGTTTTCCCCACAAATCCAATACAAAAAACTTAGCAGACCTTGATATGACCTTATGTGGTTCTGTATAGTTGGGAGTAAGTGGTTTCCTAACCATGTCTTTCCTCATAAATACAAATTCAGACGTTTGAAGGTCCGGCGGAATATAGTACGGCTTATGATAAGCCTTGGTTGGGGTAAAGATAAAATCCAGCATCCTGTTTCGAAGATTGGCTACAAAATGAGTGCTTGGAGAGTCGTTAGTTACCGGATGAAATATATGCCCTGGTAATGCTAAAGTGGAGCCATACACCAATTCAGCACTTGTAAATTTCAAATCTTCCTTAACGGTGTTTCGTAAGGCGAGCATAACAAAAGACAGCTTCTCAACCCAAGTGTGTCCTTTGGTTGAGACTGTTAAGGCATACTGGGGAATCACTTCTACATGCATATACACACATATCGCAATGTACGCACGTACACACACATATACGCACATGCTTATACATTACTGCCGCACGTGAAACCTCTTTTTCCCGCGTTTCATTCAGCTGATATCAGCTGATGTTCACACGTGTGTAGACCAGTTGGAATCTGTCTTTCGGAGCTAACAATCCGAATGCCGTTAGTTCCTTTCCAGCTCACATATTGCGCTAATTGCATTTAGCAATTAGTTACACCAAAAATACCTCTCTACCTCTCTCTCTCACACACACACACACACACACACACACACACACTTCACTACATATATAATTATATTCAACTACTGATTAGTACAAACATCATATTTCTCTTTTTCAGGAACTCTTCCAGTATGAACATTGATGCATTTTCTTCATCCAAGAGAGAACTTTCTCCACTAAATCTTGCATGCACAAAATAATCAATCCTGTAACTATGTTTAATACATTGTTATTGTTGTTGTTGTTATATTGTTCTCTGAGTTGTTTTTATTATTAATGTGGTGGATTGGACAACCAGTCTACTTTATAATGGTAACTCAACTTTCAAATTACTATCACGTTGTCCAGTCCACAACAAATGGTAACCCCAACGTTCGAACCAATTAATGTTGAACTACTACAATGGTCACCAGCATCTTCTACAATTTGGTAATTTCGACATTTGATCAGCATCCTTCTACACGAACCAGCAAATGTCGGAATTAACAGGCTTCAATAATGGTAAATGCCGACTAGCCACGAACTTATCAGCACCGCCCTAAGCACTACGGCCAAAGAAGAAGAAAAAGGAACAGACAGCTAAAATGTCTCCAAAATGCCCTGTCGTCAGTGTACAGTTTTTTGTCTTCAACGCCAGTTTGATTCATATCAGTACAACAAAAGAAAATAAGAAAATACGTCCACGTGTAATACCATTTTCCTTTGCTTCAGCTAGTATTCTTCACGTCCATACGTGTATTAAGTACAGAATACATGTAGAAGTAAAAAAATAAAAATTAAAAAGTGCAACATGTCTATACGTGCCAATCCTAACAAATAAGTCATTCCTTTCATGAACGCATTTTAGTCTTTATCTTCTCTCTCTCAAGGAGAGATTCTCTTGTGGATCGAATATTAGAAGTCTGCTTTGTGCCTTTTTCCTTCACATCCCTGTCCTTTTCCGTGGGATTATTGTACATTTCATTCTACTCAATATCTTATAGGCTAGCCATTTTTCTTTCAACGTCTTTACCACCATTGCTGCTACTCAGTTTAAAAACAATATATTACTCTTAAATATTGTTTGTTGTTTTTAATTTTGCTGAATCCTGCTCTTTCTAGCGACAATTAATAGAAGCTCGTTGAAATTTTCCCTGAAAATTCATCCTGTTAATTGTAATAACATTTTTATACATATAGTACCTTGTATCACATTTTTTGGCGCGTAAACCGAACTTTCGTCAAAATGTCAAACATAGCTTTCACTCCCTCTCGGGCTTACAGTCGAGACATATACATCCCTGAATCCTTAAAAACTTGCGAATTCGTATTCATCCATCAGGATGCTGTTAAAAGACCTCTCTCTCATCCTTACAGCGGTCCATTCCGCGTTTTAAAAAGAGAGAAGTACTATACCATACAGCTACCTTCAGGGAAATCTAATATAGCCTGGTTTGAGACGATCAATAGATATGTTGAAAGTGACACTCATCAGTCAAAACAAACTGATGTCATTTTCCCAAATCCACCGCCACATTCACACCTTCCTCACACTAGGCCCATACACACGCAGGCTAGAAGGAAAGTGCATTGGCCATCAAAGTATTATTGTTAATTAGTCAAATTTTAAAAATTCATAAAAATCTTTTCAATTTTAGCGGGGGGCTATGTAGAAACACTTCTACATGCATGTACATACTTATGCACATATCGCCATGTACGCACGTACACACATATACGCACATACTTATACATTACTGCCGCACGTGAAACCTCTTTTTCCCGTGCTTCATTCAGAAATATATAAGCTGATGTTCACACGTGTGTAGACCAGTTGGAATCTGTCTTTCGGAGCTAACAATCCGAATGCCGTTAGTTCCTTTCCAACTCACATACTACGCTAATTGCATTTAGCAATTAGTTACACCAAAAATATTTCTCCCTCTCTCTCTCTCTCTCTCTCACACACACACACACACACACACACACACACAAAAGCATACTTCACTACATATATAATTATATTCAACTACTGATTAGTACAAACATCATATTTCTCTTGTTCAGGAACTCTTTTCTTATGAACATTGATGCATTTTCTTCAACATCCAAGAGAAAACTTTCTCCACTAAATCTTGCATGCACAAAATAATCAATCCTGTAACTATGTTTAATACATTGTTATTATTCTTGTTATATTGTTCTCTGAGTTATTTTTATTATTAATGTGGTGGATTGAACACCCAGTCTACTTTATAATGGCGACTCCACTTTCAAATTACTACCACGTTGTCCAGTCCACAACAATACTTAAGTTGTCGATGAAAACTTTCTATCATGCCATTAGCGCATGGGAGGTAAACGGTAGTGGTCACATGCTTAATACCAAGCAGATTAGTGAACTCTGAGAATAAAGCTGACTGAAATTGCGGCCCCCTATCGGTAGTGATTACCAACGGGCAACCAAAGTTGATAATCCACTGACTGAAAATCGCGTTGGCCACTGTCTCTGCAGTGGTCGATTGTAAAGGAATTACCATGGGCCAACGGGTAAAACGATCTATTATGGTAAGGATGTATTCGAATCCGTCTGCACGTTCCAGTGAACTCACCAAATCCACGTGAAGATGAGTGAAGCGACCATCTGGAAAAGTTGATAATGGGGAACACGTGTGTTTATTAATTTTGGTAGCCTGGCAACGTGTACACGCGCGGGATCACTGTTTTATGTCAGTTGCCATACTAGGCCAAACAAATCTGGCTGATATGATCCGCAACGTCGCCTTGCCACCAGTGTGTGCCTGTGAGTGAAAGTGGTCCAAGATTTGCTTTCGCATAGTAGACGGTATGTATGGGCAAATATTACCCGTGCTAACATCACAATAAATCTGTCTATCTGTAAATGACAATGGCTTTTTCTCTGTTTGCAGTGATGTATCACTTCTTATGCCTGGCAAAACTGGGTCATTTAACTGTTCATCTGCCAGTTTGTTAAAATCCAAAATATTTGGTTGTATTGTGTTCAAGGTTGTACGTGTCAATGCATCTGCCACGACGTTCTCTACACCCTTGATATATTTAATGTCGGACGTGAACTGTGATATGTAATCAAGGTAGCAAATATCCCTGGGTGCGAGTTTGTCCGATTTATTCTTCAAAGCATAAATCAACGGTTTGTGATCGGTGAAAACTGAAAACTCTCTACCTTCTAGAATGTGTCGAAAATAACGAATTGACAAATCATAGTTCTCGTGAAAATGTGCTATACTTCTGCTGTGCTGAATTTAACTTTAATGAAAAAAAGGATAATGGGCTTTCTGCACCGTCTGTAACCTGATTTAGCACTGAACCAATTGTCGAAGAAGAGGCATCCGTTTTCAAAGTAAGGGTAGTATTATCTGAAGAAGAAAGGTATAACTTAGTTTACTTACTAAGGGCTTGTTTGGTTTGGACAAAATATTTGTGAGTGGCAAAGTGATAGTGGCAATGAATAATGAAGGTATAAATTGACGATAAAAATTTACCATACCTAAAAATCTCCGTAACTGTTTTAAGGTAGTTGGTGTAGAGATGTTCTTGATGGCGTCAATTTTACAACCCAAGGGAGTTTATCCTGACTTGTCTATTCTATGACCTAGAAAATTCAGAGTAGGCACTGCAAATTCACATTTCTCTAAATTTAGTTTTAATCCGTAGTGTTGCAAACGCTTAAAAACTTCTTCAATATGTGTACGATATTCTAATGGATTCTTACTGGCTATGAGCACGTCGTCTATGTACGCGTAGACGAAATCAAGTCCGCGTAAAACTTCATCAAGTAAGCGTTGGAATGACTGAGGAGCGTTTCGAAGGCCGAAAGGCATCCGTGTAAACAAATGAAGGCCAAAAGGTGTGGTAACTGCTGTTTTCGGTATATCCGATGGCTCAATCGGTATCTAGTAAAATGCTTTCCTTAAGCCTAATTTGGAAAATATAGTAGCGCCTTGTAAAGTTATAGCAAAATCTCTCAAGTGTGGGATAGGATATTTATCAGAAGTGTTTGTTCATTGAGCAGACGATAACCCACACAAGGTCTCCATGAGTCTTGTTTGCGCTTTTTCACCATATGTAAAGGTGTTGCATAAGGACTAGAGGAAGGACGCAGAATTCCTAGCTTTCATGCTTTCAAATTCCTCTTTCGCCGCATGTAACTTAGTTGGATGTAGACATCGAGGAGCGCTGTGAACTGGAGGACTATTCGTTTTAATTGCATGTGTTGTATTCTGTTTCACTGGCTCAGTTAATGAAAATGGGTTTATAATGACTCGTATTTGCGCAGCAAGTCTTCACACCCTTTCATTTTTGGAATGACGGTTCTGAGACCGATACCGATAGTAGAGATCTTTGATAGCTTCCCTGTCTATGTTAACCGCATCAGTGTACGGGTAGCTAAATTCACCATAATATTATAATGTGCTAAAAAATCAGCACCTAGTATCGGTGATTGAACATCGGCGACGATAAAAGTCCAAGTCAGTTCTCTACGTAAACCTATGTTGAGAGATAAGACACGGTCGCCGTAAGTCTTGATAGTGGAGCCGTTCCTGAGGTGGTGTTGCAGACTTCGGGTTAGTTGATAAAGGTATGACGCTAACTTGTGCTCCGGTGTTCACTAGAAAATTTAGACCGCTGTTCTTACCAAAAATGTGGAATAGGCGATTCTATTCAGGTATACCAACAACCTCACGCCTTATTGGCTGTTGGTAAAGTCGTTTCCATGCTTGTTAGACATATTAAAATTACAGGGTTTGAAGCGTTTCCTCGCACGCGATCCAAATTTCGCATGGTACTAGCATAGCGTTGAATTGTGTCGGTATTCAGGTTGTTTCGATGTGGAGTACTGGCGCTGAGTCCTGTAACGAGTACGCGAACTACTGCCTTCTCTTTTTCGAGCCTGTAATTCGCTCACTACCAACGATAATTTTCGCACCTTTGCTGTAAGAGCCTGTATGTCCTGATTTTTCTCCTTGTTAGTGTTCGGCGTGGCTGGCGAGACAGACGAGATGGGGTACTGTCCCCTAGAATCAGTTATTTTATCAGAGATTGTGGCTAACTTCAGTATTGCCGCTAGAATTTGTACAATCTCGGGTGGTAACTTATCAAGCCAAAGTTGCTTCAACACTGCTTCTGGCATAGAATTATCGCCATGAGACAGCTTGTTAGACCCAAGAGTTTGGTTGGTCAGTAAATCTCGTAATCTCTTTTCCTCTGAGCATCCATTCCTTTGTAATATCGTTTGTTTTAATTGATCATAGAGCTTCTCGGTGGGAATACAGTGAAGAATAAAACTTCGGTTGCTACCTCTGCGAGTAGTTTCTCCACTACATTGGCAAATTTTGTTTGCTGAGACGAGATGTTCCTGAATTGAAGGGTGACAAATTTGTTTGAGATAAAATGGTTAATTTGTTGGCGGCAAATTGGTAACTGTTGGGTAATGTCTGGGTCGCCAATTTTGCTGGAACGTCGAAGTCACCAATTGTTGGAACGTTGGGGTCGCCAGTTGTTGGGGATTTATGTGTTAAAAAATGAAATGTGTTTCAGGTTTTGAATGTATGATGGCTGCGTGACTCTACCCAAATCCTCAACAAAACTTAATAAAAGTTGCATACGAGCAAAGAGCTTTAAATAACCAGAAATAAACAGTGTAGGAATAAAAATAACAATCATTTTATACAGAAGAATAACAAATGTTGGTTGATATCTGTACACAGAAATATTGTCGACCAAGTATGTCGAAAGAATGTTTAATGAGTTGAAAGTTCAGTTCAGGAAAAGTCTTTCTGACAAAATTTAGTTTTGGTATGTACGTAAACAGAATTTTAGTGTTAGCATAAAATGTTGAATGAAAGAATATTATTTTAAGAACAAGTGAGTTACGTACCTTTGATTTGTTTCAAATGAACATTTTTTTCTCTCTTAACTTTTTTAGTAAGTTGTTTAAATTTCACATTTTTGAATTAAGGTGAATTGATTCGTATTAATAGTGAGATATTTAAATTAAACTTATATTGGTTAGGAGTTGCCAGTCAACAAGTAAGTGTTAAAATGTTTGTAAGTTTGTGTAATTGAGAATTTAAACTATAACTGTTGATATAAGCAAATTACTTATTTGATAAAATTATGTAGAATTCTCGTTGATAAAGTTCTTTACTTGTTGGTGTATGAAGAGACTGAAATAAGAATCCGTATGATGCGCCGATGAGAACTGATGTTTGGTGAGCGCGAAAAGGTCAGTTTGCTAGTAAAAATGTTCAAGGAAAAGACTAGCGTGGATTCTGTTAAGAGTTGAGCATTCAATATTTATTTTTGTATAAAATACAAAAATTGTGGCACAAAGCCGAAAAGGGGAGAAGAAAAGGTTGGTTCTCGCTTAATTATTCTATACCTAGCTAAACACTATCACGACCCATTCACTCATTACAATTTGCACAATCACCACAAGAACCCATCCATCAACTCCCAATTCTTCATACACCACAATACCACAAATTTGCAACAGGCACCTAACAAAAGGGGGAAACACATGACAATAAAAATACATTTATATACAATATAATATATAATATAAAACATTTAATGAAAGATGAAATGACGGGAGAGGGATGAACCCAAAAACAAACTAAAAATACGACAAATTTTTTAAAGCAAAATAATAAACAATGTTAGTAAGATCCGTCCATCCCAGAAAAAGAGTGGCCGCTGTATTCCACCATACGGCGAAATCAAGAAACACACTCACTAAGGGAGTTGGGGTGGGGAATTAATGGACTAGGACAATTAAAAGCTGAACGAGCCGAGATAAAAGGAAGCCAAAACAAACTGGGGGGTGGGGGGGAATCTAAACTTGGATCATAACAAAAGAGAAAGCCGGGTACAGGCTAGGAACACATTCATTCACATTAACCAGGTACACAAACTAAAGCTACCTTAATCAGGGGAGGGTTCCAAAGCAGATCTAAAAGAGAAAATCAAGGTTAGCCCCGTTCACGCGAACCAGGCTCGCCACATTTACCAACCTGTTGCTGAAGTCTGTCAAAGTCAAACGTTTCCAATCAGTTCTAATCCTTATTTTGAGCTGATGCTCAAAATATCGGATCAGATCCTGATGTGAAAGACGCTGACCTCGCAAGACTTCCTCCTTTCGCGTCGTCCAAATCACCATTCGAGCCGTGGCGAGCAGGGACAGAAACACCATACGGTTCATCCCAGAAAACGGGAGCGACACATTGTCGCAGGCAAATGCACGATCAATGAGCACAAGCTCTCGCGGCGCGATACGTGCAGTCAACTCGCCGACACAGTCCCATAGAGGGCGAACACGCGAACATTGGTAGAAGGCGTGCGAAGCCGTTTCTTTCAAGCCAAGGTTGCAGCGTTCACAATCTGGCAAATACGCCAGGCCCCATATGAAGTCCATGTCATTGAGAGGCAAGCGATTCCGAGCCAATCGCCAGGTGAGCGAAAACTCAGCGTTGCTGAGATAATCGGTACCTGGCGCCCAAGACCAGAACAAGCTAAACTCATCCTCCGACAAGCGGAGCACATCACGTAATGAATCCTTCGTAACGCCCTCTACTAACCCACGATGGAAGACTCTCCTAGCCGCTGAAAGGTCACTGGACCGTGGAATGGCCCGCAAGGCCGCCAGACTTTCGAGGAGAAAACTCGATCGCCCTCGAGGCTTACGGCACTGCCTCGAGATGAGGGGAGCGATAGTAAGGCTAGGGAACATGGCCCTCACTATCCCCCTCAACAATGAGTCTTCCAAAATCGCTCGCCCGAGAAAAATCAACCTTGACGAAACCTTGTGGCCCATCAGGTACGGCATTCCCAAACCCCCATGACACCGACGTTGGTAACAGACACGTTTCTCGACGTAGTGTTTGCGTCCTCTCCACAGAAGGGAGAATAGCAAACGCTCGATCGCCTCCCAACGCGCCGACCTTTGCCAGTACTTCAGGTCAATTTTTTTCCAACTGGAGGTCGAGCCCAAACCACACTCCAAGAATGCGGACAGGACCGTCCGTCCAGTCGAAGAACCCCGGGAGGGTAACACCCTTCCAGGCACCTAACCGCAAGCCGGACTACTTGTTGCGGTTAATATTGGGCCCTGTCACCTGTTCGTACCGTTCAAGCGCTTTCTGTGCCAACTTGATATCACTCCGGGAGGACACGAAAGTAGTGACGTCATCGGCCTACGCGGAAACCCCGACTCGAGTACCACCAGAGACAGCGATTCAGCGTAGGGCCGGACTGCACGTCCTGTCCCTTAGCCGGCGAAGGAGGGGCTCCGCCACCAAAGCATAAAGTAGGGGCGACAGTGGACAACCCTGTCGGACCAACATAGACAGCGCCAGGACGCCCGACAATTTTCTGTTCACCTGTACCACAACCGTTGGGATTGATACAGGAGGATAATCCATCGGCGGAAGTTGATTACGAATCCAGCGGCCTGCAGGACAGCCGCCAGGTAACGATGGTCAACCCTATCAAATGCCTTGGACTGATCCAAATTGTTCGTCGTCTTTTATCCCCTCTATGATCGTGCGTATCAGATGCAGGTTGCTCTGAATTGTTCGGCCCTTCACAGCACAAGTCTGCTAAGGTCCCAAAAGAGACTTGGTAACTAATTGCAAACGATTTTGCAAAATCTTGGCCAAAATCTTTAACTCTGTGTTTAGCGAAGTTATGGGCCGGTAACCCTCTAACACCTTCCCCACATCCTTGCCTTTTCTCAACAGCGTGATCACACCCCTGGTGAACCGGTTGGGGATGGACCCCTGCCGGAACCAGTTGTTGAACACGACGGTCAAAATCGGGACAAAGATGTGTGATAGCCTCAAGTACAATTCATCGGGTAAACCATCGAGACCCGGCGATTTGCCTCTGCCTACCTTCTTCAAAGCCGCGTAGACTTCGCCCTCCGTAATCTCTCCCTTGCAACTAGCTGCATCAGCCTGCAAAAGCCGGGGGAGTCAGTCAAATCGCTGCGAAACTCCTCATCACGGATACCAGGCTCCTTGGTAAACAGGATCTCGAAATGCCGCCGAAACGCCTCGCACATGTCGACAGTCGACCGAAGAATATGTCCCTCCGGGTTGCGAATCTCTCGAATGTACTGGTCGCCTCCTCGGCGAATATCTTCCTTGCGCAATTCTGCGACCATGTTCACAGCTTCGGAAGACATCTTGCTTAATCTATGTCTAATTACCTGGCCCATGTAACGATCGCTATTCGACCGCTCCACAGCCTCCTTAGCTACGGCTATCTCTAGGGGATCCACACCAGCCACCGCCCGGGAGTAATTGTCAGCCTTATCTAGTTTGAGCCGTTTGCTGAAATTGGTGGTGAAAGACCTGATACTATTCTTAAGATTCTCTCACCATTTATTCCCAATGACTCCCCCAGTTAACGCCCGCTGTACTAAGTTAATTAGCTGGCACCGGAAGTCCTACCTGTCCAGTAAGGACACGTTGAACTTCCAGTAACCATCCATTCTATGCCTATTTTCTAAATCTACAAGGGCACAAATGAGTTTGTGGTCCGAATAGCCTAACCAGTGGAATGTGGGACAATCTAAAAGATCTATGTCGGCTTCAGGATCTAATATTCTATCCAGGTAGCTAGCTACCTTGGTAGAAGGCCAACTATTAGCCCACGTCCACATCTTCCCACTCTTATGATCGACCCGGTATCTATCGACAAGACCGAAATTCTCGATGAGAGCGACCAAGCTACGATCACGTGCCTTTCCCTCTAGCTCCCCACCCTCTATCCAACTTGGGGTCCAGGATGGCATTCCAATACTCCACTAAGACGAGTCGCTTTGAGTCCACCAGGAAGGGTTCCAATCGCCAAAAAAAAAAAACTTACTCCTCCCGGTCGTTGGCCGCATAAACCGCAATCAGTCGAAACGCATTGCTTTTCACTACAATATCGGCCACAATCAGCTTCGCGTCCAGGGTACGCTTAACCAGCAAAAAAACTCCTCTGGCCATCCGGTCCCCATATGCTGAATAGACGACAAAGTCGTTAGATAGCACACAGGCATCGGCCTTGCAAACAAAGTGAGTCTCTTGAATTGCGGCGACATCCACACCGAAGGACAAGAAGTCCCGAAGCAAACAGGCGACCATACTCTGATCCCTAAGGCCCTTCGCATTCAAGTTGGCTCACTTAATTGACATCTTTTAGACTTGTAAAGAGAGAGCAAAAATTACTCCTGGTCACATACAGGACGGAAATCTATGTAGGGACCCTGAAGGATTGTCCCAGGCTTCCTGTTCCGATATCGGACGTAATTCGTCTGTCCCGGACAATGCTGCCGACGTCCGTGGGAAAAGTTAGTTTTATGGCCCTATAGAGGGGTGGAGGATAACAGGGAACCTCCCCGCACAATATTTTGCTAATTTGTTTAATTTTTCGGTCCCAATCTGGGCCATAGTTATTTTTGGGAAAGCGGCCATTGCCCCCTCAATCATGTCCCAGACCTTTAAGTGGCCACCCGTGCTTCTCACTAACGTAAGCACTCCAGGGGCGCCCGGGAAATTAGCCGGGTCCTCAGTAGACTTGCCGACAACTGAGGTCAATTTGAATAATGGCCTTAGGAGGGCCTTTCTTTGCGTGGTAAGGTCCCTCTCTAGGGCCGGCCTATTAATTTGGCAAACTCTTAAGTTCTTAAAGGGATTAACCCTCTTCTTTTTTTCCTTCCCCTTTGGGCCAGATGAAATGGAATCAGAGACGGGAGTTTTTTGTTGGGAGGTGGAGGTCTAGGAAGAGGAGGCATCAGGGGGTGTTTCTGGTTGGGAAAGGGAGTGGGGAGAGGGGAAAGAAGACAAAATGCGTCTAGCGGGGGAAGTAAACCGATTCCTCCCCTTCAAAATTTCAGTTCTTTCCGGTGACACAGGGGCGGATTGGGTCCTGGTAATAATCCTACCCCTGCCGCGTTCCGTAAGATCCGACTTTCCTTTTTTGTAAGCTCCATCTTCCTCCTCTTCTTCATGTCCTCTTTTTAGGGATAAGGACCTAGGAGGAGGTATCTCTACCACCTCCATATCCTCTTGCGAACTTGGTTGGTGTTCTTGCATCTGTTGTTGTTTTTGTTGTTGTTGCCGCTGCTGCTGTTGTTGTTGTTGTTGCTGCAGTCCGTGTTGCTGCTGCTACTGCTGCTTTTGCAGCCGTTGTTGTTGCTGTATTTGCTGCTGCTCCTGCTTCTTCTCTTTTTTGGAGGGAGAAGGAGATTTTTAGGTAGGGAATCCTGCTTAGCCGGGGAGACCGCCTTCCTCTCTTTTTTCACTACCTCCTTCTATTCTGTCGCTTTTGAGGAAGTGTTGTTTTCCTGTATTCCGGTTGACTTGATAATCTTTGAAACCGTTGGTGCTACAGGTGTTACCAGTGTTACCGGTATTGCTTGCGACGCCTCCTTTTCTTTTTGTTCCTCTTGTTTTCTGGAGGAGCACATTTTGGCCAAGTGGCCCGCAGTTCCACAGACCCAACAATGTGGCCTGCGCCCCTCCACAACAACAAACATTTTCCTTCCTCTACAAAGGAGGACGTCAGGAATTATGAGGAAGTTGGGCCTATCCAAAATGACATAAGCACTGATATCCTCGTCTGCACACCAGCCTTACTTACAACCCGGTTAACCTCCTCGACAGCCCCAAACTGGGTCAGAAAAGCCCCCACATGATCATTTGCAATTTCCAGGGGCACACCATGAATGACTATGTGAGTACGCCTCGTGCCCATATACTCAGTTTGCAGGCGCAGTCCCTTTGCCTGCAAGCAAGTTCCTGCCAGTTTCTTGGCCTCGTCCACCGAACCAAGGAGAACATCCCATATGGCTCGGGACCTCCTCGCTAATAATTTGGGGCAAATCGCCAAGCTTTTCAGAGTTTCTTCCATACTTTCTCTTGTAATAGCCACAAACCTCCGAGTTTTGGGATCTAAAGTCAGCAGCGAAATTGTTCTAGTTGCTATTTCCTCTCCCACTTTTGGGATGACAATAAGCTCGTTTTCGCTAAAGTATTCCTTATATTTCTCCTGCAACTGCAGGTAATATTTTGCATTCCTCTTAGTAGGGGCCTGGCTCCAAACCGATGGTGAAAGAGTCACCGACGGAACTGCGTTTGATGTTGAAGGCTGGGGAGACGAAGCCATAATGTGACTTGCTCCCCCCCCCCCCACACACACACAATTTTTCAAAGAAAACGTAACACAGACGGTCAACGAAGACAAAAAAAACTGGTAACAAAAATGACGTACTCACAGTTGAAGAAACTCCGAGTAACAAAGATCAAACGTAACAAGAAGTCAAAAGTCTAAGACGGTTGCTCTCTTAGCAGTTGAGCATTCGTTGATTTCTGAATAAAGTTTGTTCCTTATATACTTTTTTTAACCTAAAAGGGGCTCAGAAAGGCATGTTGAAATTTCGCGCCAAAAGTATATATTGTCCAATGAAATAGTAAGGAATTGATTAACACACCATGTTTGGTCTGTTAATAATGCATGACTGTTCCAAGAAGAATATTTACATGAGAAAGGGGTGGATAGCCTTATAGGCTAATCCAACAGTGCTTACTTTTTTTTGTCATTCTAATTTTAATTTTTTACCAAGTTAACATATACCAAAACCGACAACACTCACTCACTCACTTAACAAAATTTACATTCACCAAACATTTCAATCAAAGAAATATTTTATTCGCACATTTTCTCTTCACTCTCTTCTATTTAATCATTTTACTCTTATGTAGTCCCCTGCACATCAGTAGCGTTACGGCCCTGCTTGGCATGATGCGATTAAAAAAATAAATAAATAAATAAAAATAACATTCATCTTTTGAACTGTTCATAACACCAAGTACGCCATTCTAACTAATTTATTGCCAAAGGCAGAGAACTCTTTCCATTCATAGATTTTATCTCTTATTCTCTCCTTTTAAAACATCTTATTGCATTTTATATAAATGCTTGATCGATTTTTGTTGCCAGGGAGAATTTGTTATATTTCTTCCTTTGTCATATACTTTCTACTTGATCGCATTTCACAAATCATTTTAATGTGGTGAATTAGTTATCTGAAACAGGATATTATTTACTCTTCTCCCCCACTTGAGATAGATGTGAGACAAGGTCTTTTTTAGCGTGGGAAAACTGAGCGCATAAAGTCCATGTACTGGTCAAAACATTACCTATCCACCGCGGTGGATAGGTCAGAACCGGTCTAAACTGGTCTTAAATAATTTTCTACCGTGTTCCATATAACACTGGGCCCCCGGCCTTAGGGCTGGGGTAAAAAAAAGACCAGTTTTAGTAAGAATAGCAAATATAATAACCACGTCCACTTACACATTCAACGTTTGGTTATTTGAATAAATTAAAATTCCATTCGCTAACTTTTACTTTTTTAGAAAGATCACATATAAAAATTAAAAAAATTAAAAGAAAAATTAAATTTGCGATGAAAATGTTATTTGAAAATTTTAATTTAAAAAAAAAAAAAAGAATTTTTATACCGTGTTTTGTTTTAGTGGAGTTTTTAAAAAAAAGTTTGTGTTTTTTTGTGCAATTTCTGATGCAATTTATCTACATTTTTACTTAAATTTTTGACAGTGAATTTTGAAAGACTTGGAACCCCTCTGCCTAAGAGGAATTATTTGTCATTTAGTAAAGATTTATTTAATCTATCTAAAAATGTTTGATTAAAACTTCCCAATGTAGGATAGCATATTTTCCGAGATGTTAATATTTAAAAAGATTTATGAACGATTTTTCATTCAGACTAAAGTTGCTTGAAGATATAGCGACTATAATAGCATATAGAGAAAAGTCGTCGTCTTCTTGAAATTTTAAGATTTTTATATTTATGGAGAAATAAAATTACTCTCTCTTTTTTTTTTTAAGTTGTGCTCCTTCCCAAACCAAAAGTCTTTTGGGCGGAAAATTAAAATTAAAAATATAAGATATCGTATTTTTTCAAAAGCTTATTATAGAGAGATTATAATATGTATTTCTCTCTTATTTTCCTTGAAATTTGAAAATATATTGGTTATTTTTAATATGTTTAATTAATAACCTGATTAACTGAAATTTTTGTTATTCTTTTCTATCTATTATGGGATACTAATTAGATTTAAGAGCAAAATCATTGAATCATAAGGATTAGAATTGATTTTGATAGTAAATGATCACGCACATGTGTTTTAAGAAATATTCAGGTTTTATTTTTTATTGTCACAATGATGTTTACCTTTGATATGTTTTGGAGTCTATGGTGCTAATCCTAGAACAGAACACCATGCACTCAGAGCATCTACTCAGAGCTTTGGACTGACCAGTTATCTTTGTTAAAAACCTGCTAAATTCAATCAAAACGCAAGTTTAATTTTTAAAGGTGAGTTATCAGAAGGGGTTTTAATATGAAAGCGTGTATGCGTTCAGAATTCCACAAACAAAAAAAAAAACTAGAAACAATGGCAAAGGAATTAACGAGAAATAATTGCAAGAAACACAGATTTGAATAAGCAAATAATCACATAACATTTATATATAAATATACAGATTTAAGAAAGTGAAAAGGTTGTAAGTTATGATGTAGATAGAGATTCTGAGAGAGTTGACGAAAAAGTCACTGCAGGTCCACGATCGTAGTTCCTCTCGCCAACTACCTCCACTTTCTCATCTGTTCATCACACACATCGTGTATATTGCTCCCAGTATGGCACTCTACATAAGAGTTCCACTCAAAAGTGTAATACTGGCCTAACTTTTTTTTTTGTAGCTTAGACCAATACCATCAAGGGTAACACTCTTTTTACTTCACCCTTCCACAGCAAGAGAATACCCTCCATAATGCATTTTTCCACCCACTTCTCAAACTCTGATCTTTTTCTTCTTTCATAGAATTCTTCTAGTACTCCGCCATTTTTATTTTTTATTTTTATTTTTTTATACTGGAGACTCTCCTATCCAATTACATTTCACTGTCTATTTCATTCTATCCAACTCTGCTGTGAAATCATTGTCTTCAATTTTGCAACAGTGCGGAACTTAGGCAGCTATTTACAGTCACACATTCCAGCTTATTGATGACATCTATTCCAAAAACAATGTCGATCCCGACGATGATGCGTTCAACGATAATCACCCCCGTTTTTGTTTTTTTTCCTTTCCACCTACTTTTATCTCCACCTACCATATTCCTTTATATTTTATCTCCTTTCCGTCAACTGCTTTCAGAGTTCCACTTCCACTCCATTTACTCACAAATTTGGAATTAAGTAAACTGGATGTGCTGCCGCTATTACATCTCCTACTGACACTTCTATGATTGGTAGAAGTCGGTACTACGCCTTTGTTCTGTTGACAAGGTAGCTCACTCTTGCTTCCTGAGCTTGAGGGCAATACCTCGCAATATGACCTAATATCTCGCAATTGTAGCACATTACTTTTGATCTCGGTGGCTCCTTTCAGTCTCTAATTAGATGCAATCCCCGATATCTATAGCACCTAACGCTCGACGATTCCAAATGATTTTTTCTTTTGGTCCCGCGCTTTGTGCATTCGCTGCCACTGTTATTGGCTCCCGAAGATTTTGATCAAGAGCCTACAGCTAGTATAATTTCGCAGAGGTCCATCTTTTCTACACCAGGCACAGATACGTCGTCTGAGAAGCCCGTCACAAAAGCTCGTTTTGCCGTCTGATCTAGTCCTCTCCCCTGATATCCTGCCAACCCCGCCATCCTTTTGATATTATTTTAGCTTCACTAATTTCCCAGTTCGGTTCACTCTCTTGAGCTTTTCATAAGCTTCAAAGTTAAAGTTTTATTCTCTATCATGTCCTCGTTCAATTAGTCCTTATCACTCACTTCAAGTTAGAGAGTAAGCGCATCTTGTAGAAAAAGTGAAAGGAAACTAGCAAGGTCTGACACTTTTTTAAATCTTTGCAACCAATTTCACCTATTTTATCTACGCGACTATCACCTTCTCTGCTAAACTGTGGTTGCATGTCTCTACCCAGTCACACCATTCTAGAATCCATAACGCCCAAATAGCTTGTAGTTCAAAAAATAAAAATAAAAAAATAAATTCCTAGGATCTCTATCGTCCATTATTAAATTCTTAAATCTCCTTTTTCTCTCGCAATTTTTCATGTACGAAACGAACTAAAAGATTTTGGTTGAATTGTCAATTTTTTCTTCGTTCCTTATTCACTTGAAAATTATATATATATATATATATATATATATATATATATATAACAAACCCTCCTATATTACTAATATAGCAACACAGGGAGGTACGCAACGTATAAAAAAATAAAATCCGGTTTTCTTTCCAATTCGTCTATAAACGATCAACGTGACGGAATTGAACACAGTGGAAACAAGCGATAAAGGCGATGAGATAGACGATTAAATAAATATATTATGTCGTATATGTACAGATGATAAAAAATATATCTTAGGTAATTCAGAATAAAAAAAGATAATGAAAATGGTACGAGCAATGAGATGAGGATTTCAATATGAGGCAAAAAGGAGCATTCTTTTATTGTTGAATATTTTTAGATATTTTTCTAAAAATTTCAATGCACATTAGAAAAATAATCAACCATAGAAAAAGAAACATTAGCTTTCTTATTGCCATTACTTTCTGCGGTAGACTGTTTGCCAGACAAGGCTAATGTGCATTGAAATTTTAGAAAGATAGCTGACAATATTTAAAAATAGCTGTCCAATATTATTTCGATTCACCTGCAATAGGATTGCGATAATTCTGTGGACGTTGGCATCTATGGAATGTTATGGCTATTACTGCTGGGTTGATTCTTTCACCTAAACATCCAAAACTTGTTAAATAGCTTTCGCCACTGAAATAAATAAGCAAAGAGAAAAGGAAAGATACAGAGACACTAGAGGGACAGTTTGGACACTGATTTTGTTTTTGGTTCCAACGACCTCTTGTTGGGGAAATTCCTTCCCGAACAGTTAGGCACGTCTTTACCATTCAAAAGTCCAACAGAGAAAGAGATCGAGTTTATTTTCGGCACCAGGAGGCTACTCTTTTTGCGCATATGTCAATTGTATTTTCTGTCAGAAGACTCCTGGGAGATTTTTATGTTTATTTTATTTCGTACTTTCATTTTATTTCGTACTTTTATTTCATTTTGTATTTTTATTTAATCCCTACAACACATCCCTACCCAATGTAGCGGAGCTACAGTAAGGATGCATTGAAGGCAAAGTTAGTCTTTTATAAGGTGCATGTGTGTATTTTGCTCTTTTCAATGTACATATAATTTTGTTTATGTATGTATTTTTATGTGTAGTAAAAAAGGTCATTATTTCTTGCTAACCGCACACGTCTACCCGAGCGGGTGACGATTGGTTCCTTTGGTGAGTCTTGCTGCGTTTCAGGTGTTGCTGATGATGTGTTTTCTGTTAGGCTGTGTTTTTTGTTTTCATTCTTTTTCTGGGCATTGGCGAGTATTGCTGGTTTCAATCGCTCAATTGAAACCGTTTGCTCATCACCAGTTGCTCACTATGATAAAATATTTTTCTTCTTGCTTTATTACTTTGTATGGCCCTGAATATGGGGCTTTCAGAGGTTTCCTAATCCTGTCGGTTCGCAGCCATACATGTGTTGCTGATTTTAGTTCTTTAGGTATAAAGGATTTTTGAGTTGTATGTAGCTGTCCTTCTGAAAGGAGGGTTATATCCAACTCTTGCATCTCCTTGGCAATTATTTTATGTCATGTTTTGTCAGGTCGGGATATTCCTGGTCGATTATCGGTCTTGGAAGTAATAACTGGGTTCCTGTGACAGTAGTGGCCAGGTGCTCATTAGGCATATTCCTAATACCAAGCAATATAATTGGCAATGCATCCAACCAGCTCTGCTTTCTTGTCATGATTGTTGTTTTAAGAGTACGGTGCAACCTTTCGATTATTCCATTGGTTTGAGGGTGGTAAGCCGTTGTACGGAGCCTATGAAAACCTATTATAGCAGACAGATCCCTAAACAGTTCACTTTCAAATTGACTTCCCCTATCTGTGACGACATGTAATGGAACTCCAAAGCGAGAGATTCATGTTTGCAGGAATGCCAATGCTATGGTGGTAGCGGAGGTGTCTTGTAGAGGTGTAGCGTCTACCCATCTCATTGCTCTAGCAATGCACGTAAGTACATATCTAGCTGGAGATGTGTATACCGTCATAGGTGGTGGTGGGTAACAAGGGACCAATGATGTCTATATGCACGGTTTCAAACAGAGAGAAAGGTGTGGTTTCTGTTCTAGTGTGTCTAGAAACCTTATACTGTTGGCATCGTAGACAGCTTTTGACCCAAGATCGTATGTTTTTCTCCATTTCTGGAAAGAAGTACCTAGCTTTAATTAGCTTTGTTGTTGGTGTAGGTCCTGGATGGGAGATGTCATACAACATATCGAAGATTCTCCTACGAAGTGGTTCAGGTATGTATGGTCTGGGAGTAGATATTGATAAGTTGCACCAGACGGATGACCCTTGCATCTCAAAGGCTTTAAGTCGGTTCCTGTACGTGTCGATTTCCTCATCCTCTCTTTGTGATTCACTGATAGCTGGTAAGTCACAGGGGTCTACAGTCACCGAAAATGTGGGTCGAGATAGACAATCAGCAACGATATTTTCATCTCCTCTTATATACTGTACATCTGTGACATACTCTGTGATAATTGATAAATAGCTTTGTTGCTTGTCCGATTTCATCGGTGTTTACTTTTTGAAAGCAGAGAAAATGGTTTGTGGTCTGAAAACAAAGTGACATTTCTGCCTTCAATTTGTGGTTTGATATGCTGCCAAAAGTTCCCTGTCAAAGGTGGAATATTTCCTCTGGTTTTCAGACAGTTTTCTTGAATAAAACCCAACTGGATCACCATTTATTATCTGATGTAACGCTGCCCCCACTGCATGGTTGGAGCTATCCGTGACTAGATGGTATTGCGTGGCATCCGGATCAGGGTGCGTCAAAGCAGATACTTTGGCAAGAATGTCTTTTATTGCCACAAATGATTCACTTTCAGTCGGGCTTAGTTTTAATACTTTTTTCCGCTGGATTGTGTTTAATGGCTTCAGTTAGTGGCAGTAACACATCTGAGGCTTGAGGGATTAACTTCCTGTAAAAATTTACCATTCCCAGGAATCGACGCAAAGATTTGCAGTCTGTGGGTCTGGAAAATTTTTGATGTCTTCGACTTTCTGGGTTGTTGGCTTTAATCTTTTCATGCTTACATTATAGCCCAAGAAGTCAATAAAGTCTTTGTAGAACTGACATTTTCCAACAGAGATTTGAAGATTGTTTCCTTCGAGAATCGAAAGGACTTTCTTAAGCTCTTTGTAATGTTGTTCCTTAGATTCGGAGAGTATATCGTCGATATATGTAAAAACACAGTCTACATTCATAAATATGTTGTCCATAAATCTCTGGAATGTAGAGCTGCTGTTTCCTAGATCAAATGGCATGAATAGGTGTTCAAAGAGACCAAATGGTGTTATCACAGCAGATTTTTCTATGTCTGCCTTATTCATGGGAATCTGATTATAGGCCTGTAGGAGATCAATTTTTGAAAATACAGTCTTTTTGAAGAGTTTAGATCCGAGGCTGTTAATATTTGGTATCGGATATCTGTCTGGTTTTATCAACTGGTTCAAATGTCTAAAATCACCACATACCCGCCATTTTCCTGGGGTTGACTTGGGAACTAGATGTAATGGCGATGACCAGGGGGACTTTGACGGTTGAATAATTCCAGCTTGTAAGAGTGCCGCAAACTCCTGTTTAACTGATTTACATTTTTCTTCTCACAGTTGTCGGACTTTGGCATAAGTAGGGGCGCTATCTCCAGTGTCTATGACGTGTGTTACTTTCGTGTTAGACACTGAAGGCTGTCCTGTATGTGGATTGGTTAGTTTTGGAAATTCTCGGAGGAGGGACTGCACTTCTTCTGGTAGGTTGTTGTGGTTATTCACAGTTATACACTGAATCTGTGCAGTGACTCGTCCTCCTTGTGTATATCGGTGGGTTTCCTCATCAATGAGCCTACCCTTTTTGCAGTCTAAGATTAATCCATAGTGGCACAGAAAATCTGCTCCTAAGAGGGGGTTGACGGTATCCGCTACTACTATTGTCCATATGTATGAACGGCGTAGGCCCGGAATCCCAATATCAACTACTGCTTCACCAAAGCATTTAATATTATTCCCGTTTGCTGCTGATAGTGTTACAGGTGTAGGGTTTAAGTTTAGACCGAGTGCCATTCTCTGTGGTAAGATTGTTATAGCGGCACCTGTGTCTATCACAAAATTGATCTTATTTGTGTCAGTTTTGGTAGCAACCTCAAATAGTTGCGAGTTGCCGGTTGCTGATGCAATTCTCATTATCCGTTTTCCGAGGCTTGGGTGGTAGGGTTTCTGGCAGGTGAAGATGGCCTCGAAATGGGCATTATATGACAGCCGGACTTGTTTGGCCACCTGCACCATGGTTTTCACGTCCTCGACTTTTTTGCATAATATAAATGTCCACGACATACTCGAGGCTTCTGGTTCTCATAAAATGGTCGGTGCTATAAGTCGTTCTAGGGGTGGTGCCGGTGGAGACAGTAGATCTGGAGTGTCATGCTTGCATGCGGCATAGTGGCAGCTTGTATCATCCTGGGTTTCAAAAAATAGTGTTATTTCGTCAGCCAATGTGCCCAGTTCCATCAGGGAGGCATTTTTATTGCTGCTATTACGGGTGTTATTTCCGGGGGTAGTGCCTGAATGAACTTATGTCCAACAAGTTCATCTCCGACACCAATCCTGCTGGCTGACGACATCAGCTCATGGAGATAAGCTGAAGGTCTCCCTGTCGTTTGAGTGTTAGCCATTAATTTAGCGAACATCTCTGGTTTTGTCCTTTCGTGTCTAGCCATTACTGCGTCTTTTAGCTCTGAATATTTTTTAGAAGCTATAATAGCGGACGGTAAGCTGGATATAAATTCTGGAGGTAGGACAGACAATACATGGTAAAACCTGGTTTCTTCACTTGTTATGTGTCGCAATTCAAATTGTGCCTCACAAATTGCAAACCAACCATCTGCTGCTGTGTGCATAAAGACTAGGATTTTGACTGACATAGCTGACGCGCTTTCCTCCATTTTACGATAAGGCAACAAGAGGGAGGAAAAAAAGGCAAGACGATAAAGCAAATCTCTGCTGGACGGAATGTGTTTGTGTTAATAATTTTTTTATTTTTTTATTTTTGTGGTGTGTGTGAATGCGATAAAAGGATGAAAGTAAAAGCCGTTACTCACGACTTTTTTTTTTTTTAGTTTTACACAGCACGTGTATGGTTACAGTAGTCAACTGGACCTGTTGTGGTGGAGGGATGGTAAGCCAATGATTGGTAGTGGGGGAAGCAGGCAAAGTCACACGGGGTTACTCATTGTAGGAAAGTCGTCAACATTTTTTTTTTTTTTTTTTTAGTGAAAGAAACTTTGCTTGTTCATATCACCTCGCGTATTTGTCATTATTAAAGTTGTGGTGGAAAAATGAATTTCTCTTCCTCCTTTTTTTTTTCTTTTTTTTTTTTTTTTTTTTTTTGCCCCAGAAAACTTGAGTGTAGATATCACGTCAGGGTGGTCACCATTATGGAATGTTATGACTATTACTGCTGGGTTGATTCTTTCGCCTGAACTTGTTAAATAGCTTTCGCCGCTGAAATAAATAGGCAAAGAGAAAAGGAAAGATACAGAGACACTAGAGGGACAGTTTGAACACTGATTTTATTTTTGGTTCCAACGGCCTCTTGTTGGGGAAATTCCTTCCCGAACAGTTTGGCACGTGTTTACCATCCAAATTCCAACAGATCAAGTTTATTTTTGGCACCAGGAGGCCTCTCTTTTTGCGCACAATTGTCTTTCCTGTCAGAGGACTCCTGGGAGATTTTTATGTTTATTTTATTTCGTACTTTTATTTCATTTTGTATTTTTATTTTGTTTCGTAGTTTTTATTTTATTTTGTATTTTTATTTTATTTCGTAGTTTTTATTTTATTTAGTGTTTTTTATTTTATTTCGTATTTTTATTTAATCCCTACACATCTACAGCCAAGCTAAACAGACTGGTAAAGTCAAGAGCTTTGAGTATAGAATAAGAACATAGTGTTGAGGTTAGTCGAATACAGAATTTATATAAGAAAGAAACTTCTTTGGATAATGGGTTTCTGTGGCGTGTTCGTTCGTATACCACGCAACAATATAAATTCAATTGAAGAAAACAAGACAAATTGTCATACAAAAAATAACCACAGGAGTGTGACAAAATTCAGCAGCAAAAGAAATTTATATAAACAGTAAAACGTACATGCATGGTCGAATAATTTCTTGTCGATAATCACAAGTGAAAAAATGTCTGAAAGATTGTTCATGCAGAGTATAGTTCAACAGAAGTCAATATTTGGGACTTGGTAGGAAAATACAATAGACTGTTGCTGCAAGAAAAAGTTATCGAAATGTGTGTGTGTGTGTGTATGTGTGTACGTTGTTTAGGTATATAGAAATAAGTTGCCGAGAGTTATTGGCTCTTACCTGTTGGATTTTTTTTTTTTTTTGTATATGCGTACTCAGTAACTTGGCTCGTAAAGTGAAGGAAAATTCACTCTTTCAAGTTAATTGTAGGAAGAATCTCAACGCGGCCGATTGTTGAATACATGTTATTTTTACGCGGTCGATTGATGAGTCAGCGTGGGGGTTATTGGCATCTCTCGGAGTTCGCAAGCTGACAATATTTATTTTGCATGATATACAAAATTATGGCACAAGACCGAAAAGGGGAGGGTAGAGGTTGTTACTCACTTAACTATCCTATACCTAGCTAAACACTATCACGACCCATTCACCATTCACTCATTACAATTTGCACAATCAATAAAAGAACCCATCCATCACCTCCCAATCCTTTATATACCACAAATTTTACAAGGGACACCTAAAAACGGTGGGGGGAACAACCCATGACAATAACATACAGCTATATACAATATATAATATATATATTTAAAACATTTAATGAAAAAATGAAATGATGAGAGGGGTGTTATATACAAAAAGACATTTACTGCTGACTTCCTATTTTGGGAACTTCCGGTTGCCCTGGGGTCTACAGGTAATGGGTTTCTGTTAATAAAAACATATTTAAACTACTCCCATGTCTATCTCCTTTTTATACCAGGACATTATAGCCTCTTCTCTACCATGTCAACAAAGATTATTTGCCTATACGGTAAGATCATATGATTTCAGAAATATAACACTCCCAACTAGACAAATAATGTGTATCTTAACTTTGTCATAAGAACGTGTGAACGAATATAGAACAAGGGGGATGAACACAATAACAAACTAAAAGAAACGAAAAAGTTTTTAAAACTAAAATAATAAACAATGTTAGTAACACCCGTCCATCCCACAAAAAAGAGTGGCTGCTGTATTCCGCCAAACAGCGAAATCAAGAAGCACACTCACAAAGGGAGTGAGGAAGGGTAAAATAATTAAGGAATGGAACAATCAAAGGCAGACCAAGCCAAGATAAAAGGAGGCCGAAACAAACTGGGGAGTTTGGGAATCTCGACTTAGATCATAACAAAAGATAATGCCGGGAACAGGCTAGGAACACATTCATTCACATTAACCAGGTACACAAAAGAGAACTACCTTAATCAGGAGAGGGTTCCAAAGGAATCCACCCCGATGTAACAGCAGATCTAAAAAAGAAAATCAAGGTTAGCCCCATTCACGCGAACTAGGCTCGCCACATTTGCCCACCTTTTGCTGAAGGCTGTCGAAGTCAAACGTTTCCAAGTAGTTCTAATCTTCATTTTGAGATGGTACTCAAAATATCGGATCAGATCCTGATCTGAAAGACGCTGACCTCGCAAGACTTCCTCCTCTCGCATAGTCCAAATCACCATTCGAGCCATGGCTAGCAGCGACAGAAACACCATACGCTTAATCCCAGAAAACGGGGGCGACATATTATCACAGGCGAATGCACAATCAATGAACACAAACTCCCACGGCGCAATACGAGCAGTCAACTCGCCGACCCGGTCCTATTGAGGGTAAACCCGCAAACAATGGTAGAAGGCGAGTGAAGCCGTTTCTTTCAAATCAAGGTTGTAGCATTCACAATCTGACAAATCCGCCAGGCCCCATATGAAGGCCTTGTCATTGAGAGGCAACCGATTCCGAGCCAATCGAAAAGTGAGAGAAAACTCAGAGTTGCTGAGATAATCGCGACCTGGCGCCCAAGACCAGAACAAGCGAAACTCATCCTCCGACAAGCGGAGCACATCACGTAATGAATCCTTCGCGACGCCCTACACTAACCCCCGATAGAAGACTCTCATAGGCTGTTAAAGGTCACTGGACCGTGGAATGGCCCGCAAGGCCGCTCGACTTTCGAGAAGACTCGATCGCCCTCGAAAATTACGGGACCGCCTCGAGATAGGGGGAGTGATAGTGAACATGTCTCCTACAGCAATTAGTCTTCCAAAATCGGTCGAAGAGTATGTCCCTCCGGGTGGCGAACCTCGACGAATCTCGTTCTTGCGAAGTTCTGCGCCCATGTTCACAGCTTCGAATGACATCTTGTTTAACCTATGTCTCATTACCCGACCCATGTAACCATCGCTAGTCGAACGCTCCAGGGCCTCCTTAGCTACGGTTATCTCTAGGGGATCCCCACCAGCCTCCTCCCGGCAATAATTAGCTCTGTCTTCACCTTGTCATCCTTATCTAGTTTGAGCCGTTTGCGGAACTTGGTAGTGAAAGACCTAATACTATTCTTAAGACTCTCCCACCCAATGACTCCCCCAGTTAACGCCCGCTGCACTAAGTTAATTATCTGGCGCCGGAAGTCCCGCCTGTCCAGTAAGGATACGTTGAACTTCCAGTAACCAGCCATTGTAGGCCTATTTTCTCAATCTACCCGGGCACAAACGAGTTTGTGGTCCGAGTCACCTAACCAGTGGAGCGTGGGACAATCTAAAAGATCCATGTCGGCTACACGAACTAACATTCTATCAAGGTAGATAACCACCCAGGTAGAAGGCTAACTATTAGCTCACGTCCACATCTTCCCACCCTTTTGATCGATCCGGTATCTATCGACGAGCCCGTACTCATCGATGTGATCGATCAAGCTACGATCACGTGCCTTCCCGCTAGCTCCCTACCCTATATTCTACTTGGGGTTCAGGATGGCATTCCAGTCCCCCACTATGACGGATCACGTTGAATCCACCAGGAATGGCCTCAACCGCCGAAAATACAAGACGCGCTCCTCCCGATCATTGGGCGCATAAACCGCAACCAGTCGAAACGCATTGCTTTTCACTGCAATATCGGCCACGGTCAGCTGGCCCTCGGCACCGACATGGACAAGATCCACTTTCGTGTCCAGGGTACGCTTAACCAGCAAAGAAACTCCTCTGACTAGCCAGTTGCTGAATAGACGACAAAGTCATTAGACAGCACACAAGAATCGGACTTGCAAACTAAGTGAGTCCCTTGGATCGCGGCGACATCCACGCCGAAGGACAATAGGTCCTGAAGCAGACGGGCAGCCTTACTCCGATTCCTAAGGCCCTTCGCATTCAAACAGGTCAACTTGAGTGACATCTTTTAAACCTGAAAGAAGTAAGAGAAAGGATTACTTCTAGTCACATACCGGGCGGAAATCTGTGGGAACAGGGACCCCGACGGATTGTCCCAGAGAACCGGTGCCAATATCGGACGTAATTCGTCCGTCTAGGACAATAACGCCGACGTCCGTGGGAAAGTTTAGTTTTGCCGCTCTATATAATGAGGGGTGGAGGATAACAGGGACCCTCCTGGCACATAAGACAGATAATTGTTTTAAATATTCAGTTCCCATCTGGGCTATCTTGAGATCAGAGAAGGCTTCTATAGCCCCCTGTACGAAGTCCCATACACTTAAGTTTCCTCCAGACCTCCTAAGGGTCAGTGCCTCAGGAAAGTTTTTGGGATCATCGGTCAATTTTCTATCGACCTATGTTAACTTAAGCAGAGGCCCTAGGAGAGTCTTATTCTGGGTGGAAAGATCTGCCTATCAATTTTACATATATTTATGTCTTTGTATTGATTAGCCGCTTCTTCTTCTTTTCCTTGGGGGTAGGTTGGCTATTTTTGGGGGATGGTGCATCTTGCTGAATGTGATTTGGGTTGGGAGGAGGGTGGGGGAGGGTGTTTCTGGCTGGGAGGGGGTTATGTAGGAAGGAGACGTTGTGTGTCTCACAGGAGAGGCAGACTGACTCCTCCCCATTATGACAACAGTTCTATCTGATGAAGCAGGAGCGGATTGAGTCTTGGCAATGACCCTGACTCGCTCCTCCCTGGCACGATCAGCATAGTCCATTTTCCTTTCTTCTTTCCGCCATCTTCTTCCTCCTCGCGTCCTTCTTTTAATGAAAATGACCTCGGTGGGGACTTTTCCTCCATCTCCATCACTTCCTCCGTGCTTGGTTGTTGTTGTTGCTGCTTTTGTTGCTGCTGCTGTTTTTGTTGTTGCTGCTGTGACTCTTGCTTTTTCTCCTTTTTAGAGGGAGAAGCAGCCTTCTTGTACGAGGAGTCCTGTTTTGAGAGAAAATCACCTTCTTCCCCTTTTTTCTACCTCCGTCCAGCCAGTTTTACTTGAGGGATTTGAAGTTTCGGGCTGTGCCGCTGGTGTTGCTGGTGCTGCTGGCGCTGCTGGCGTTTTTGTTGGTTAATCCTCTTGCTTCTTGGAGGGATACATTTTGGGCATGTGGCCAGCGGCTCCACAGAACCAACAATGTTGCCTACGTCCCTTCACGGCAACAAACAATTATCTTCCGTTACACAAGAGGATGTCATGTACTCGTAAGAAATTTGACCTATCCACGATCACATAGGCGCTGACATCCTCTGCCGACACTCCCGCTCTGCTAACGACCCTGTTGACCTCCTCCACTGTCCCAAATTGCGCCAGGAAGGCACCCACGTGATCGCAGCAGATCTCCAAAGGTACGCCATGAATCATAATATGGGTACGTCTTGTACCCATATATTCCGTCTGCAAGCATACTCCTTTTGCCTGTAGGCATGTTCCCGCCAACTTCTTGGCTTCATCCTCCGAGCCAAGGAGGACATATCACATGACACGGGATCCCCTAGCCTTTTTGCAAATTCCTAGGCTCTTTAGTGTCTCTTCCATGTTTTTCCTTGCTGACGCCTACAAATTTTCGGGTTTTTGGATCCGATGTCAGCAGGAAAATTGTTCTGGTGGTTATTTCCTTCCCCACTTCTGGGATAATGATAAGTTCATTTTCTTTGTAGTATTCCTTGTACTTATCCTGCATCTAGTAATTGGAATCTGTTTTCATAGGAGCGTTCTTCCAAACCGACGGTGAAGGAGTCACCGTCGGCGTAGCTGTTGATGTAGAATGCTGGGGAGACAGAGCATACTGGTCTTTGTCCACACCCCCCACATAATTAAACAGAAAGGTTTCAATCAAAACAAACGACAATCCAACAATGAAAAACAGTAGACAACAAAAATTTACACAGTGGACAACACTGGAAACAAACTTAAAGACTCACTTTTTTTGTATTAAGTGACAAGGAGTTCGCAAGCTGACTGACTCGAATTGAGTTATATTGCCACTTATATACATTTGGGATTTTGGAAATCGACTTTGAAGATGTTTAGAGTGCCTCGACCAATGAAAAGGTAAATTTATAAGTTCGCAGTGATGATTGGCTAAAAGGCTCTTTGTATGAAGAGTCTACTTTTTGAGAAAGGGTAGAGAAAGGTTTATGTGGAATATCCCACAATAGTAAAGCTTTGATTTACTCGAAAGCTTGTTGACAGTTTGGAGACCATTCAAACTTAAGGAGGTTAGTAAGAGGGATGGATATGTCTGAAGAATTTTAACAAAATCTTCTGTAATATCCAGCCATACCCCAAAATCTTCTCAGGGTTTTTAGATTTGTGATAACTGGGTATTCAACAATAGTTTGGATTTTGGTATTTACTGGAGTTATTTGATCATATCCTACTACATGTCCTAAATAAATGACTTTGGCTCGGAAAAATTCGCTCTTGAACTGATTTACGGTAAGGTTAGCTTTCCTCAATCGGGTGAATACTTCTCGGAGTGTTTCCAAATGCTCTTCCCAGGAATTATTGTACGCAACAATGTCGTCTATATAAGTGTTTACATTTGACTGATTTCCTAAGCAACAGTTTATCATCCGTTGGAATGTAGCTTGTGAGTTCTTCATTCCGAACGATATGACACAATATTGATAGAGGCAATCGGGAATCACAAAAGCTAAGATTTCCCTTGCACGGTCGGTCAAAGGTACGCACCAATAACTTTTTAAGAGATCTAGCTTTGTGATGAAGGTAGCTCCTTTGATCTTATCAATTGTCCATCCGGGGGCTGGGATAAGGATCTGTCTTAGTAATGACGTTTATTTTTCGATAGAATCTCACTGATCCGCCCGATTTGTTAGACAGTACGCATGACGAGGACCATTCACTCATGCTCGGTTCGATTATACCATTCTTAGACATGTAAGATATCTCTTTACGTAAGACGTCGGCTTTCCTAGGGTTTTCTCGATAAGGATGTTGCATGATAGAGTCTGCGTTTCCTACTTCTATATCGTGAAAAATTAAAGTGGTTTGTCGAGATACGTCAGGGAATAATTCTCGTAAATCTTCTAGTCAAGGATTCCTCACCCACTTCAAATCTTGTATGTGCCAATTTCCCGCCTAGATCGGCTAATATCTATGTATTGCACAAAGCGGTAGAGTGTTTATTTATTATTCTAATTTCTTTAAGAAATTCACTAACCTCATACTTAGGTTTTATTGTATTAACTACAAGTAATGGACTGTCTTTATTTCGGTCGTGATATGGATTTAACATATTTATATGACATAACTGTGTCGGCTTCTGGTGGCCAGGTGTTTACACGACATAGTTGACGTCACCTTCTTTACCCATTATTTTGAAAGAGCCATGGAATTTGGCTTTGAGGGTGTTTCCAGATGTTTTTTTTTTTAATCATATCACCCCGAGCAAGGCGGTAACGCCACTGATGTGCAGGGGGCTACGTAAGAGTGAAAAGATTGGAAAAGAGAAAGCCGGAAACCACATCCTAAACAAGGAATAAGGGATGAACCTCTACACCTGTTCAATAGACGTGGGTGGAGTGTAAACCGGGCGATAGTTTAGTCTATCTACTCCAATTGAAAAAAATAAATTTAAAAAAAGAAAGAAAAGAGTGAAAATATTGGAAAAGAGAAAGCCAGAAACCACATCCTGAACAGGGAACAAGGGATGAGCCTCTACACCTGTTCAATAGACGTGGGTAGAGTGTGAACCGGGCGATAGTTTAGTCTCTCTACTCCAATTGAAAAAAAAAAGAGTGAAAATATTGGAAAAGAGAAAGCCAGAATTGGTAAGAATACTATGACTTGGTCACCACTGTCAAAGCTTCGTTTGACTGCATTCTGATTATATCTTTGTTTCAGTTCGCATTGGGAGGATCTAAGTTTTTTCCGTGCTAATTCACATGTTTTTGATAATTTTGTATGGAAATGAGTAATGTATTGTGATAAGCTTTCTGTGGTTGGATTTTCTTGCAGCCAGTCTTCCTTAAAGACTTTTAATGGGATGCGGATTGAATGTCCAAACACAAGTTCGAACGGACTAAATCCAGTAGACTCCTGTGCGGCCTCTCTAGCAGCAAACAAAAAATGGTACACCTCCGTCCTGGTCCTTTTTTTAAACAAAACGTATCATTTTTTGGAAAGTGAAATGAAATCGCTTCAACGCTCCCTGCTACTGTGGATGGTACGCGCTCGGGTGAACTGATTTCACGTTGAGGGTTTCTAATAGTTGTTGGAATAGCTCAGAGGTAAAATTGGTTCCCTGGTTAGTTTGTATTATCCGGGATAATCCAACAAAAAAAAAAAAAAAAAAAAAAATTAATTAAAATTAAACACTTAGCCACTTCTTTCGTTAAAAGAAGACGAAACCGAATCGTTTATCAAGAAAGAAAGAAAGATAGCGACACAGAGAAGATAATGTGCGGACGAAGAGATAGTGAAGAAAAGAAACCGCAGAATTATATGTGTGCTGAAAATACAACGCTTGTTTGAAGAAAGTAATAAAGAAGATTGTGGGTATTGCCGAAAAACTTGTATGCTGAAAATACAACAGTCAACTGAAAGAAAAGTTAATAAAGTCGCAACTACATACATTTAAAGTCACAGCTACGGACATTTCAAGTGTGACTGAGTCCGAAGTTGTATAAAGAAAGAGAAATAATAAAAAAGAAAAGACAGTAAAACAAAAGGGAAGAAACTGGTATAAAGATAAGTTATTATATTCTTAGGCCCGTGTTAGAAAATACATACACTTTCACGAATATTATGTTACCACAAGCATATATGTGCCAATAAGATTACATCATTCTCCCCATTTTTTTTTTGTGTGTGTGTGTGTGTGTGTGTGTGTGTGTGTGTGTGTGTGTGTGTGTGTGTGTGTGTGTTAATCTCTTGCATTTGTATTCGCCTGTATTCGTTCATATTTGTTAATATTTGTCATAAATTGTTATTTCGACTAAGTTGCGTATCCGAACATAAGTTTTGAGGTTCAGCTCATTGGACATTCTTATTCATACTTATATTTTTTTTATTTTAATATTTTGTTATTTATCAAAATCTTATATGAAAAATCATTTCGCCTTGTCGTTCATCCTTGAATTGTTGGTCAGCGCATGTGTTGATATTGAAGCAAACCTGGGAAGATTACAGCTCGATTATATTAATCGAACAGTGATCTCATTTTCTTATCTTTGTTTATCATTGTCCATTTGTCAAGATCTAGGAGAGATAACTCGTGTCTGTCCATAGATGTGGAAATGTAAATATCCCCGAATCGACGTGTAATCATCTTAATGGTTATCGTCGAGGCAGGCATATGACACTAGGTACTGATTTCTTTTCGTTATTTTAGGCGTAGATCCTACACAATCTACTAGGACTCGATGGAATACTACCTCAAATGCGGGAATGGGACATAATGGGGCTACAGAAATTTTCCGTTTTTGCTTGTCCACTACCTGGCCAGAGTTACACGTTCGGCAATATTTAGCTACATCAAGCTTGATTCTTGGTCAATAAAAGTTTTTGGCTAATCTTATTATAAGTTTTGGCGATACCTAGATGACCACATAAAGAGCTCCCGTGAGCTGTCTTGATGTCTTATAGGATTTCGGTAAAACTAATTGTCAAATTGTGGATCACTCCTCGGATGTAGGAATTTGAGGATGCCGCCATTCCCGCATTAAAATATTGTCTTGGAGAAAAATTCCTGTTGAGACTTTATCTAATTCTTCCTTGGGTAATGCGTAATTGGTTGAAACATTTATTTCGGGATCTAGTCTCTGCTCTTTGGCGAGGGATTCCCTACTCACTGGGATATTTTTAGTAAGATTTATTTTTCTGTGTTCAATTGTATTTGTAAGTCCTGGGGAGTTATCTGCTGTATCAGCTCTCAGAATTTAAAAATGTTTGGGATAAAGTGAGGGTATCATCTTTCATTTCGTCCCTATCTTCGAGACTATGATTCGGTTTCATAATTGTCTCGGATAGGTCTATGGTTTCCTCACTAAATTCACTAGTACCTTTTCCTTTATTTTCCCTATTTTTTGTAGCTTGTGCACGAATTGCTACACACGAAGGAAATATCTCTAGATTTTCCTGCTCAGTAGTTTCTATAATTTCTAGAGTGACTGGTGTTGGGTTCATTTTAGGGTTCGTGGTCATTCTCCCACCTGCTAATCGTTTTCTAATATTATTCCTATCCCTCTCATGGGTAAATGTTGCACTATTCTGACTTTTACAGGTCCACTGACTAACTCTGTGGAAAGGTTGATTCGGTGGAAGGAAACACTATCATAATTTTCACTCACACCATGGATTATAACATACTCGCCCATGGCAAAGTCAATTCCTCGTGGGATATAATCTCATAAGATAAACGATTGAGTGACTTCAGTGTCCCTGAGGACTTTTATGAACATTTCTCTCTCAGGATTTCACACCGGAGATATGTATCCGTCCAACACAAACGGTTTATATTCTTCTTTCATAACTTCTCTACGTGGTCTTAAATTATCTTTTGAAAAAACATTTACATCATCTTGAAACAAAGATTCAAATCAAACTCTAGGCAATATGAAAAGAAAGGAAAATTAAAGCGTGATCTATTTCATCGATACAACTTTCTACTCAACAAAGAGAAAAGAAAAAGGAAGAGAAAAAGATAAAGAAGGAAAGAGGACTGAAAAAATCTGCTTCACCGATAAAACTTTCTATCCGACAAAGAAAAGAAAATAAAAAAGAGAAAAAGTTTAAAAAAATAGGGAAGCATTGAATAAATGAGATATACGCAAAAACACTGAAAAGAAAGAGAAACGAGAAACTTTTGTGAACCTCAAATAAGTCCATATTTCTGACTTGTTTAATTTTGACTTGTTTTGATTCTCGTTTGAAATACATGTCAGTCGATTTTGTATTGGTTGTCAAGTATTGTTCACCTTTCTGATAGGAAAATACCCCTTTTTTTCTCATATCGTAATCCTCATCTTATTCCAATTGCTCGTACCAATTTATTTTTTTAATTCTGAATTACCTAAGATATATTTTATCTTTTTACTATCTGTACATACACGAAATAAAACATTTATTTAATCCTCTACATCATCAACTTTATCGCTTGTTTTCCATTATGTTCATTTGTGTAGTAATTCCGTCTCGTTTGGTTATGTCTAGCCAAATTGGAAAGAAACTCGTTTATATTTTTTATGTTATCCTATCTTCCTATAATGCTATAATAGTAAAATAGGTTGATCCGTAACAATACCATATAGTGGGAGTTATGCGTGAGACCTCTCTTGTGTTTGGTAGTTTTCAAGTTACAATTGACTAGACTCTGGTCCAGCAAACTTCTGTCGTTTTTCGGTCGGGTTCAGTCTTTTTTATTTGATGGTTGCTGTCTCATTAATTGACAAAGAAGTATATAGAGAGAAATAAAAATTGTTTTTAAAGGAAATCAAATACATGGGAAAAACTTTACTGGATGGGCTCGGTTTTGGTGTTTTCTAAAACTAGTCAAATTTGAACTGAAAACGGCTACGGTTTGAATGGATGATGACACTCGATTTTTTAACCAATGGGAATAAAAAGTATAGAGACCCTAAGAGATTGGTTGAGGAGTCAGTTTTAATTCACGTGTTTGCTATAGTGCTAATATTGTGGCCGCGAGTAATGAATCCTGGTAGGACTTCTAATTCTCTCAGTATAGGTTGAACAGATCCGGTGAAAAGGTACATCGTTGTCTTACATCCTTTTCTATTTTTTTTTTTTTTTCATACTTGCTGAAATCATTTTCTGCCCGTATGCAGGCGGTTTGTAGGGGAGTTCAGCTGTGAAAATCGCCTTGTGTCAAATATAATCGAACTCGCTACATTTAATAAATCAGAAGCTTGAATAAGCATCAAAGGATAAAAAAATCTCTTCTTTTATGATAGAAATGAAATTTATTAATTAAAATATTACATAATTTTTTTTATTATTACGAATTGTATTTAAGTGTGAAAAATTCCTTTCTGTTGAATTTAAGAAGAAATGTTTTTTAAGAAAAGTCCAGTTGATTTTTTTATGCGTGCACAATAGTCGTAAACATTTGTATGTTGAGACTTTGTTCCTCTCTTTCTTTTGTTGACGGTGTGACACGATAACTACGCGTATATTAAGGTGCTTTGTAAAAGATGTATTTTATTATAATAGATTAAAATAGAAAATGGTCAAGAATAGAAAATAGATTAAAAACGTTTTGTTTTAACAAAAGTGAAAAAGAGAAAAAATAAATAAACGCTTTTTCTTTTATGAGGAAAATTGTGGAAGAGAAAAGAGTATCAGATTACTGTTTTAAATCCTACCACTCTTCCGGTAAATATTTGACTCAGTGATTTAATGTGATAAAGAGAAAAAGTTCAGGAAATAGAGTTCGGGAGGTGGGTTTTTGAATGACCAGGTCAAAGGCTGTCTTTTACTGTATCTTGACCACACATTAAGAATTTTCCGGCGGAAGCTTTATTAAGATAAAAAGATGAAAAAGAATCCTGAAAAATACTAAGTCCGAAAGATGTTTACACATCAAAAGAAGGAAAATTTAAGTGCCCTGAAATTTTGGACTTACAGTCGCCAATGCTTATCTTTTGGTTTTATTTTAGCCTGGGGTCTTTAGTCACTTCCGGATTGTTTTAAATAAATACAGGTGATTTTTCCGAGCCGATCAGTAGAGTAGAGTGAGAGAGTCAGTTAAGTCAGTCAGTTGAGTGAAGTGAACCTCCAAGACGAACGGATTTGTTGATCTCCATTAATTAGAGTTAGAGCTGTGTGTCACATTCACCTGCCCCAACCGAAAAGACTAACTCTAAACGAAATAAAGCATCCTTTCAACTCATCCAAGTTGTAGAAGTTCGTTCCTTATAGTTCAATCTTGTACCCCCAGCTGTTCGGCCGACATTTTCAACAAACTCCCGGCAAACATCTCAGCGTGGAGAACGGCCGCCGGAGGAATTGTTCGGACCGTCAATTGTGGTGTTACAACGGACAGATGTAAGAAAGAAAAAAGTCATGGTGAAAGGTAGAGTGGGATGCGTATCGTCTGGTTTTTTAATGTCTAAGCAAGCGATTCGTGGCTCTGAATCTGTTCTTTCTTTCGCTGATGATGAGGCAAGAGGAAGAAAGAGAATCAATAAACGCAGCTCGAAAGAGAAGATGAGAGGGTATGAAAATGCAGCTCGCTCGGACTTACGTCCAGAGAACTGCCTGTAGCCCTCTAAGGAGAAAAGACAAAATCATACGTATTTAAGCATTTTGACGAGTAAGAATAGAATCAACTTTGAATATTTCTTTATGTTTTTTAGTTGGTCAATAAATAAGATATTTTATTAATTTTGGCCGCGACTACAGTTGCATATGGCAAAGATTTATAAGCCCATAATGAAAAGAAATTTTTTCCGTTGGTTAATTCGTAAATATAAGTATTCTTTTCGCTAGCTCCTGAAAAAGTATAGGTGTGTTTAAAGTCGGATTTATTAAGCGATTAAATTTTGAAAAATCCGACACTATAAAACAGTGAAACACGTCTTTCTGCATTTGTATTACTCTTTTTGATAACATTCTGAGCATATATATCGCGTTCTTTGTTTCGGTATCTTTCACTAACCCACACTGTTCTCGTATTATGTATGGCCTGATTCTGTTGCGTACTATATTTATCAGAATTCGGATGATGAGTTTTCTAATGTGGCTCATTATGGCGATTGCTTGGTAACGTTCACATTTGTTTGCAATCGGTTTCTTAGGCTGTTCTATAAAAATAAATCTGCTTAGGTCTTCCGGTATGTCACCACTGTTGTACATTCCGTTTATTATTTCTGTGATCTTGTCTATGCCGAAATAGTCTGAGGCTGCCAGCATTTCTATTACAATTCCGTTTGGCTCTGCCATTTTATTTCTGTTCAATTTAGCCAGTGCAATTTCCACTTCGGTTTTTAATATTTCCGGTCTATCTATATTTCTGTGTATTACTGGTTGTTTTCTTTCATTGTGGAAGAGATTTCTGATGGATTCATTCCAATTCTGAAGTTTTCTTTTTCTCTCTAATATCATCGTTCCGTCCTTGGATTGTATGCAGCCTGTTCATGAGCATGTCTTTGTCCTGTTCTCTTATTTCTATGCATATCTCCTTTATCTGCGGTACTTTTATTTCTGTACATTGAGTTGAGCCATTCTTCTTTAGTCAGTCTGTATTTGTTCCTTATTTCTTTGTCTAGTTTTCTGTATTCCCCCATGTGTCTTGGCATTATCTTCTGTTTGCTTTGCATCATGTCGAGAATCTCATTCGTCATCCATTCGTTTTTTCTTTTTCGTCCATTTTCCTTGGGATGATCTCGTTTGCTGATGTCACTAAATTAGGTACCTCCACGCAATTGCCGAAAAACAGCATAGCATGATGTTAAAATCAAAATGTTTATGTTATTATTAAAAGAAAAAGACCAACTTTTGTAGGTTTTTTTTTTCATTTTTAGTCCTTTCTAACACGTTCAAAATGTTAGAATTTATTTTTTCTTTTCCATCAGCGATTCACCTGAAGTTTACGTAATCTATATGTATAAAAGGCAATCTGTGAGTCTGTGTGTGACTGTTCCCTATGCACGCCTACATTTTTAAGCTACACAATTCAAACTTTCTAGGGACACATATCTACAGGGAAGCCAGGTTGACACACTTTTTGAGTTTAAGTTCAGCAATTTTTCTCTTTCGCACTTTTTGGCCAATGAAGCTGATTGTTTACATTTGCTCCGTAAAACATCTAAGATGGTTGCTAGAGTACGTCACAGAAATCAAATCACACGTGTCAAACGCGACTAAAATATTTTTTATTAAAACAAAAATGAGCCTTTATATTTAATTTTTATTCCGACGTTTTAAAAATTCATTTGGTCAACAAAAAAATGTGAATATTTTTCTCCGTAATTTTGAAACAAAAGAAATATTAAAAAATGTAGGCGTGCATAGGGAACAGTCACACACAGACTCACAGATTGCCTTTTATATATATAGATTATATTTTAAGTATCTTCAGCGACTTTAAACGTATTTGTTTCATCCACTGAAGAAATAAAAATGTTCTGAGTTGCATGGGCAACACCAGGCTATGATGCTAGTCTATATATATAAGGCAATCTGTGAGTCTGTGTGCGACTATGAGTTATGAACGCCTACATTTTTTAAGCTACGCCATTCAAACTTTCTAGGGACACATATCTACAGTGAAGGCAGGACGACATATAGGTTTTTAAGCTTAAGTTCGGCAATTTTTACCTTTCGCACTTTTTGGCCAACGGAGCCGAATATTTACATTTGCTCCGTAAAACATCTAAGATCTAAGATGGTTGCTAGACTACATCACAGAAATTAAATCACGTGTCAAACGCGACTAAAAAAAAAATTAGCCTTTATATTTAATCTTTATTCTAACGTTTTAAAAATTCATTTGATCAACAAAAAAATGTGAATATTTTTCCCCGTAATTTTGAAACAAAAGAAATATTTTTTAAAAAAAAAGGTGTTTTTTCAAACAAAAACAAAATATGTAAAAAAAAAAAAAAAAAAAAAGGTTAAATTTTCGTTTTAGAACCCGAAGGCTAATATCCCTTCAATTTTTTCTAAAATAATCTAATTTCTGTCCAAATGTATATGCTGAACTTAAATCAGCAATTGCATATTGAAGAAACCGACCTTTTTTTATCTTAACGACTAGAAAAAATCGGACTTCTTTTCGCTCTTTTTGTCAGCCATTACCGGCTTAGTGAGAGTCATTCGCTGCTGAACGATTTTAGGCGTAGGAAGAAAATTTGGGTCTGTTTACTTCCTTTACAGAAAAGTCCTTGCAGAAATTCGCACGCGGTATTTTTCTTTTTCGGTACTTAACTTCAGAAGAAAGTTATTGACATTGAAACAAGTGAAAAAAATAAGAGTTATTTGCGTGTATAAAAAGTTATTTGCATGTGTTTGCGTATATAAGGGATATTAGTCTTCGGGTCTTAAAACAAAAATTTACAATGTCTACATTTTTAAATATTCTTCGAAAATTTTTGAAATTCATTTAGTCAACAAAAGATGTAACTATTTTACCCCGTAATTTTGAAACAAAAACAAACACAATGTTGTTTACAATGTCACACAAAACATCAACTCACGTTTACGCGAAACAAAAAGAATGGATTTTTTAATGGGATTTTTTAACAATTTTTAAACAACAATTTTTTATATAATTATTTTTTTATATAACTCAGTTTTAAAGTGAGACGGCACCTACAAGCGCTTGGAAATCGCAACACGCTGCATTAATCATCTAATTAAAAAAATGTTCTGAGTTGCACGGGCAACGCCGGGCTATGGTGCTAGTGTTACCATAAAGTAGCGTAAGACTGAGGAGATAACACATGTTATTCAAGACGAAACAGAATAAAGAATTTCTTTTACAAAGTTAAAAATCAGCTTGTCTTATAAAACGGTAATCAAGCATTAAAAAGGTTCGTAGTTTCGATATTGAATAGAGTTCTTTGAAATTCCGCTGTTCTCATTGGAGGCTGATAATGTATCGGCGTATAATTTAACATCGGAGTTATTCTAACACATGGGACTCTGTGATTCGATGAATAGTCAAGAAAGAAAATGTGTACATTCAGTAGTCAGACCCGAAGTAGCATTCAAAAAGCGTAAAGCAAGTTGACAAAGTTGATTTCACATTAAGTTATACGATTGTATTCAACATGGATAAAAAAAAATTATATTTTAAGGATTCACATGAAAGTATTACTTTGGAATTCAAGATAAACAGAATGTGTTTTTAAGTACTTGGCTTCAACCGTCGAATAGGTCAAAGAAAGCAGCAGTAGCCATTACAGTCTAATAATGTGTTGGCGTGAAATGAACATCGGTGAAGTGTAGTCTCTGCTTTCTGTCTCTCTGACGCCGTTTGATGTAGCACTATTTCCCGCCGATATATATATTTTTGTTTGGTTTAATACAACGGAGAGAGATAAATTAATATTAGTGGTATTATTAGTTGTGCTTTATTGTAATCCGCGATGTGAGCTTATGTAAAAAACTATTTTTAATACTATTATGTACTTGTAAAATCCGGGGAATAGAGAAATTGACTGACAATTGGGGGAAAAGAGAGAAATATAGTGTTCTTTCTTTTCCATATTTTGTTTTTAATCGTGTCGCCCCAAGCAAGGCATTTTACTGCCATTGTTGTGCAGGGGTTACATAGGAGGAATGTGATGAAGAGTGAGAGGTTGCAGTGGGTGTCATGAAGAGAGTAGGAGGGGGAAGAGATTACTGATGAGAGTGAGGTGGATGTAGAAAAGCATGAGAGAGAGGATGTAAGTTAGTGTGACAGGAGATGACTATTGACTTTTCTTGGAGATTGTAACTGTCAGGAAAGCAAGTATGCGGAAAAGAATTTCACAGACGAAACGAATTGTTTTGGGCCAGGTAGAAATTTGTAGTATGGAAGTAGCTATAACAAAATGTCAGGATTTACTTGATGAAGCCAGGTAGGGTTAAATCCTCAACAATTATTCATGGGAAAAAAGTTTGAAAATCGAAATTTGGGGATGATGTAATCAAAAGAAAGAAGACAGAAAGACATTACGTCATGCGAGCTGTTGATATTTTATTCGTCGAGCCATGGCTCCCAGCAAATTGTGGGGGTGGAAAATAATCTCATTGGTCAAAAGCTTTGAATTGACTAGATCCCCCAAGAGGATTGGGGATGGCTATAAAAATGGAGACTCAGCGAGAAAAATCAGTTAAGAGAGAGATTTTCAGGCGACAAGGATAAAACGACCCCACACCACCGCCGCCACCACGTCGCTCTGTTATTTCGCTGTTTGTGTAAGAATTGATAAAGGTCGAAGAGACGTGTTTTTTATCTGGAGAATTGACAGCCTGAATATTTTTAAAAAATTGAAAAGCTCTGATGTTTTTAATGAGACATTTTTATTTGAAGATCGAAAGCTCTGATATTTTTAAACGAATCCTCTCTCCGTTGTAAACTGGCATTCCGAGAATTGTACTTTCTGCTTTTGTAATTATTTTTTTTATTATAAAGACTTTCTTTCGTAACTCATACAGACGTTTTCGAACTTATTCATTTATTTTATTTTATTTATTTATTTTATTTTTAGTGCTGTAACTGTTTTATTTTAACCATAAGTGTACACAAGTGTCCAGTCTGAATATGGTAGAAATACGGCTACCGGGTTTGCACAACGTGACTTTCTGAGATCAAAACACAGAGTTGGCAGAAAGTTCGTTGTTGTAATAGACGTCTTCAGGACCAGCTACGATGACGAGATCACGACCAGCGGCCCGAAAGCGTCGACATAATTGGTACCGTTTCGACATCATCGCAGTAGGCTCCGTTCCCGAACCAGCTGGCTGAGACGAAAAGAGTGTCACACTGATTTACTTGCCGTAATTATTAAATTGAGTGAGATAAATAAGTGACCTTTGTATTGACGTACATTCTGTTATCAGCATTCAAGTTAGCGCCGCATTGGGTAATGTTAATCATGTAATCTTTTTTTATTTTTACGAGACCATTTTTTCGAAAATATACTCCGAATAGTAAAATAATAATGCATTAAAACTACGATATTTTTAATTTAAATAAACTTTTGAGTTTCTAAATAATATAATTTAAGGATGCCCTATTTTGAAAAAGAAAAAAATTCCATGAATAATGAATTTTTACAAGAAATGTTTTCATTTTTTCTTTACTAATTAATTAAACAAACATTTTAAAAAATTTTTCCAGTTACTCAATTTCTTTGCTTATTAATTAAATAAAGACTTTATTTACAAATCGAAAATTGAAAAGCTTAATACAAATTATTTAGAAATAAAATTTTAAAAATAATTTCTAATTTTTTTTATTTATGTTAAACTGCACATTTTCTTTTACTATGGAAACTTATAAGAGACTTATGATTCAAAGGTCACATATTTCAAGGGTTGTTCCCCTTATGAAATGTTAAATTGGGTTTTGTCAATTTTTGGTCACCATACTTCCAGAAGTGTAAACTGATTTACGACAGGGGGTTATCATCGCCTACTTGAAATGCCAACCAATCAGACCTTTCTGATTAAGAAATACTTTTATTCTAAATTTCATATCCTAAACAAGTAATATCTGTTTTAAATCAGATTAATTTCTTGTGTTGCTTAGTTTTGGTATAATTAGAAGATAACACAAACTTGAATTAATGATGTTTATTTTTGGTATAAAACTTTAGGTTTTTACATCAAGTTACAACCTTTAAATTTTGTGTGGATACAGGAGCAGACTAGCTAAATTCTCTTCACTGTGGGATACTAGTAGTAAACGAGCCTATCCCTTCTTGACTAGTGGTCAACTGCTAGCGGCTTCCTCTTTTCAAATCTCCTGCACAAAAATACTGTCTTTAACTCCTACTTCTTACTCCTACCAAAAGAAACGGTTCCATATTTTGCCGCCCAGTTTTGAACTCCTGGCGTCAGTGTGTATCTTTTTCTATTTTTAGAACATTCGCCATTTTATAAACCATAACAAATTTATCTTTAAATTTGCTATTTTTGTAAAAACAACAAGTGATAGATGGATATTTTATTTTTGCAAGATTTTTAAAACCGAGAATTAACTTTTGTTTACAAATGTGTCGATCGTTTAAAAAAAAAAAAAAAAAAAAAGATGACCAAAAAACTTCAAGTTTTTGAAAAATCTCAATTCTATATTCCAATGAATATAATTTAGGTACCTTCAGACTATAATGTCCTTAATTTATATTATTTATTAAAGCAATTAAAAGCTTATCTAATTAAATAATGTCAGTTTTGTTGCATTTTTATTTTACTGTTGGGAGCAGATTTTCGAAATAAGATGCTAAATACTTGAAAAAAATAATACGATTTACATTCCCCAATGAGTCCTGCGTTTATCTAATAAAACCAATTTTTCCTACAAAATTTAATTTCTTGAAATTTCGAGGGTGGTTAACAAATGTAAAAAAATATTTTTCCCAAGATTTTTTAAAATAATTCTTTCAAAAATAATTTAATTCATTTGTGAATAAGTCTTGAAAGTTTCATTAAAATCCGACTAGCATTTGCTTTTGGCAAGAAATTCCAAATTAACGTGTTATTCCCCTAAAAAACAAAAAAAAAAAAAAAAAAAAAAAAAAAAAAAGCTGAGTTATGTGTAATAATACATTTTCCATAAACTCTCGAAACGATTTGGTTACCTCTTAACAAAAATAAAAACATGATTTTTACCAAAATTTCGAACGTGTTAAAAAGGATTTTACAATTTTTTTAAATTAAAAATTGATTGCAAAAATGTTTTTATCTTTCCACTAGGTAAAAGCAAAATCATTTTGATGGAAAAGGTTCGTTCTTATTAAATTTGGAACTTTTTTTCTTCATACTATGCTGTTTTTTCAGCGATTTAGTGGAGGTAATACGTCGGTGCTAAATCAAAACGTCCAAAGGCGAAAAGGTCCAAAGACAAACAGGGCCAAAAATAAAAAGGACCAAGTACAAAAAAGTCTACAGGTGTCGCTAATATGTCAGACTTAATTTTATTTACAGTAAGCATTTTTGAGGGGGGGAGAAACAAATTTAATTAGCTATTGATAAGATGTTTATGGCCCCAAATCATTTATTGTTGGGGAATGAAGCTACTGATTTTATTATTAATAGGAACCATTCTGCGGATGCGGTGGGGCCATAAAACAAAGTGAAAATTTTTTCTTCAAACATCCTTTTAATTTTATTTTTAAAAATTACGTATATAAAATGAGATTTGTAGTAGCCATATGAATTTTTCGAGACTCATTCATGCAATTGTAAATTCCTTAAATGTTAATACAAATTTGAGTGTATTTTTTATCCAAAATATACAGAAGAAAATTTTTTTATCACATTTTTGTACATTTTCATGATTTGGAATTTTCACCGTGCATGTATTGAAAAAAAAAAAATTTATAACAGTGATAAATTACTTTTAATTATATTTAAATTTTAAAAAACAGGGTTTTATTAATGATTTAAATTCTCCGCCACAACCTAAACAATAAAAGTAACAATTGGCGGAGGAGGATAATTCTTGTATCTACAAATTAAGTCAACAGTTGAATAAAAGGGACAAGACAAATATTTAATATAAATAAAGCGAAAAACAAATGAATAAATAAAACAAAAAATAAATGAATGCATACAACTATTTTGAGACTTTCAATTCTGAATCATTAGAGAACATATTAGATATCTTGGAAAAAAAACTCACTAATCAGAGAGACATTTCACACGTTGAGAACAAATATTAAAAGTTCACATGATACAAATATAATTTTACCTTAATCGTGCATGATTCACCAAATGGATCGTCAGGGAAAGTTGGCCAACTTTCCCTGACGATCCATTTGGTGAAACCTTGGTAGGTCCGTTGGCTCTAGGTTAGCTATTACTTACTTATTTATTTGCTCTGCTATTGTATTGAGCGCTTTAAATGTTAGATTTCTCGTCTCGGGCTTTTTTCTTTCGACTAGTACTTTGACCAATGTTCAAATGCTTACTTCGTTTCTTTTTTTTTTTTTTTTGTTTCCATTTTTCCTTCTCGGTGGGTTTTTCGAGACGTGTTCAAAGATAAATTCACAGTTATATAACATGCGGTATAAATATAGAAGAATCCAAAGGAGTATCCTGTACATAAAGTGGTAGGATAACTCTTTAAGAGAGCTCTAAATATATATGTATATAAATACATATAGAGGAAATATAGAGCAAATATATTTTTCATTGTTAAAACTTTATTGAATTCGAAAACAGAAATACTTAATAAGTGTAGACATGGGAAATCTTGGCTTTTAAATTAGGAATGTTTGGTAGGTTTGCCTTTTCCCTTATTTTCATTAGTTTTCGTTGGTAGGTTTAGGTTTCCGTCTTCGCTAGGTTGGCGTTTATCATTATTATTATTATTTTAAATTAAAATAATAATAATTAAATAATAATAATTAAAATTTTTAATGTTTTTTACTATATGTTTAATAAAGGTTCCCCCCTATTTGTGTTTGGCGTCTTCCTTTTTTGGTCACGTGGGTTATTGAGTTCCCTTTATCTTGTTAATTTCCTCTTCAGCCAACGTTCCCTGAAGAGGACGAGAGCTAACGACCAGAAGTCTCTGCATGTTGTTGTCTTTCGTTCGCTTGCTCGTTGGATTCGCTGTGTGTCGTTATGAGAAGTTGCTACGTTAAATTTGGTTTGAGATTCGTTTCGCAGTATTTCCAGGCGTAGGAAATACTGAGTAAAGAAAGACTCCTTCGGCAGGAGTGCAGAGATGGAAGAGGCCTTCGTAAATTAAATTGAAGAAAACAAGACAAACTGTCATACAAAAAAATGACCACAGGAGAGTGACTAAAAATTCAACAGTAAAAGAATTTTATATAAACAATAAAACGTACATGCATGGTCGAATAATTTCTTGTCGATAATCACAAGTGAAAAAAATGCCTGAAAGTTTGTTCATGCAGAGTATAGGTCAACAAAAGTCAATATTTTAGATTTGGTAGGTAAAACACAATAGACTGTTGCTGCAAGAAAAAGTTATCGAAATGTGTGTGTGTGTGTGTTGTTGTTTAGGTATATAGAAATAAGTTGCCGAGAGTTATTGGCCTTTACCTGTTGGATTTCTTGTATAAGCGCACTCAATAATTTGGTTCGTGAAGTGAAGGAATATTCATTCTTTCAAGTTAATTGTAGAAAGAATCTCAACGCAGTCGATTGTTGAATAAATGTTATTTTTACGCGGTCGATTGAAGAGTCAGCGATTAGATACGCGTGGAGGTTGTTGGCGTCTCTCGGAGTTCGCAAGCTGACTGACTCGAATTGAGTTTTATTACCACTTAAATACATTTAGAGTTCTGGAATTTGGATCAAAGACGTTTGGCGCGAAAAAGAAAATCCATTTCAGTTTTAGAGTGTCTCAACCAATAAAAAGATAATTTTATAAGTTTGAAGTGATGATTGGCTAAAAAAATGCTCTTTGTACGAGGAGTCTACTTTTTAGAAAGGGTAGAGAAAGGTTTATGTGAAATATCCCACAATTACCCTCCCCAGTTTAATGGTCATCATGAAATCGACATTAATATGTTTCATATGTTGAAAATTTCTTAAGCCAGTGTACGTGTCTACCCAACCGTGTCTGACTGGGCGTTGATATAGGTGTCGCTGGAGAATACTCGGGTTGATGTTGAGCATCAAAGGTTGTTTCTGATGTGTTTTCACACGTTTTATCAACGCTGATATATGCAGGTTTCAAGCGATCTACAAATACTGTTGTTTGTCTTCCTGTCAGATCAAGTACAAAACATTTCGAATTTATCGAGACTATTTTATGTGGTCCGGAATAGTTCGGTGTTAAAAGCTTCTGAGTTGAATTTTTGCGGAGAAAAACAAAATCTGTTTTGTGTAAATCTGAAGGAATGTAATACGGCTTATGATAAGCTCGCGTTGGTGTGTAGATTATGTCGAACATCTTTTGTCGAAAGTCCGCGACAAAATGATTGGAGGGGAAGTTTTCTGACGCTGGATTAAAAATTTGACCAGGTAAAGTCAAAGATGTTCCGAACACTAGTTCGTCGCCTGTACACTGAAGGTCCTCCTTTATAGTGTTTCGTAAAGCGAGCATTACCAGAGGTAGTTTCCCAACCCAAGTTCGTTCTTTGGTTGACGCTATCAGGGCATACTTTAGTTGACGATGAAATCGTTCGACGAACCCGTTTGTACATGGGTGATAAGCAGTAGTAGATATATGCTTGATTCCCAAAAGATTTGCGAATTCAGCGAAGAGAGTAGACTGAAATTGTGGGCTCCTATCAGTGGTAATTACCGAAGGGCGTCCGAAGATCGCTATCCAGTTAGTGAAAATAGCATTCGCTACCGCTTCAGCTGTCGTTGATGTGAGAGGAAAGGCGACTGGCCAACGTGTGAAACGGTTGACAATTGTCAAAATATACTCAAATCCGTCCACACGCTCCAGCGGGCTAGCCAAATCAACATGCAAATGTGTGAACCTTCCATTTGGGTTAGGGAACGTCGATGCTGGTGCCTTCGTGTGTCTGTTTACTTTTGTTGGTTGGCAACGTATACAAGTGCGGGTCCACTGCTTAATGTCAGCAGCCATACCAGGCCAGACAAACCGGCTTGATATGGTCCGTAACGTTGCCTTGCCTCCTGGATGTGCTTAGGAGTGAAAATGCTTGAACACAAGACGTTGCATGGATGGGCGTGGATTGCTCATACTGACGTCACAATACACGGACCTGTTTGTGAATGGAAGAGGGCGTTTCTCTATTCACAGTGACATGTCTGTCTGAACGGACGCTAGTGTATCATCGTTTATTTGCTCGTCTGCTATGTTGTCAAAGTCTAGTGTTGGAGTTTGTACAGCATTTAAGGTAGTTCTCGATAAGGCATCGGCAACTGCGTTTTTTGTTCCCTTGATATAATAAATGTCAGACGTAAATATCGTATGTCACGCGAGTTGTGTTTATCGGCTTTTGCGCTTAAAGCATACGTGAGCGGTTTATGGTCTGTAAACACAGAAAAATTACGCCCTTCTAAAATATGCTTGTGGTGTCTGATTGCAAGGTACACTGCTGATAATTCACGCGAGAACGCGCTATATTTCTCCTGTGCAGAATTAAGCTTAAGGGAAAAGAATGACAGGTTTTTCTACGCCGTTGACAAATTGGTGAAGTACGGATCCTACTGTATTTGACAAAGCATCAGTAGAGTCAGTTTTTTGCATCAGGCGAGGAGTAATATATGATAGCTTGGTGTAATTTTTTAATGCCTGTTTGGCTTTGTTAAAAGAATTCAGTTCACTCGAAGATAATGTTATCTTCGTGTTATTTTTTTATCTTTAGAAAGAAGTTTAGTCAGCGGTAGGAGTATGGAGGCACAATTGTTTATGAATTGTCGGTAATAGTTAATCATACCCAAAAATCTACGCAGCTGGCGTAATATTAATGGTGGTGGGTAATGAGTAATAGCGTCGGTTTTCTTGTCCAGGGGAGTTAACCCATGTTGGTCTAATACATGGCCCAGAAATATTAATTTCGATGCTGCAAACACACACTTGTCGAGATTCAGTTTCAGACCGTAATGCTAATCGTTCAAAAACTGATCGCAGATATTGGCTGTGATTCTCGTTATTTTTACTAGCGATCAATACGTCGTCAATATTGGCGTATGTAAAAGGCAGTCCCCTGAGAACTTCGTCTATCAGCCATTTGAAAGATTGGGTTGCATTACGCAAACCGAAAAGTATACTGGTACATTCGTATAGGCCAAACGGAGTGGTAATAGCTGTCTTAGGTATATCAGAGGGTTCTATCGGAATCTGATAAAACGCTTTCTTCTAATCAAATTTGGTGAACACCTTCGCACCTTCTAAAGACAGTGTGAAGTCTTTGATGTGTGGGATTGGATATTTATTCAGCAGGGTTTGGGCATTCAGGAGTCGATAATCTTCAGACGGACGCCATGCGTTGGCAATCATTCTTAGGGACCATATGAAGAGGGGTAGCGTAAGGGCTTGAGGATGGTCTTATTATGCCGAGTTTTAGCATATTTTCAAACTCGTACTTCGCTATTTTTAGTTTCGCTGGGTGCAATCGTCGAGGTGATGTATGGACTGAAGGTCCGGTCGTTTTAATTGAATGCGTTGCAGTATGTTTCACGGGTTCTGCGTACCTAAAAGGTGATAGTAACGACTTATACAGCCGAAGTAAATTTCCATAACCATTTGCTTTTTTTTTTTTTTAATCATATCACCCCGAGCAAGGCGGTAACGTCACTGATGTGCAGGGGGCTACGTAAGAGTGAAAAGATTGGAAGAGAGAAAGCCAGAAACCACATCCTAAACAGGGGACAAGGGATGAGCCTCTTCACCTGTTCAATAGACGTGGGTGGAGTATGAACCGGGCGATAGTTTAATCTATCTACTCCAATTGGAAAGAAAATAACAAAGAGAAGAGTGAAAAGATTGGAAGAGAGAAAGCCGGAAACCACATCCTAAACAGGGAACAAGGGATGAGCCTCTTCACCTGTTCAATACACGTGGGTGGAATATGAACCGGGCGATAGTTTAGTCTATCTACTCCAATTGAAAAAAAAAAGAAAAGACTGGACGAACTGTTAGAGGTGGAGGGGGAGTGGTAGAGGAAGAAGAGATAGCTAATCGATCTTAGAAGTGAGAGACGGAAGCACATGAAAGCGTGATCCAGGGATTCGAGAGATGTTACCCTGGCTGGAGGTAGGTGTTCACTGATATAAACACCAAGCCCATGCATATGGACATTGGAGTCCTTCCTGGAAAGGGGAAGATAACCAGGAACGAAAACTTAGCTCAGAATGAAGAGGCGTTGCCACTATGCTCAATAACTGCAAGGAGCTTCCAGCCGAACTAACGCTAAACCCGAAGTAGAAGGAAAGTGAACCGGAAACCCCTTCCTAAAAAATAAACAAGGCAATCACCTCTACTCCCGTTCAAAAGAAGTGGGGGGGAGTGTAAAACCGGGTGATGGTGGGTACTGTCTACTCTAAAAAAAAAAAAAAGATTAAGTTTTAACTTAGTTAAAGTCGAAACGAAATTTCAACGCCAGTAATTAAAAACTTCAAATTTCAATGCCAGTAATTAAAAACTTCAAATTCAAAAGAAAATTAAGGCTAAAAATTACAAATTCAAACAGAAATTAAGGCTAAAAATTACAAATTCAAACAGAAATTAAGAAGAATTAAAACGACGAAAATTAAAAAAAAAAACATGCAGGATTCAACATACCAGATAGTTAAGTCATACTGATCACAGATATATTCGGCGTGTCTCTTCCTCCATCTTGGCCAGCTGAAACCAGAAGAGAGAGAGTCAGAATGGTCCAGAGCGCATGCCTCACCACCCAGGGCAGAGGGGAGAGAATGACCGGCGCTGCACCCCTAGAAATTCCTAGAAATCCCCTCAAACAGTGATACTACTTAAAAAAAAAAAAAACTCACACCATCCAAAACGAAATTCAAACGCCAAAATCAAGAGCAAACAGTACCAATGCCAGCAATTAAAAACTTCAAACTCAAAAGAAAACCAAGGCCAAAATCCACAAATTCAAACAGAAACTAAGAACAATGAAAACGACGAAAATTAAAAAAAAAAACAAAAACAAACAAACATGCAGGACTCAACATACCAGACAGCCAAGACACACTGAAAAAGTTAAACAGGCGTCCACCTGGTAGAACACCGTTTCCAAACTTTCACAGATACACTCGGAGCGTCTCCTCCTCCATCCTGGCCAGCTGAAATCAGAAGAGAGAGAATGACCGGCGCTGCACCCCTAGTCAAACCCACCATGGAATGTTTGGATGAAATTCCACGCTGTGGGTGTCAGTTAATGTGCATGCGGATAAATTCACAGTGAAAACAAAGTGTGCTAAAAAATCTGCACCTAATATCGGCGTCTCAATATCTACTATGGTAAAGGACCAAATGAATTCCCTTCTTAGGCCGATGTTCAGGAATAAAGTCCGTTCGCCATATGTGCTAATGGAAGTACCATTGGCGGCTTGCAGTTTAAAAGAGGTCTCGGTAGGCTCCAGAAGTGACTTATCAGTACGGCTCCTCGGAACGACACTGATTTGCGCGCCGGTGTCCACTAAGCTGAGGTTGCTGTTAGTATCAGGAATATAAAAAAGACGATTTTCCGTATCCACCCTGGCAGCCAACGCCTTTAATGGTCGCCAAGTTGGCTGTTTCCCTGTTGCGTTGAGGGTTGGTTCTGGTACGAACAAGGCGGTCGACATCTATTAGCGCGCGCTCCTAATACCTCGTAGTACCAACAAAAGGCGGACTGATGGTAATGGCGGCGGCGCGATGTAGATCTTCGACGTCGGGTGTTATATAGATCTGATGAAATATTCCTGCTTCTATTCTGTGTTATTTCATTCAATCGCAGTGAAAGCTTTTTTACTTCAGAGGTTAAGGCTTGGATTTTCTGGTTAACCTCAGGAGATGGGTTACTGCGTCGTACTACAGATGAAATTTGCTGAGTTGGACGGACGGGTATCCGTTATTCTGTCAGCTATTACGGTTAACTTCTGCACGCTTACCTCGTCTACTAAGGCAGTTAGGATCTTAACAGTATCTGGGTTTAATTTATCCAACCATATTTGTTTCAGAACTGCTTCTGACATGGAGTTTTCTCCAAGCAAAGTCTACATCTTCCTCAAAAGTTGAGACAGCTTGCTGCTACCTAGTTTTATATTAGTGAGAGGCTCTCTAATTTTCCATTCTTTAGAACAGCCTGTTCTTCGAAGAATTTCTCGTTTTAGGATGTCGTATGGCCGATCCGACGAAGGGTTGTTAAGTATATCTGCCACATCCGACACTATGTCAGCAAGGAGCTTTGCCACAACGTAAGCGAATCTCGACTGTTGCGATAGTATATGTCCGGCCTAAAATATTGCGTCCGGTTGTATGAACAAGGTTTGTACACTGGTGCTGAAATTTGGGAGGTCCACTCTAAGAGCAGCCTGTGTTGGTGGTGTTGCATCAGTCATGTTGAATCAGTTTTTGGAGGGAAAATAATTTTGGCGCCTCTAAGGAATTGAATTAGCGTCGCTGGAATTCGCCAAAATTTGTGACAAAGATTTATTTAATGTTGGTTTCACATACATCAACTACTTGCTGGGACGTCAGGTTATCAATTTACTGCTTGGTACGTCCGATATATAGACAATTTCTTTACTGGAACGTCGGCGGTCAAAAATTTGTCTGGAACGTCGGTGGTCACCAATTTGTTGCGGGCAGCCCAATATAGAATTTATATTAGAAAGAAACTTCTTTGAATAATGGGTTTCTGTTGCGTGTTCGTTCGTATACCACACAACAATATAAATTAAATTGAAGAAAACAAGACAAATTGTCATACAAGAAATGACCACAGGAGAGTGACTAAATGTTCAACAGTCAACAGCTCCTTGGACAAAGTCCCAAACTTTAAGACTGTCCCCGGTATTCCTTATGAGTGTTAAAACTCCAGGGGCTTGTGGGAAATTAGTTGGCTCCTCGACCGACTTGCCGTCGATCGAGTTCAACTTAAATAGTGGCCTTAGGATGGTTCTCTTCTGAAAGGAGAGGTCTCTCTCTAAGGCCGACCTATCCACTTGGCAAATGTCCACTCTCTTGAATGGATTTGTCCTTTTATTTTTATTTTTTTCCTTTTTCGGGTTGGGCTGAGACACTTCTGGGGATGGAGCTTCTGGTTGGGAGGGAGTTGTTTCTGTTTGGGAATAGGGTCGGGAAGATGATTTTTCCGTTGGGGAGGAAGGTGTGGGGGAAAGCCTAGAAAAGGTTCTGGTTGGAGAGACAGAATGACTCCTCCCCGTTGCGTTTTCTTTCCTGACTGGTGATGCAGGAGCGGACTGGGCCTTGCTGATCACCCGTTCTGTCCTGCCACGTTCTTCCACTTTCCTCTTTTTTGGAGCGGTTTCTTCCTGCTCTTCCCTTCCTCTTTTCAGGGACAACGACAGTGGTGGAGGCATTTCCTCCACCTCCATCTCTGTATCCTTGCATTGTTGCTGTTTTTGCTCTACTTGTTGTTGCTGTCGCTGCGGCTGATTTTGTTGTTGTTGCTGCTGCTGCTCTTGTTGTTGTTGTTGTTGTTGTTTGGCGTCTTTACGAGGTTTCTTCTTTTCTGGAGATGGTGGTTTCTCCTGTTGAGGAGGAGGGGAAGCGACTTTCTTTCTCCTCCTAACCACCTCTGTACACTCGTTAGCTCCGCTTTTGGTTCGGTAATTTTTCCTTCCGCTACTGGTGTTTTTGGCACCAGCGGTTTTGCCGTTGCCACTTGTTCTGCCTCCTGTTTTCTTCCGGGGCACGTTTTAAATATGTGTCCTACCCTACCACAGGACCAACAGTACGGCCCCCTTCCCTCTATAACCACGAAAAGCTTCCTGCCCCGATAAAATGTCGGGGACTCTTAAGAAATTCTACCTGTCCACCACCACACTGATGCTCACATCCTCCGTGGCCACACCGGCCTTACTTTTCACTCCCGCCACCTCCTCGACCGCTCCAAAACTAGCAAAAATGGCTCCCACATGATCGCAGGCAATGTCCACTGGCACTCCTTGAATTGTTATTTTGGTTTTTCGAGTACCCAGATACTCTTTCTGCATCTGGATACCCTTTGCCGTCAAGGTATTACAGGCTAAATTCTTAGCCTCCGTTTCCGTGCTCAGTAGAACGTCCCACATGGCACAGGACCGTCTAGCTAGGACACATGAGATGATGTTTAAGGTCTTCAAGGCCTCTTTCATGTTTTCCCTGCTGACACCAATAAATTTTCGGGTTTTTGCATCCGATGTCAGCAGGAATATCGTTCTTGCTGCAATAACATTTAATACTTCTGGTCCCACAATAAGCTCGTTTTCATTTATGTAATCCTTGTATTTTTCCTGCATTTGCAGGTAATACTTTGCATCCTTTTTTAAGGGAGATTTTGCCCATACTGACGGTGAGGGGGTCACCGTCAGCACAGCGTCAGAAGTTGAAGGCTGGGGAGACGAAGCCATAATTTAACTTACCCCCCCTCCACTCACAACACAATAAATTTCTCAACAAAGTTCAAAATAAGAAAGACGAGCAACAAAGACAAATAAAACACTGGTAACAAAACGACGTACTCACAATAAAGATTCCACGTAAAAATTTCCAATCGCAACTTTGTGAACAATAAGTCAAAAAGAGTTCGCAAGCTGACTGACTCGAATTGAGTTTTATTACCAATTGTAGGTATAGCATAAGCTATCCACCCCAGTTTTCAGGCCAACACATATTGGAATAATATAATATACCGAAACTAACACATCACAGTCTCAGATTGTGTTCTTTGAAATCTGATTCGTTAAAACACAGTTTGGCGCCATATTTCGACAAGCCCATCTGGAGCCGATTTTGGATTCCCAAAATGTATATAAGCACACATTTTTGGATCTTTCATGAGTGCACCCACAACTGAAGTTTCTGGCATTGTGGTGTACGAAGGATTGGGAGTAGATGGATGGGCTCTTTTGGTGACTGTGCAAATTGTAACGAATGAATGGGTCGTGATAGTGTTTAGCTAGGTATAGGATAGTTAAGTGAGAACCAACCTCTCCCCCTCCCCTTTTAGGCCTTGTGCCATAATTTTGTATATAATACAAAATAAATACAGAGTGCACCCACAACTGCTGAGTGAATGGGTCGTGATAGTGTTTAGCTAGGTATAGGATAGTTAAGCGAGAACCAACCTCTCCCCCTCCCCTTTTAGGCCTTGTGCCATAATTTTGTATATAATACAAAATAAATAGAGTGCACCCACAACTGCTGAGTGAATGGGTCGTGATAGTGTTTAGCTAGGTATAGGATAGTTAAGCGAGAACCAACCTCTCCCCCTCCCCTTTTTGGCTTTGTGCCACAATTTTTTGTATTTATACAGAAAATAAATAGAATGCACCCACAACTGCTTTTTCGTCCGTTTGTACGAAAATTACGTTTGGAAATTTTTACGTGAATCCTTGTTACCCGTGAGTACGTCGTTTTTGTCTACAGTGTTTTATTGTCCTTATTGCTTGTCTGTGTTTATTACTGGACTGTTTTTTTTTCTTTGCGTTGTGAGATGGGCGAAAGTCCAATTATGGTTTCGTCTCCCCAACCGTCTACTTCTTCGGCGGGCATGCCGACGGCGACTTCTCCACCGCCGGCCTGGAACAACGTTCCTGCAAAAAAGGGCACCACGTACTACCAAACTTTGCAGGAGAAATTTAATGTGTACATTGTGGGAAATGAGCTAATTGTCATTCCCGAAGTTATCAATGTCATATCTGTGAGAACGATCTCTCTGCTGACGTCGGACCCAAAAACGCGTAAGTTTTTGGGCGTCAGCAGGGAAAACATAGAGGAGGCTCTGAAATGCCTAAAAAGTGTCCCCAAAGTGCTGGCGCGACGGTCTGGTGCTATGTGGGACGTTCGTCTTAGTACGGAAGAGGAGGCCAAACAATTGGCCGGCACAACTTTGACTGCCAAAGGAATTAGGCTCCAAACGAGTTATTATCCACGGAGGACCACATTGGGGCTTACTTTGCCCAGTTCGGAGCAGTGGAGGAGGTGGCCCGCGTTAACAGCAAAGCAGGTGTACCCACGGAAGATGTGGAGATACAAGTAGTCGTGGACAGGCCGAGTTTTCTGCGAATGCCAGATGTTTTAATTTGTGAAGGCCTAAAACTTTTTGTGGCGGTGGAAGGGCGAAACTGCATTGTTGTCTTTGCGGGTTGGCAGGCCATATGGCCAAAATGTGCCCCGCAAAAAAAGACACTGAAACCAAAACACCAGCAACACTGGTGACACCGGCAACACCGCCGGTGACAAAAACACCAGTCCCGATAACAAAAGAAGCCGTGGCAAATGATGCACAAAAGGGGTGGACGGAGGTGGTTAGGAAGGGGAAGAAGGTAGCTTCCTCCAAACCTCAACCCGAGAAACTTCCATCACCAGTGAAGGATAAGCCTAAAAAAGAAGCTAAACAACAACAACGGCAACATAAGCCGCAGCAGCAACACCAGCAAAGACAACATCAACACCAAGAGCGTCCGCAAAAGGAAATGAAAGTTGTTGAAATGCTTCCACCATGTTCCTCATCGTTGAAGAGAGGACGGGAGAAGGAAGAGGAGAGTTCACAGAAAAAAGGAAAGAAGGTGCCGGTTGAACGTGGCAGGGCGGAGCGAGTTATGGTAACAGCCAAGGCCCAGTTCGCCCCTGCATCACCGATTAGAGAAGCTCGTATAGAGGGGAGAAGTTAATCTGTCTCCTCAGTCCGAAATATTTCGTCTCCTTCGAATACACCCCCTTCCAGACCAGAACAACCAACCTCCCAACCCTCCTCCAAAAAAGAAACACCTCCTACCCAACCTGAAGCATCTTCCCCGGAAAATACTCAACCCGGAAAAGGGAAAAGAGGAAAAAACAACCCGTACAAAACAACAGAGGTGTGCAAAATGTTAAAAGATCAGACTTAGAGAGGAAAGGGGCGTTTCCTCCCAAAAAGAACCCTCGTGAGACCATTCTTCGAGCTATCCACGGTGGATGGTTTGTCAGTAGAGGATCCTAGCAACTTTCCAAAAGTCCCTGGAGTATTGACACTTGTTCGTAATACCGGAGGCAGTCTCAAGATCTGGGACTTTTTGGAGGCTGCTGTGGATGCATATCCCAAAATTAAAATGGCCCAAATGGGCACTAATTATTTAAGAAAATTAAACAATTTTTGTGTGGGGAGGGTCCCTGTCATCCTCCAGCCCTCATTGTATAGGGCAGTAAAACTAACGTTTCCTACGGACGTCGGCGGCATTGTTCAGGATGGACGGATTACGTCCGATATTGGAACTGGAAGCTTAGGACAATCCGTCGGGGTCGCTACTGCCACTGATTTTCGCTCTGTATGTGACTAGGAGTAATTTTTGCTTTCTCGTTTCAGGTCTAAAAAATGTCAATTAAATTAGCCAGCTTGAATGTGAAGAGCCTTAGGGATCGGAGTAAGGCTGCCCGCCTGCTTCGGGACCTCTTGTCCTTCGGCGTAGATGTCGCCGCGATTCAAGAGACTCACTTTTGTTTACAAGGCCGATGCCTGTGTGCTGTCTAACGACTTTGTCGTCTATTCAGCATATGGGAACCGGCTGGCCAGAGGAGTTTCTTTGCTGGTTAAGCGTACCCTGGACGCGAAGGTGGATCTTGTCCATGTCGGTGCCGAGGGCCGGCTGATCGTGGCCGATATTGCAGTGAAAAGCAATACGTTTCGACTGGTTGCGGTTTATGCGCCCAACGACCAGGAGGAGCGCGTCTCGTTTTTTCGGCGGCTGGAGCCCTTCCTGTTGGATCCAACGCGACTCGTTTGAGTGGGAGACTGGAATGCCATCCTGGACCCCAAGTTGGATAGAGGGTGGGGAGCTAGCGGGAAGGCACGTGATCGTAGCTGGGTCGACCTCATCGAGTATTTCGGTCTTGTCGATAGATACCGGGTCGATCACAAGGGTGGGAAGATGTGGACGTGGGCTAATACTTGGCCTTCTACCAAGGTAGCTAGCTACCTTGATAGACTGTTAGTTCGTAAAGCCGACATAGATATTTTAAATAGTCCCACGTTCCACTGGTTAGGCTACTCGAACCACAAACTTGTTTGTGCCCGGGTAGATTTAGAAAATAGGCCTAGAATGGCTGGTTACTGGAAGTTCAACTTGTCTTTACTGGACAGGCGGGACTTCCGGTTGTACTATACTTATCTGCCCTTGGCATTTTGTTAGTGTAATTACTTCCCTTACTTGCATTCGTCAGTTGACGAATTGCTTAGTCAGGAAATGTTTTGTTGATTAAATCCTTGTTAAGGAAAACCAGTCTTGTCAACTCATTTCAATTTAATCAACAAAACATATTCAACGGTATGGATAAATACTTGAAGCCGGAACGTTTGGGCACCCCTCCTAATACAACATCCTCAAGTAAGCACTTTAATCACTGGCTTCGAAGTTTCTCGTCGTTCCTACGTAAAATTGTTGACCCTAACATCCATACTGATTTGGATAAACTCGATACACTGATAAACTGTATTTCTTCTGAGGTATACGAATACATTGCTGAATGTGATACGTTTGATAGTGCAGTTAACCGTCTGAAAGAACTGTACATAAAACCCCCGAACGAAGTTTTCGCCCGGCATTTACTTGCCACGTGCGGCCAAAAAGAGGAGGAAAATATTGACGAATACGTGCAAAGACTACAGTTACTAGCGAAAGAATGTAACTTTAAACCAGTTGATGCGATTCAAAACCGAGACGACTGTGTCAGAGATGCATTCATCACAGGTTTACGTTCAAACGTTATTCGACAACGGCTACTTGAAAACAAAACACTGCATTTAAATATAGCTATCGACCAAGCTAGAGCGCTCCATGCAGCTCAGAAAAATTCAGAAGCATATACATACACTCAAACACCAATTGTGGGTGCAGTTTCTCAGGAAAATAACTGTACCGGTGTCCAGTCAACGGTCCCCATTAATGCTTGTTGTGCAGCTTTGGCTAACACCAAGTATACGTGTTTTTTTTGTGGAGGACCTCGTCATAACAGAAGTGTGTGTGCAGCAAGAAACGCTACCTGTTTTAAATGTAAAAAAGAAGGCCATTTCTCAAAAATGTGCCGTTCGAACCCAAATACGACATCTGCTGCAACATGCTCTCACAGACTCGCGACAATGTTGATATCCAACACTACGTCTGCCTCCTTAGGATCCCTAAAACAGGCTGCATTATACGTATTGGTCGGGAAAAATGGCGCCGGTACGGCGCTAATGGATACGGGGAGCTCAGGATCCTTTATCTCCCTCAGTTATGTGAGGAAACACAAAATACAAATAAAACCTGCTACTGGTAACGTGTCCATGGCGTCATCATCACTTAAAGCTTCTATCAAAGGACAGTGTACGGTGGATTTGAACCTTCTGGGTGAGTGGTATCCAAATGTAAAACTTTCAGTTCTACCCAACCTCTGCTCTGATATTATTCTTGGCCAAGATTTCATGTCACAACATTCCACTATATCTTTTGCATTCGGTGGCTCTAAGAAAGATCTTGAAATCTCTCATCCTATCTCCTGTAGTGTGCCCTCGGCATTAGTGGACACACCATCTTTATTTTCCAACATTGATCCAGACTGTAAACCTATTACAACTAAATCTAAAAGGTGTGGAGAGGGTGACAGACGTTTCATACAGACTGAGATTGAGAAAATGATCAGAGAGGGTGTAATTCAGGAAAGTACTTCCCCTTGGAGGGCTCAGGTTTTAATAGTAACAAATGAACGTCAAAGAAAGAGACTAGTAGTCGATTATAGTAAAACAATTAACAGATTTACTAGATTGGATGCTTATCCATTACCAAGAATGGATGACTTAGCCCAGGAAATATCAAAATTTAAAGTTTATAGCTCATTGGATCTGAAGAGTGCATATCACCAGATACCAATAAAAGAAGAAGATAAGCCTTATACAGCATTTGAAGCTAACGGTAAACTTTACCAATTTTGTAGAATTCCTTTTGGAGTGACCAATGGTGTTGCATGTTTCCAAAGGATAATAGACAAGATTATTAAGGAAAATAATCTAACGGGAGTGTATGCCTATGTAGACAACATTGTCGTAGTCGGGAAAAATCAGCAAGACCATGATGAGAACTTAGAAAAATTAAAAAAGATTATTACCCAGTATAACCTCACTCTCAATGAAGAGAAGTCCGTGTTCTCTAAAACATCCATTGATTTTCTCGGCTATAGTATATCACAGGGCTTACTTAGACCTGATGCAGAACGTCTACGGCCATTAAGAGAGTTACCTATTCCTCAGAACAAAACCTCTCTGCGTCGAGTGCTTGGATTATTCTCTTACTACTCCCAGTGGATACCCAAATTCTCTGATAAGATTAGACCCTTAATAACAGCTAATTCATTCCCCCTTGATCCAGAATCGATAAAAACATTTGAAATCTTCAAGGAGGAAATTGAAAAGGCCTTATTGCACTCAGTCGACGAAAAGATACCTCTTGTAGTAGAAACCGATGCCTCTGATACTGCTATTGCAGCCACTCTCAATCAAGCAAACCGTCCAGTAGCATTCTTTTCACGCACACTTACGACTACAGAACGAAAACACTCTTCCGTAGAAAAGGAGGCTTGTGCAATAGTAGAGGCAGTTAAAAAGTGGTCACATTATCTATCAGCACGACGTTTTGTGATAGTCACAGATCAACAAGCTGTGAATTTCATGTTTGATGCAAGAAGGCATGGAAAGATCAAGAACAGCAAGATCGAAAGATGGAGAATGGAATTGGGGTGTTACGAGTACGATATCATGTACCGACCAGGGAAAAACAATATTCCAGCCGATACGCTCTCGCGTGTCCAGTGCAATGCACTCGACAACATGGGAAGATTGCATGAAATACACGAACATCTTTGTCATCCGGGTATAACCAGGTTAGCTCATTTTGTTAAAGTAAGGAATCTTCCGTACTCTATTGAAGAGGTTAAGAGAGTGTGTGCAGCATGTGCAGTGTGTGCCAGATGGAAACCACGCTTCTATACACCAGAAGCTGGACGCCTAGTCAAAGCTACACAACCAATGGAACGACTCAGCATTGACTTTAAGGGGCCCCTTCCTTCAACTTCGAAAAACCGTTACCTATTAACGGTTATAGATGAGTACTCACGTTTCCCTTTTGCTTTCGCATGTACAAGCACTAATTCAGACTCTGTAATACAGGGTCTAAGTCAAATATTCATAGTATTTGGCATGCCATCCTACATCCATTCGGATAAGGGTGCATCCTTTTTATCAAAGGAAGTACGTGAATATCTCACCAATCTCGGGATTGCTACTAGCCGGACAACGCCTTATCACCCCCAAGGAAACGGTCAGTGTGAAAGGTATAACGGGATTATATGGAAACACACATTATTAGCCCTAGCCTCAAGAAATCTCAAGGAATCGCAGTGGGAAACGGTTTTGCCTGAAGTGCTACACTCCATAAGATCTCTTCTTTGTACCGCTACTAATGCCACACCACATAAAAGACTCTTTTCATATCAACGGCGAACTCCCAGCGGCCATTCCTTACCCACTTGGCTATCTAAGCCAGGGCCTGTTCTTTTGCGTCGCCATGTCCGAGCGAGTAAGTACGAACCATTAGTTGACGAAGTAGAGTTACTCGAAGCAAATGCCCAATATGCACACATAAGATTCACCAATGGTCGCGAATCTACAGTCTCTGTAAGCGACCTAGCACCAGCAAGGATCTCATTACAAAGCGAGAATGTTGTAGATGATATCCAGAAAGACCTAAATGATTCTACACCCACTAATGAATCTCCCAAGGAAAAAGTAGATAGTAACGATTCACAAACTATCGTTAACTCAGAAATTGTATCTTCTCCAAGTGATTTAAATATTATTCCTCCTCAAGTAATGTCAAGAACTCCTGATATACCCAGACGATCCCAACGGGAAATTCGTAAGCCAAAGAGGTATGATGAACCGTAAAAAAAAAAAAAAAAAAAAGGAGGGGGAGAATGTACTATACTTATCTGCCCTTGGCATTTTGTTAGTGTAATTACTTCCCTTACTTGCATTCGTCAGTTGACGAATTGCTTAGTCAGGAAATGTTTTGTTGATTAAATCCTTGTTAAGGAAAACCAGTCTTGTCAACTCATTTCACCGGTGTCAGCTAATTAACTTAGTGCAGTGGGCGTTAACTCGGGGAGTCATTGGGAATAAGTGGTGGGAGAATCTTAAAAATAGTATTAGGTCTTTCACCACTAACTTTAGCAAACGGCTCAAACTAGATAAGGCTGACAAGGTGAAGACACTTAGAGATAATTACTCCCGGGCGGCGGCTGGTGGGAATTCCCTAGAGATATCCGTAACTAAGGAGGCCCTGGAACGGTCGACTAGCGATCGTTACATGGGCCAGGTAATTAGACATAGGTTAAGCAAGATGTCTTCCGAAGCTGTGAACATGGGCGCAGAACTGCGCAAGGAAGAGATTCGCCGAGGCGGCGACCGGTACATTCGAGAGATTCGCAACCCGGAAGGACATACTCTTTGGTCGACTGTCGACATGTGCGAGGCGTTTCGGCGGCATTTCGAGATCCTGTTTTCCAAGGAGCCTGGTCTACGTAATTAGGAAATTCGCAGTTATTTGGCTGACTTCCCCCGGCTTTTGCCGGCTGATGCAGCTGGCTGTGAGTGAGAGATTACAGAGGGCGAAGTCTACGCGGCTATGAAGAAAGTCTGCAGAGGCAAATCGCCGGGTCTCGATGGTTTACCCTATGAATTGTACTTGAGGCTGTCACATATCTTTGTCCCGATTTTGACTGTCGTGTTCAACAACTGGTTCCTGCAGGGGTCCATCCCCAACCGGTCCACCAGGGGTGTGCTCACGCTGTTGAGAAAAGGCAAGGATGTGGGGAAGGAGTTAGAGGGTTACCGGCCCATCTCCGCTAAACACAGTTAAAGATTTTAGCCAAGATCTTGCAAAATCGTTTGTAATTAGTTACCGAATCTCTGTTGGGACCTGAGCTAACTTGTGCTGTGAAGGGCCGAACAATTCAGAGCAACCTGCATCTAATACGCACGATCATAGAGGGGATAAAAGATGACGAAAAAGCCACGATGATCAAATTATATCAGTCCGAGGCATTTGATAGGGTTGACCATCGTTACCTGGCGGCTGTCCTGCAGGCCGCTGGATTCGAAACCAACTTCCGCCGCTGGATTAGCCTCCTGTATCAATCCCCCACGGCTGTGGTACAGGTGAACGGAAAGTGGTCGGGCGTTCTGGCGTTCGACAGGGTTGTCCACTGTCGCCCCTACTTTATGCTTTGGCGTTGGAGCCCCTCCTTCGCCGGCTGAGGGACAGGGTGTGCAGTCCGGCCCTACGTGGAATCGCTGTCCCTGGTGGTGCTCGAGTCGGGGTTTCCGCGTACGCCGATGACGTCACTACTTTCGTGTCCTCCCGGAGTGATATCGAGGTGGTACAGAAGGCGCTTGAACGGTACGAACAGGTGACAGGGGTCAAGATTAACCGCAACAAGTCGTCCGGTTAGGTGTTTGAAAGGTTGTTATCCTCCCGGGGCCTTTTCACTGGACGGAGAGGAGGGTCCGCATTCTTGGAGTGTGGTTTGGTCCCGACCTCCAGTTGAAGAAAAATTGGTCTTAAGTACTGGCAAAGGTCGGAGAGTCGGTCGAGACTTGTCGCTGAAGGAATTTATTGCGATAAATGTATTGCGCCGTCACAGCTTGTGCTCATTGATCTTGCATTTGCCTGTGACAATGCGTCGCTCCCGTTTTCTGGGATAAAACGTATGGTGTTTCTGTCGCTGCTAGCCACAGCTTGAATGGTGATTTGGACGACGCGAAAGGAGGAAGTCTTGCGAGGACTGCGTCTTTCACATCAGGATCTGATCCGATATTTTGAGCATCAGCTCAAAATAAGGATTAGAACTGATTGAAAACGTTTGACTTCGACAGACTTCAGCAAAAGGTGGGTAAATGTGGCGAGCCTGGTTCGCCTAAACGAGGCTAGTCTTGATTTTCTCTTTTAGATCTGCTGTTACATCGGGGTGGATTCCTGTGGAACCCTCCCCTGGTTAAGGTAGCTTTCTTTTGTGTACCTAGTTAAAGTGAATGAAGGTGTTCCTAGCCTGTACCCGGTTTTCTCTTTTGTTATGATCCAAGTCGAGATTCTCAACCTCCCGAGTTTGTTTTGGCCTCCTTTTATCTCGGTTGATAAAGCCTTTTATTGTCCCATTCCATTAATTTTTTACCCCCCTCCCCACTCCCTTGGCGAGTGTGCTTCTTGATTTCGCCGTTTGGCGGAATACAGAGGCCACTCTTTTTTCTGGGATGGACGGGTCTTACTAACATTGTTTATTATTTTAGTTCAAAGATTTGTCGTATTTTCAGTTTGTTTTTTGGGTTCATCTCCCTCCCATCATTTCATTTTTCATTAAATGTTTTAATTATATAGTATAAAATACATAAATACATTTTTATTGTCATGGGTTTTCCCTTGATTTTAGGTGCCCCTTGTAAATATGTGGTGTTGTGGTGTATGAAGGATTGGGAGATGGTGGATTGGTTCTTTTGGTGATTGAGCAAATTGTAATGAGTGAATGGGTCGTGATAGCGTTTAGCTAGGTATAGGATAATTAAGTGAGTACCACCTTCTACCTCTCCCCTTTTCGGCCTTGTGCCACAATTTTTGTATTATATACAAGAATAAATATTGTGCACCCACAAATGCCAACCGAATCCACGCTGGTCACTCTCAGCATCTTCGACTAGCCGCACTTCTCTTCGCGCGCTATTTTCCACATACAAACTTTCTAAATGCTCGAGGATTCTTGGGTCACTCATTCTTTCTTCACATATTGAAAAGACTTTCTTTCCTCAGTCAAGAACTTCATTCATTCTTGCCTGTAACACTCATTGACTATTCTAATAGTTTCTGTAGTGTAATTTGTTTATTAACTACACTCAACACTAACGCTTACACATACGACACAATCAATGAAAAGTATTATTCAAATTCTATTCATGATAATATTGATTGCGCTTCTGTAACATATAAAAATGAATGTTGAGTAATCTTATTGTACAAGAAGATATATCGTTTTCTTCAAATATTTCAGCAAGGTACGTAAATCTCATTTTTATTCTGCAACCAACTTTTCGTGTAAATCTATGAACATTCATCATACTGCACTTTGGTTGGATCTCTTTGATTGACTTTACCGAATTGAACTTTCGTCATTCAAACAATCGTTTCATTTTATTCTCGACTATGTGTGTTAAAAATCAATTTAACATTTTCGTATTTGACAGCATCAGTCTGTTTCGTATGTGAGACCAATTGCAATTGACCGTTGTTTTATGAAAGTGAAATTAAAAATGTTGTGAATTTGGTATAGAACACAACGCAGCCTAAAAATCATCATCATCATAATAATAATAATACATTTTTACTCCATAAACCAAGTTCCGCAACACACTTGAATACATTTAGAGTTCTGGGATTTGGATCAAAGACGTTTGGCGCGAAAAAGAAAATCCATTTCAGTTTTAGAGTGTCTCGACCAATAAAAAGGTAATTTTATAAGTTTGAAGTGATGATTGGCTAAAAAATGCTCTTTAAACGAAGAGTCTACTTTTTTAGAAAGGGTAGAGAAAGGTTTATGTGAAATATCCCACAATCCGTTTAGGTGAAACCTTGGTAGGTTTATTGGCTCACGAGGTTTAATTTATTTAGTCTGCTCTGCTTAAGTATTGAGCGCTTTTTTGTTATTGATTTTTGTTATTGGTTTGTTTGTTTTTTGTTGGTGTTTTGTGGAAAAGTAAAATTCGAGTAAGAGCAACGTACTCTATCTTTTTTCTTATACTTTTTAAGTTTGTGTTTGAAGTCTCGGTTTTTTTTTTTGTTTGTTTTTTTGCCGGGGGGGGGGGGGGGGCTAGTGCTGGCTCGGTCCAAATCTCTTTGGCTGATATTCATGTGCTTAGCGCTTTTTTTACAACCATTTTTTCCTTTCCTTCCGCGTATATACGCGGCGGGTTTTTCGAAATGAGTATAGTGAGTGAGTGATAAGTTTGTGTTTATATATTTATAGTATACCAATAATTTCATTATATATATATATATATATATATATATATATATATATTAAATAATTTCATTCATTTGTGAATAAGTCCTAAAAGTTTCATTAATATCTGACAATTATTTGATTTTTGTAGGAATTTCCAAATTAATGTTTATCACCAGAAAAAGCAAGTTTACGTTTTCCATTGAAAACTCTCATAACGATTTGGCTCCACGCTAACGAAAATAAAAATAAGATTTTTGCCAAAATTTCGAACGTGTTAGAAAGGATTTAAAATATTTGAAAAATAATTTTATAATACTTCGATCTTTCCACTTAATAATAACATCAATATCAAAAGTTTTTATTAAGTTTGGGACCTTTTTACTTCATACTATGCTGATTTCGGTGAACTTTTTTACTTAATGTCTCTGTCGTAAATCTTCGGCTATTTTCGACATTTCGATAGTGAAATTTAATGAGAAATATATTTCACCAGTAAAACGTATTTTTCAATATTAATGTATAATTTTGACATATTTTTAAAAAGCCAAAAGCTTTATTTGAAATCTGAATACCTTGCCACTTGTTTTTGGTTTGTTTGTTTGTTTGTTGATGTTTTGTGGAAAAGTAAAATTCGAGTAAGAGCAACGTACTCTATCTTTTTTCTTATATTTTTTAAGTTTGTGTTTGAAGCTGTTTGATAAAGGCAAGTAACAAATAATTTTTGATACTTTTTTAATTAATTCGACAAAGCTTCAGCTTGAATCTTGCGTAAAAATATCTTAATGTTGACTGCATGATGTTTGAGTTTGTTGAATTTTAGATGGCAGACGACATTTAAAACTGTTGTTTTTAAAAGAGTTACAAAGACATTTCTTTATAATCCTTATCAAAAGTAATATTTTCTTTCAATGTGTAAAGTTTGAATTGGAAGTTAATTAGTAATGTTATTTTTTGATTGGTGACAAAAATAAAACAATCGATAATTGTTTTTATATTCAAAAATTCAATTCATTTAAAAAATTGTCATTGTAATTTATTCCTTTTTTAGTTTTTTGAAAAATGTGGAAAAAGTAATCTTTAATCAGAATTTGTTGAAATAATTAAACTATATTGAGTTAGAAAAAACTGCGAAAATTTTAATAAAATTATTTGCTTTTCTTCTTCCTTATAATTTGAGAAATTGACGTGCGGAATCATTTTCAAAATTATCAACAAATTTGTGTTTTTTTGACTTTTGACTTTAAAGAAACTCAAAATAAATTTACAAATTTGAATAGAAAATATTGTAAATGAAATTGAACCACAAACTTGTTTCCTTTTTAATTCATTTGTTATATGGATTCTCAAAGTTGAAATTTATTTTCAGTTTTGGTGTTGTTACTGTTGTTATGTACACTGAGGTAAAAAAAAACAAAAAACAAAAGTAATTACAAAAATGAGATGTTTAACAACATTAACAACGTTAATTATTAAGTTTAAAAAAATTTTGCCTTTTATTTTCTTATTGAATTGAGGAGATTAATGTGTGTTTGCATGTTTTGTAAAACTTGATAAAATTATTAGTACATCTTTGTACTGTTTTTTTGTGCATTTTTGTTCAAAGTGAACACTTCTATATTCTTAAAATACAATAACAAAAATAATTTAATTCTAGGTCAATGTGATACATGAACATAATTCAACTATTATTTTTACGACCATGAACAATTGCCAAAAACTGTGCACCAACAAATTATTTGTTCAAAAACTGTGTCCCACTAAACTACTTTATTCAAAATAAGATTCAGTATCTCTATTGAGAAAATTAAAGAAAACACAAATTTAACAATAATATTATCACAATTCAATGCATGGATGAATAGTAGATTTAAAAATGTGTAAGACAGATTCTGTTGAGAAAAAGCACAAAACAACCAACAGGTGGTTCAGATGAACTAATCATTCTTCTTTTTTATTTTATTCAGTTAACTTTATTCATAATTATTCTTTACACTTTAGAGAAACAACAGTCACTAACACTATTATTACTTTGGTATCTCTGTAGTAATTAAAAATAATCAAAATTTTACTTTTAGTAGTTTTTCAAAATTATTCTTTCTTAGTTCATTTTCAGGTGTCATTGTATTACCCTAAAAGTCATGTTTTCTGGTCAGGACAGCACTGTTTCATACAGCAATTCTGTTTACTATATTGACTCCACTGTTCTTCACAGTAATTCCGATTACTCAAGTCATTGCAACTCTGGCTCATTTTCTAAAACTGGAACAGATCATTGTCAAGAAATGCTAGCATATCAAGAACTTGACCAAGATGAAACTGATGATTTACTTTATCACTTTGGTAAGCACCACAACCCATTTTCAAATAGAATTCATAACAATTAGAATTTTTATTTGACTGTGCTGAACTAAACAGCCTGTCTTTTTTATTCTTTGGTTTCTAGGAAACTACTTTAGAGAGAAACTGAACAAAGAAGTTAAGAATTTCTGTGGCTCTATGTCATCAATGTTTGATGAACAACAAATTCATGTTAAACAAATTGTCAGTGCTGCCAGAAATGAAATAAAGCAGGTGATTATCAGCTTTTATTATATTTATTATGACCACCAGCTAAAATTACAAAGTTTTGCTACTTGTAGGTGTGTAAAATGTGCTAATTGACATTTTACCTGAAGTATAAATTTAATAGTATTTTTTGAAATTCATTAGATAAAGCATTTTCTTTTTGTTAAAATTTTGGAAATGAGAAATTATGCATTTGTACATTTCAATTAGTATACTAATTTTGATTGTTATATTATCGTATACTCATTTTTGTTGTTACATTGTACTCTTTAGCCTTCTTCCAGAGTGTTTGTACTCGGTAACCTTTTTCGAATTTGGAAACCAATTTCTCTATTTAATTCACGGTTGTTGATTGTTCTCATTCCACTTTCTATACTAATATAATATTTCAAACCAATTAATACTCTCCAGTCTATTTAACTGTTGCTTGTCTGTTTCTTCCACTGAACCAAGGTATGACTTCTCCAGCATACCCAACCTAAGAATTGAACTCATAACTACCAAAAAACTAGAAATGTTTTAAGCAATACTTTAATCTGCCATGCCATATATGTCTAGGTAAATGTAGTAGTGTTATTTTGGATTCTTGAATCTAATGTCTGTGCTCTAGTAATGAAAGTTTTTGAGGTGTCTTTTTTTTTTTTTTCTTTTTATTAATCAGAGCCCCCTGGATGGTATTAGAAATGAATTATGTTAAGTTGACTATGGAACCTAAGGTGTACTATTTCTTTCAGTCATATCTTGTATTATTCTCTTTCTATTATTTTAATTTTATTCAATGGGGGTAGTAACTACCTTTTTTCCCTCCATACATGATCAGCAATACCTGATTTCAATGTTTCTTCCTCAGACTACAGCATTTTAGTGTTGTTTTTTTTTCATCCTTTTAGAAGGCAGCTGATCTTACTTTGTATTCCTTGCTACTACTGCATACATGGGATGGAATCCACTCAGTTTTTGGTCATGTTCTCTTCTGAAGAGGTGCTTGGTTTGGGAAGGATCTCTCTAAAGATTTGAACATTTTTAATACTGTCTTTATGTTCAGGTATCAATTTACAAGTTTAAGTTATTAATTTCCAATGGTAATTGAATTTTCATACTATACATCAGATCATCTTTCATGGATATTACTACTCTAGGTGGGTAGCATTAATCTCTCTCTTCCTTCTTCCACCTTCTCAACAGCTAACCTCAACCTGCTTCCTGTGATTATCCAAACTTTCAAAATGGTGTAACGGAAAGGGATATTCAGTCATCAGTTTTATCTCATGCTGTGATCTCCCCATCAACCAGACTACTCAAAAAAAGAGGAAAATTATTTTCACTTCTCCTCAAATAAAAGTTTATCTTTTTTTCTGCCTATGCATTTTTTTATGATGTTGACATGGCCCATGGTCACTTCAAAATAATAGATAATTTTTTCATATCAATTACATTCGAGGAAATCTAAATTAATGTTTGGACATAAAAATTTTCTCAGGATATACCTTGTAATTATAAGGAATTAATGCTTCAGATTGGCTTCTCTCTATATAGGAGGTAATTCTCTTCTGGGTGGCTAATTCAAAACAGATGTCTTTCCTCCCCACCCAGTCCCTTTTGTCCAGAGAGATCAGAAATGTTAATGGTCTTGGTTTTGCTCAATCTTATTGAATTTCATCTAGTTTATTCTAGGTTCAGTTCTCCTTGGAATTATTAAAAAAAAAATGATTTTTCAAAGCATTTTATTTTTAATTTTCTTTGCAACTTTTCACTCTATTTTTCAGCAAGTTCAACAACTATCATTCATTAAGACTCTTTCATCTTCCTTTCTTCTCTTTTTACTTTTTTTAGTTTGCTCAATCTTCGGCAATAACTTACTTTTTGTGCCTAATGTTTGTTTCAGGATGTTGAAATTTCTGAAGATATTTTACAAGAATCTGTGTATTTTTTTATTTTCTACTATAAAAATTACATTTAAAAAGACATATTTACCTTTTATGAATTTTCATTTTCTGCATCCTCTCACTTGGTATGCAGGTTCTTAACATTTGTTTCACATTCCTTTTAATTTTTGCAGCTTTCAGTACCTGGAGTATCTAGCAGTTCAGATGGCTCGGCATTCAAGCAAAGTAAGACTCTACCATTATTTTATCAGATTTGTCATTATAATTTAATTAATATGGATTATTTTAGCATTGTATTGAGTAGAATCTTTAATGTTTTGTTGAAAAATAATTTGATGCTTCTGGTCATTGCCAATTGTTAATTGTAGTTCTTGTCAAAGTGAGGCAATATTTTGGTCACTACAATGTAAATCTTTTTAAGAATATAGTTTCATATTCCATCCTTGGCAGTTGCATTAATCTTTACACAAATGCCTTTGAGTAAGTCGTTAATCTATCTCTTCTCCCTCAGGTATATGTTAAATAGCGAAGTTGGCAGAGTTCTTTAGCTTTGGGTAGCAACAGCCTAAGAAAGAAAATTTGGGTTTCATAATGTAGAGAAGGCAATGGGAAACCAGTCAAATATCTGTCCCAAGAAAACATGGCAGTTCACATATAGCAAAGAAAAAAAGGAATCTTTAAAGTGACATGAATAACTATGTCCTGAAGGAACATGACATTTAATAAAGAAGGAAAAAAAGTGAATATGAAACTTCTAACAGTAAGGAAAATTATTGAAATGTTTACTTATTTATAAGGTTAAATATAAGAGACTATGAACCAACTTAATAAAAAATTATCCAAATGTTGCAGAATTTTTGTCTTTATTTTCACCTGAAATTAAAACCAAAATACGATGTTTAGAACGGCTCATGATTAAACATAATAGACATTCATTGTCTTTTATATTTAACAGTATATATTTGGAAAATTATCTGTTGCCTCGATACACTAAATTTATTTATAAGGATAGATCAATAAATCTGACACTTACTAACAGGATTTTGATCTGAAATTTTCACTGTCTAATGTTTCAATTAAGCGATTAATGTAGCAGCACTGGATTAAGTGCATTGACATGGAAGGATATTATTTGAAAAATATATAGAAAATATAAATGCTTTGTCCATCACTGACTACAAACTTATTGATATACCTGTATACAGTCATCAACTGAGCAACATTTGTTTTGTAATTTTAGTTAACGTTAAATAGCCACTTGACTTGATTACACTATATTTAGGTTTTTTATTTTCTATAAATAAGCCATTCTTATTACTGTTAATTAAATATTTGTAGGTAGTATTTAAGTTAGCACTCATCCATTTTCTATAAGTAATGTCAATTTCTACTTCTTCATCTTACAAAAGATGACATATGAAAATTTAACTATTCAATGTTATATGCGGCCCAAACTTTATACATGGCATAAAAATTAATCTATATTATAGAAACAATATTAAATACTATTCATTTTTTAAAGTCTCCATTCTTTGACATCTAACCTATCCTAAAACACCTGTTGTCATATATTTCTATTTTAAGTGTTTTTTGATAGGAGAGCAAAGTTTTGATTCCAGTTGAATATATTGCATTCACTTCTGCACAAATACCCTTGGGAAAGGTATTAATCCACCTCTTCCTTCCAGCTATGAGTTAAATAACAGGATAGTTTGGGTTCTGTAACCTGACTGACAACCAGTCTACTGCAGAAAGTAATGGCCACCTACTGCAGGAAAATCTGCCTAAGTGTGTATCCTGGCACTTAACTGACTGACTGATTATAGTTGAAGATTTCAGACAAACTCTTTATCTATTTAAAAATATAACATTTCAAAATACATTTTTTAATTATCACTAATTAAAACATCAAGCATTCATTACCTGAAATTGAAATTTATATCTTTAATTTTTAAATCCAGGTACTTCAATTATTGAATATGTATAGAAAGAGAAAATCACCTAACTCAAAAAAGAATTCAGGTTTTGTGCATAGGTTTTTTGGATTTTGTTTTTGTATTTTTTTGTTTTTCTATTACTGCTTTTCAATTATTCAATTAGTAAAGATTAAGTCTTCACTTAATAACTAAATAACCGAACTGCAACAAGACACTGAAGAATTTTCAAAAATTTTTGAAACTTGGTAAATTATAAAAAAGATAAAAATGAAAACACTCCTTGTAAAAATTCATTATTCTTCAAAAACCTTTTTCTTCAAACTGTAATGTCCTTAATACATATTATTTAGGAAAGCAATTAAAAGCTTATCTAATTCAATAATTAGATATTTTATTGCATTTTGTATTTCACTATCCGAAGATTTTTGAGAAAGTTGTAACTGATTGAAAATAAAAAATGGTGATTCACATGAAAAAAAAAACAAAATCCATGCACCAACACTAAATTCAATCACAAATTTGGTGTGAACAGTACAGCAGGCAATGTAGTAACAAAAACAGGGTCAAAATCCAATCTTCCTCTTGCAACAGCGAAAAAATCACACTTTTGAAAATCGTACTTTCTCTCAAAACTCCAAAACAAATCTATCTCCAGTGAGCAAAAGCAATAGCCTTTATTTTTTTATCGATTTTTCTGATTGGCCTCACCAGACAGAGAGGAAAGAAAATTAACATAGTTTTTGATACTCATAAGCAACTCTTTTTGGGCTAACAATTTTTGGTAATTTTTCTTCGGTAGACCACAAACTCATTTTCAAGGTAGGTGATTTTCTCTTTTGATACAGAGTAATATGTTGAATATTATTTGTAACTCATTTGCACCTTTCTTTTACTCACTTTTCCTCTTATACTATGTGCTTGATGTTTTCATCATGTCTGTTATTGCTGCCTTTGCAGATGATGTCCCAGTTATTGATAAATCATATCCAGAAAGGTAAATTTTCTAATTAACATACAATTCCTGGAAAGAATTACGGAATTAGCACACTTAGATTATATTCACCTTAGTTTATATTAAGTATTACATAAACTGATCACAGATAAGATGCAAAATATTGTTTATTTTAATGAACATTCTGGCTTCATAAATTATACCTTAAATAAACACGATTAAAATATTCAAATGAATGATCTAATTTTTTAGACCATTTTTAAAATTTGGAGCATGTGTGCTATAGATCAGAAGGAGCTAGTTTTCTTTCACTGCAGGCCAACATCAAGAAAGGACACTAAACACATATAGCAAAAGGCAGTACACCTCATTCACTCACTAATTTACCAGCAGAGTAAGGTCAACTTTTTCTTCATTATTTAAGGACATTCTTTGAAATTCTTTTATGTGAAAATTTTTACCAACAGAATAAATATTTTGTTTCAATATTTTGTTTGTCTATTTTCTCAACACATTGAAACAAAACAAGATAGAAATATGTGGAATAGTGTTTTCTTTCACATATACAATGTTGAAGTCAAAGGACATAAGCTTAAAATTCTAAAAGATATAACTTTAGTTAACTCCTTCCTGGGGTTAAAAATAAACTCTAAATGTTTATGGTCAGATCTAAACAGAAACTTCCTGCTTAATAAAAATTAGCAAGCTGTATCTGTGCTCTATATGATAGCTAATGCGTCTTTTTCAATATTTGAATATTTAGCCTTGGCTGACATTAACTTACTAGAAAGGTATATTATATGATGACCTTGAGACAAAATCACTGATATGGCATGCTTGTTTGCATCCATAGTTAAAATCACTTCTTTTTTTCGAGTCAAAAATTATTACAACAGATTTTTTTTTGTAAATTCTTTCTTTAAATTTTTGAATGCTGCATTCTGCCATTGAGTCTATTTAAATTTGTTGTTCTTTTTTCATAAATCCACAAAGGGTTTTATCAATTCATTATATTTTGGCAAATATCTGCTGTAAAAATTGGCTAAACCTAAAAAAAATTCTATTTCTTTTTTATTTGTAGATATAGATACCTTAGCTATGTTCTTTATTTAATTTTGATCTGGTGAAATTCTATCTTTGGGAATCAGGTATCTAAGACTAGCAGTATAGCCCAGTGTTGCTCGGGTGTAATGAAAGCTTTAAAACTAATCCATGGTCCTGGAGCTCAGACTCTTTGGACGTTAGCACGAAAGACTAAAAAGCAATAGTTGTTAAAGCGAAACCGTAGACTGAAAGAAAAATGAATGGATGTAAGTCAAATTTTGATTTCCTGGTATCGATATCAAATAAGTTTTTTTCGTCGTAAACTGAATTTTGAAGGCTAAATAAGTCCTCTGAGTAAATGGTATCATGGCTGAGACTAAGAACTACAATTATCCCTACTTAGAGCCAAACCCAAAGCAAAAACTAAAATAAAAGAGCTGAAAATAAATAAACAGGCAGATAAACAGACATATACACACACACACACACAAACATCTTGCCTTTTATATATATATATATATATATATATATATATATTATCAATTTTCTGCACTATTGTAAGAACTGTAACCTTGAAACTTCTGAATATCGTTTCTTATGTCTTTGTCTATGAGTGTATCAAATTTGATTAAAATCGGACCATCCCTTCTATAACCCGATTTTTTTTTATTATCGATTTTCGATATTTATCGAGGGTACCTCGACACAAAACCCTATCTAAGAACATTTGCAGACACTTATAGTACAACTGTGTAAATTTTCAAGAAAATCGGTTCAGCCGTTTCGAAGTCTATAGGTAACGGACACACACACATACACACACAAAGTTCCATTTATAAATAAGTTTAGATATGTTATTGCAATTTAATACACATTTATGCTTGTTTATGTTCATCCCAGAATTTTTAAATTTGTTTAAAACATAATCCTTTTTTTTTTGTTTTAGCTCTTCTCTATTGTTAGCACCAACACATACATCATCTTGATAAATCATCACGTATTTAATGTTATGTTTTCGTTACATTGAATGAAGATAACAGTGAAGATATATGTCACTTCAAATCGACATAGTCTTGCTGAAATCTGTAGTAGTACATGAAGTTCACTTATGACTAACAATAGCTGTTTCGTAACTGTCTATTGACTGTGTTCTAACAATCTTGTAGTAGTCAACTTTGATGATTCGTGGCATCCATATTATATACCATTTGATCAAGTCTATGCCACACTCTGGAGAGGAGTGTACATCTCCACTACACTTAACATCACTAGTTAGTTCAATGGTTCTTTGAAAAATAGCACTTGCTGTTTTACATCATTAAGCATACACTTCCATCTCTACTGGAGAAATTGAAATGACGTCTTAAAATTTTTCATCAATTTGTATCTGGTTATAGGCAGATTTAAGGTTCATTTTAGCAAAGAATTTAATGTTAGGAATAGGGAACAACTCAGAGTATATTTTGTGGTTTACTCTTATTTTGTAATTTCCACATATCTTATATCTGATTTTCATAAAACAACAATGGGTGAAGCCCAATTACTACTGTTACGATTTTTGAAACATATAAAGATATGAATCCCAGGTTCTTAAAAAAAAAAACAAAATAGAGAGAGAAAAGGTGGGTTTTCTTGGATAGGAACACACAAACAGGTTCCAATGAATAACAAACAAGATGAACATTTGTAAACAATTTTATATAAAAAACTATAAGAGAAGAGTATGGGATGACAGATGTAAAATCAATGAAAGACACTTATTTGATACTGGGATCATGCAATCATGTTTCATGACTTTGTGAGTTCAAATGTTTTTTATTCCTTACACAACAAGTAATGGAATAAGTTTATGGGTGCATTTCTCATAAGTGTTCACTGAAAGTCAATTTCCTTGCAATCTGTCACGATCAGCAATTATCAGAAAACTGAAACTACAATACCAAAAACCCCACATTATAGTGTCTACCACATAAGCTTGGGCGACCAACTTTTACTTTCTCCATTAGGAGCTGAATCTATTTCATTGTCAAGCAACCCAAATTCCTTCCTGCCATTTTTTAGTTGAGAGAGAACTAGCTAGACAGGAAATTAAAAAACAAAAAGAGGAAACACAAAGTCAAAGTTAATAAATAAGCCATACATCTAATTTAACATTCAATATTAAGAGCCATATCACTAGGTGTAACATGTTCTAAAATTTCATGATCTATCGTTTTTAGTTTCACAACTATAAAGCTAGCATGTGAATGGGCAGTCTGTGAGATAGTAAGAGGGTTGACTAATCTTTTTTTAATTGAATGCTCACTTTGCAATCTTTTAACATCCATGTGTCAAGTATGTCATTCCAACTTCACACTGTTAATTAATTTGCTTATATCAACTTTCAAAACATTTATTTTTTAATGATTTTGAAGCATGTGTCGGTTTCAGTAGTTCCTATCGACCTATCATTTTGATGAAAGAGCCATTGAACTGTCTTAGTTTAAATCAACCTTTTTTTAATTTGGGTTTGCCCATTCATTCCCAGAAATTTATTAGGTTTAGAGTGACATCATTCCCAGTATCTACAAGTATAGGAAAAGTTATGCTATTCAATATAATTTTTTTCTCTGGCATTTTTCTCTTTGTCTTTGTATCACAAATACAGCTGTATTTTTTTTCTGAGAAGGGGGTTACATTTTGTATCCTTTGTATTTTACTTTTATGCTTGCACCAGATTGGTATGATTTTTTTTTACAATTCCAGCATGCATGCTAGTCCCAAAGCTTGACATTTTCTTTCCCATTCATTTTAGTCAGTTGCATCTGTTCCAAACTTTTGTGTTTGTAAGATGCATTACATATATCTTCAATTAATCTATCTCAACTATATCAATTTATTTTTGATGGTCATTTCTCTAGTGCCAAATTATTCAAACTCACAAAATCTGGATTCCTCTCATAGCTTATGTACATACTGTATTATTGATTCATTTGGTTCTTGTTTGTTTGTGAAAAACTTTGTCCTCTCAGCAATAACTTCCTTTTCAGTCGCAAATTTCTCTTTAATGTTCAGATTTTGTGAAACAATCAAATTCTCCAATTCTCTGAAATACACCATGACAGAGATCTTTCTGATGGTGTCCCATTCTGTGAAAGCCAGAAAGTGATCTGTAATTTCTTCTGCATTTTTGTGGTTTTTAACTTCTTGGCCTGCACCTGGGCAGAAAAACAACAAAGCTATTTCCACAAATTCCAACTCATCTAACAGTATAAGAGGTCCTATCAGCAATGCCATATTGCTGTGATGTCTTCTAGTCTGTCATGTCAAAGTTCCCCACTTACTGAATGACGACTAATTTAATAGTTGCTGGACTCTATCCAAGATAGGGCAAGTCCATTTTGTCCATGTCACTACACATTCATTTCATTTACATACTTGATTGGTAATATTTTCTCTAGTTCTCAGGTTTTGAAAATTAAACTGAAACTATTTACATTTTCTTTAAAAAAAGAAAACATTTTATTAAAAATGATCAGGATATATGTTTTAGCTTAACTTTGACACATTTAAATTTAATTAGATAATTTTCAAAATGTAATCTGTTTTTGTTTTTTAATAACTTTTTTATTTTTTTCCTATTCTAGGGATTAGGTCCTATTTTGAAAATTAAAATGAAATTCTTAAATTTTCTTTAAAAAAATTAAGAAAGATAATAAGCATAACATCTTCTTTAAAGTAGATATCTGTTCATTTTTTATGTAGACTGGAAACCCCTACCCAGATGTTTAATAAAATTTACCTTTAATCTTTAGTTGGATGAGAAGTAGTTTTTTCTAACTGAGAGAAGCAACCCAAAGAAAACTATAAATTCCTTGCAATGTATGCTGATAAAGTTAAAAATGGCAAAAAATAGACATTACAGTGATATGACTTTTAATGGAACTTCATCTTCACCTCTAAAGGAACAAAGGAAGAAAGAAAAGGCAGTGAATCTGAGTATTCAAACAAATCCAGCATTTGTGAGGAAGAAGCAGCACTTCAGATGATGTTCAATTACAAGTCTCAAGGTCATTCAGTTCGAGTATAATATTACTCCAACTTTCACATTGACAAAGTTGTTGATGTTACATCTCTGTCCAGTGCTATAATCAAAATTTTAGTTCTAACAAAAGACAGAAATGATTATTTTTGATGGCTTTTGTTGTATGATATTGCATAAGTGGTATCACCATTTGTCTTTAGATTGAATTTTGATATAATGTCACTTTCAAGTGGTGATAGGATATGGAAGTGTCCAGGAATATTGTCCATAGCAGAGGCTTATAAGCAAATTCAGAGTGCAAATTACTATTAGAAGAGAAAATGCAAAAAGGACATTCCAATTTTCCAGATAGTCTTTTTTATCAGTTTCAATCAGTCAGCACCTACCTCCTCTGGCTAGAAGAGGTCAAGCATGATTGGAAGTCCCAGGCAGTGCTTTGTGACTTCCACAATCTTATCAACATTTACTTTTTTCCTACATTTATATACATTACAAATTAAACTAAGCACAATTGACTATTAACAGATGAAAAGTTTTTGTAGATTTTGTTGTCATTCTGTTTTGTTTTGTTTTGTTTTTTTACAACAGGTTAATCCACAACATTAGTCTTCTTCTGTGCCCTGCCAACCATCTGCCTTTCTCTTTGATTTGAAATTTTGTCTCAAAGATACAACTAGGAACCTTGACAGTACATGCTCCACCTACCCATTCGGTGAAATTAGTACTTATAATATACATTGCTTATTTTTGAATTAGGATTCATTAAAGAAATGTTTTAACATCCTGAATTCGAAAAAGAATACAAAACCCCACCAAAAAAAGTAATAACTAAGTTTTAAAATGAATTTTTAAAAATGAAAAGTCTTAATTGAAGCTTTTATTTTAGTTTTAGTTGCAAGCTAATAAATTAAAATTTATATTTCTAATAAGCAAATTATATTGATTGGAATTGATTTTTTTATTTTGCAGTAAGACTGTCAAAGTTTTTCTTTTTTAAGATATTTGTAAACTAGTTTTCGATTTTAAAATTCTTGCAAAAATAACATATACTTTCCTGATACTTTATTTCAGGACTATTATCTGATTTAAACTATAATTAATGTGATTTGTAACATTATTTACTTTAAGTGTAAGATATTTCAGAAATGCTTTTATTAACCTGATAGTAGCTGTGTTGATGTGTTTGACAGTGTGATGACACATTTAATGTTTTTCTATGGAAAGTTTATCTGTAAACACAATTAAAGAAAATGATGTGTGTCTTTTTTTATTTAATTAAGTACTCAGTAATCTTAAAAAAATTAGGAAAATATTCTCCGTAATCTAATGTTTTATTGAATTTCAAAAATTCTGGCTTTAAATTTACTATATTCATTGCTCTTATTTTCTGAGACCGTTGTTGTAAGTATGGATATCCATACTTATAAAAATCAGCATGTACAAAAAAAATTCAACATTTATTTTTTAAATATTGATGTTTGATGATTTGTATTATGCCTTTCCATTTATTTTTAGTAAATATAGTTTTCACTTAATAAAATCTGAAAGTAATACATTTTCAAAGATTTAAAATTTTTAAAAAATTAAAAATAAATGAAAATATTGTAAAAATTCATCATACCTTGAAAAAAAAATTTTTAAGACAACAGTGTCCTTAATATATCTTATTCATAAAAATAATTAAAAGCTTTTCTAATTAAGTAATGTCATAGTTTTATTGCATTTTATATTTTTTGATTCAGAGCAGATTTTTGGTAAATGGTGTTTCTTTTTGACAAAAACAAATTGATGATTTATATTCTCCAAGTTGTTCTACTTTTAACTAATATAAATATGAAGTGGATTAATTATTAATTACTCAAAATTCCATAAATTAAATAAGTGAAGGTAACAGATGTTAAAAAAAAAAACATAATGATTTCATTCATTTGAGAATAAGTCCTGAAAATTTCATTAAAATCTGACAATTATTTGATTTTTGGAAGAATTTTCAAAACATTTTTTTCTTACTGCAAAGAAAGACACTAAATTTTCCTTACTAATCTTTGGCCCACTCAATTCATATGTAGTAGAAGCAGTAATGAGACCTTTGCGTCAGTCCTTGTTTCAATGAAGGTATTTTTATTCATTTCAGTTTTTTTAGTTTAAAAATAAATGAGTCTAAAGCATTAAATAAGTATTTCTTTGAAGGTTTGACCAATGATTCATTTCATTAAACAAATTTCTAAGTTTTGTAGTCATTACTGTCTCCTTTTGACAAGTTAAAAATTGGATAATTTCAAAAATTAGATTTTCTATAATAAAAGCTATTCATATTATGGAAGGAAAAATTTTTGTTGAATTCTTCATCCCAAAATTAATAAAGTTTGAGTTTCATGTATGTACCTTCAAAGTATGGCAAATTCAGGATGGTATATTTTTTACTTGTTTTTTGTTCTACTGTCAATTTGAGCTTCTTGCTGGTTTTACTTGGTGAAAATATGGTTGTTTTTTTTGTTTTTTTTTTGTTTTTTAAATTGATATATTGCTGATCTCATTTCTGTTGTAAAACATTAACATATTAATAATACAAAACTTGAACAACCTCTGAATGTGCTAATTTCATAATACCAGGGGTTGTATATCATGTTCTTAATTTTTTCATTCGCATTGTGCAACAAATGTGTTTTGTATGTAACTATACACTTATATTTTGAAGTAAAAAAATTACCCATCTCCTCAGAATTGCTTTTCTAATTTTTTTCAGTATCTTGTGTCCATTTTATACCCCTCAGAGAATCTTTTAAATAATTTATTGACAAATTTATAACTCAATAAATGTATAAACATATAAAAGTCTTTTTGAAAAAAAGTTTTTGACAAAATATGTATTTATATATCTATGAAAGCATGAGGTATAATTGAAGATACATTTAATAGAAACTGGATTGCTATTTTTTTTTTAATTACAATTTTGTTCTTCTTTCTGTTACTTTAATGTAAAATGGAGATTTGTTTCATTTCAGCTACCAAAATGAACAAAAAATATGTGAAGAATCAAAAGAAAGGTACATAATACGCCTCTTAACATTATCATCAGTGATTTCATCCACTTTACATTAAATTTTACCTTTTTTCTTTGAATTTTCCTACAGAATGATAGTAAAAGTTTATTCAAATTTACTGGTCATTTGATTTTCTTTTGAATTGCTTTAAAGCAAATTTGAATTTTACATTTGTCTTAAATGATTGAAATCAAAATTGATCAATGTAGGAACAATGTTGAAAACCCACAAGACTAATTTAAATCTTTTTACATGAGGTGAACTAATATCCAAAATATCTATCAATTGTAGTTTTTTTGACACAGCTTTTGATTTCTTACAAAAAAAGTGAAAAGAATTTTTAAAAATTTCTTTTCAGGATAGGATGACACAGTACATATATAATCTATAATATTCTTTTTATTTCTTAATGTATTTTCAGCATTAGCATTACATTTTAATTATACAAGGTATGGTCAAAAAGTATTTGATCTTATTTTTTCCCCACAAAAACTAATGAAAAAAAACTAATTGACAAAATTCTTTGAGTGGGAAGTGACACCACTCTTCCTGCACACGAGTGAATTTTTATGGCCAGTAGGCAGTGTCAGTTTCCTGCTGTTACACCTAAAGTACAGATGTGTAGTGAGCTTGTTAGATTTTTCATGCAAGATAACTGAATGTATCAATCAAGATACTGCATCAAGTTTTGCCAAATGTTTGATGATACTTGAGCTTAAGTCACCCAGAACATTCAGAACATCACTTGAAGTAAATGGATCAGGCATTGAGAATGCATACTGGCTGCACCTACCAAAAGATACGCAGCACATAAATGTGGCAGAGATCAACTCTACCGAAGGGAGTCAGTTTATCACTTAAATGTAGGTACCTCCACAAAAATCACAATGCCTTGAGCAATGATGCTATGGGCAAAACTTGGATCAAGGAATGGCAAACTGCTTCAAACATGTCCACAGCTCAGTGGAGAGTGGGGCCTGCCATCAACAAGATGAAATAGTAAATAGTCATGGAGGAGCATTGTGTAACAATCCTGGAAATTGCTTACAAAGTGAAAATAGGCACAGGATTAGTACATTCCATTTTAACAAGATTTGTGCATGCAGAGTGTTATTGAAATACATCTGCCAACATAATTCAAGCTTTTCTAGTCAAAAACAACACACCACTTCTTCAACAGGCTTCTGACTTGGCACCATGTGATTTGTGGCTATTCCCCAATCTGAAATCCACATTGAAAGGGGAGTAATTTGAGTTGCAAGAGAAAATAATATTAAAAGTGTTAGCAGAGCTCTATAGAATTCAAAAGGTGTTCCAGAGGTGTTACCAGCAGTGCCAGTACTGCAGGGAGAAGTGTGTGAACTCAGAAAAACTTTAATAAAATAATATTTTTTCTTTTTATATATATATATATATATATATATATATATATTCAATGAGTGGATACTTTTTGAATACAGTATGTTCCAATAACTAATCTACTGAGTGGTTGACAGGAAGTGAATTCAGACCTTACTGGGACCCCCCTGCATATGATTTTGTGCTAAAAGTAAGCTAAGATTAATAAATTTTATAACAAACATATGGTTGAAAGGGAAGAAAACAAAAAAGGATTAAAATTTCATCAGTGTGTATTGATCAATTTTCAACATATATACATAATACACAACCTCAGAATATGTAATTATGTAACAAAATTGCTATGGGGCATCATTTGCGAGATTGATCTGTCTGTCTACTGGGTTGAAATCAACACCGGTGAGAGGTGATGAGGTCAAGATGCTGAGCAAAACTATCTGCTGTTGGTGAGGTCTGTCATTTAACAGCTGATAGTTGCTAGGCTCATCTTTTTTTCTGTCAGAAACTTTCATTTGCTATTGTATTTTAGATTTTTGAAGGGATTTGTTTTGTGGATCTGATCTGATGTGATGCTTGAAGATAACTTTTTTATTTTAGGTTCTGCTTTCTTAGAACTCATATCCAGCCAACATATCAGGGCAAAATGTATTTGTGAATGATAAAGAGATCTTGATAAACATAGTATAACATAAATAACTATTATGATTACAACTAAATGAATGGTTAACTTTTATTCTTTTAAAATTATATTCTAGCCATCAGTGCATCCAAGCAAGAAACATGGTTATGATTAACAACTAAAAAGTGAATTCATTCAAACTTCAGTGACTTTTTTTTAATTCTTTCAAAACCCCAAGCAAGGCGATAATGCCACTAAAATGCAATGGGTTTCTGAGGCTAAAAGAAAATGAGAAAACATTAGTGAGGAAAAAGACAACAAAAGAACAGGTTTCAGAAAGACAAAATAGTGGTTGGCATAGAATTTAAATTTTTGGAAATTGAAAGTGGCAGGAACACAAGAATCTATAAAAGAGTTCCACAGAATAGAAATTACTATTAAATTTTGCTATTTCAAGAGTTAAATGATGAAACATAATTGCCAATCTAGTTCTACACCTAAATTGATGAAGGCAAGGTACCAGGTAGGAAAGTTCATCAGTTTATGTCAATGTAACATCATGTTCAGCCCTCATCACTTTAGTATACTCTTACTTCATAGTGTATCTTGGACCAACACATTTGTGACCATAAATAATGGGGAAAGGCAAGCTTGCTGTAGAGTCAGTAATGTTTAGATTAGAACAAGCCAGCAACACAACTGAAATTGATGTGTTGGGAATGCACAAAAGGCCATTGGATTTCAACCCCAAATCACTGCCATTAAAGTGGTAAGTGGCATCTATATAGCACAGAGGAGAAAATTAAACATTTAGACTGTAGGATGGAAATGGAAAGCAAGTCACGAACCTAAGAAATTGACAAATAGTGTTTTTTAAATATCCAATGTTTAGTCAACTAAAAGCAGAGTACAAGAGTAAACTGCAAGCTTGGCTGAAATAAGGCTGGCTCCTGTTGTATCCCAACTGCCCAAAGAAATGATACTGATATTTCTGTCGGTATGATCAAATATAATCTTTCCCATGTCGCTTCTTTTATGAACACATGAACTGACCAACAATCCAAGGGATGAACACAAGGCGAAGTGGTTTTCATATAAATTTTAATACATGAAAGGAACAATGCAATGATCGAATACTAAAAATAAAAATTAATAAAGTCTGAGTGACAATGTCCAATGAACAAACAACTGTGATTAAATCTCAAAACCTCTGTTGGGATACCAAAACTTGTTGAGTTATGACAAATGCAGAAAATCAACACATAATACAAAAAATGGGATAGGATATACACAATATTATTGAGCAGGTGGTAAGATGTTTGCAATAACGTATTGTTGGTGAATGCATGCATTTAATTATAACATGGGGGCCAAAAGCATGATGACTTATCTTTATCTATTCAGTTCTCTTTTTTCTCTTTCTTTTCTTTTCTTTCTCTTTTTTTCTTTTCTACATATACTTGGGTTTGAATGCTGCCTGACTGTAGCAAACTTTGCTGCAATTTTCTTCACTTTCATTTCTTCAACTGAATGTTATATTCTCTGCAAATCTGTATCAATATCTTTCTTATCTGATGATCGATTCGGCCTATTACAACTTCTTCCTTTCCTCCTGGCATAGCTGGATTTTATATTTTTAGCATATTCTGTAATCTCTCATCTAAAATTTTTTGTTAATTTAACAAATGAAATACATACTCTTATGATTTTTATCTGGAGTTGCTACGACTGACTTGGTTGAGTTATATCATTATAAAAATGAGCCTCGTCATTCGTTAGGCTGTCTGAGCTTCAGCGTTGAAATATTGTGTCCCGATCAGTTGAAATTTAGCCTGCAACTAACTGGACCTTTTGATTATCTCCTGATTCACTTTTTAGGTGCAAATTTTGGCTACTGCTGATTCTTGTACCTTTCCTGTCTGACTTTTGTTTAGACAGTTGTTGCTTGGTGGATATGTGGATCAGTTTAACCTCTGACCAGCTACTCCCAAACTGATTATCTGCTCACACATGACCACCCTGTGTTGCCTAGTGGGGTCTAAGCTCAGTGTGTGTGTGTGTGTGTGTGTGTGTGTGTGTGTGTGTGTGTGTGTTGATCTGGATTTGTAACACCTCCCAACATAAACGAAAAAAAATTTTTTTCAACAATATATACTAACATCTTCATCTCTTTTTTCTTTTGGTTATACTATCAATATATACACATTCCTTTTTTTTTTTTTTCATATCTCTGTCAAAATCATTTTTTTCAATTCCCTCAAGATACACACATTATTCTTATAGTTCTGTTAAAAAATATACTTTTTTTTAGTTCCATCAAAATACACACATATTCTTTTACCTAATACTTTCTGAATTATGGCTAATATATGCATTTGCCCTTTTTAGTATCTTGACAATGTATCTGCTATTTGATTTGCTGACACAGTAATGTGTTTTATCTGGAGGTTAAATTCCTGCAATATTAGGCTCCAACTCTGTAGCTTTCTATTTTTGTTCTGCTTACGATCTATGATCAGGTTTTCCCTCTCAAATGTTCATTTATGTAACTTCCTCTCATCTGATTGTTTCACAGCCGGTTTGATTACTTGTTTACATGTCAGGGCAGCCTTTGATTCTACAATTAGTGGCTATGATAAAAGATTATTTTGGTAAAAAAAAAAAATCCAACAAAGAAAATATGTCAAACAAATGTTTGAAGTAACAACAATTATCAACACAACAAATGACATAGATGAGCCAAGTTTAAAAGCTACAATAAAATTTATTCATAAAAACATATAAAAGGTTTTCACAAACTTTATATGCCTAAGGATGGTCAATAACATGTAAATTAAACAACAAAAATTAACATGCCCTTTTACAAATAAAATTATATTATTGTATATAATATTTAAATTCAATACATTATACAAATTTAGCAAACTGCTAATGCATAAGAAGGTCCTCTGAAGTGAAAGCCTTATTTAGTAAAGAAAAATACTTTTCTAAATATTTTTCAGTAAGGAATTTGGTGCACTTTTTTGTATGAAGAAAATTTGTTGTTTCTTTTTCTTATAACAGCAAAGATTTAGATCAATCACACCAGCCAAAGACTTTTCTTTGTGGTAACTATCCCAGTGGAAATAGGAGAGGTGAGAGACCCCCAAATTTTTATGTGGCTTCAAAATTGTGTTCAAAGGTAATACTTGGACAAGACTGGCTTCAGCGTCATGAAGCCAGAATACAGTTTGTGTTGGTAGTAAATGGAAAAAGAGTACCATTGGGTGAGACAAGGGTATTAAACTCCTCAAGGAATCCAAGTCTGCAATACTGAAAGATGATGTAAAATTACCCCTTAGAACTGTGGTATCAGCAAAAGGCAGGCCAGTACCAAGGAAAGAGGTTAGAGTTATAAAGGTGAATAAGGCAGGAAAAGAGGGTTGGAAACCCAATGATAAGATAATGGAGATAGACAAGGACTCCATAGAAGATGAGTCAAGTAAGTGGGAGGAGGAAGATGAAATACTCTCTCAACTCCAAGAACAACTGAGAAAAGAGGATAGGTCAGAGGTTGAGTGAAAGTTACTTCAACCAAAAGTAAAGAGCCCTAGTAACAAAATCCAGGGTTGTAGTTTGAAACTCCCTGAGCCTGGAGAGGAATTGAGTGAGTGCGAGGAAGACAAAGTGTCAGCTGAGTGGGATAACAAATGTGAAATATCTTTCTCTCAATTTCAAAAACTACTGGAAGTGTGAAGAGACCAGGTATATGTCCGGAGCTACCCCTCAAAGAAAGATTGAGAGGGGCAGAAAGAAAATAAGGATGTGGAGGTTAGGATAAATAGAATAAGTGTTGGCACAAAACAGTGCCAAATTCATTCAAAACCCACCCAATAATCCAATGAAGAGGCTGTTTGTTAGAGACTAGGAGGTGTGGCTAGCAGGTCACAAGGAACGGAAAAATTTACTTGTCAATTCTGTTTTTGGTCAGCATACTGGCCAGATGAGTGTCCAGCAATGTCATTGATAATGACATATGATCTTCAGGGCAGGAGGGCTGCACACCTGTCTGAAATTCAACTAACCTTTTTGAAGATAGGGACAAAAACTAGGGAATGTTTGTAAATATGAATGAAAAATCTATGTAGATGGACAGAAATAAACATTGGGTTAACTTGTTGCCTTGCAGGGATGGCTGGCATGAGAAGATTGATGCTACTATTAATGCTAGTGACGGTGATGATGGCAGCAGTTTGGAAACACAGCCAAAGTACAATTTTCAAGAAAATAAGCAAGGTGTTAATAACTAGATCAAAGTGGTTGGTCACTTTCATGATCAATTTAAACCCATATGATGCATTACTAAGCAAATTGGAAAGCAAAATAAAAGAATTAGACCTTGTCAGATCAAAAGTGGTAGAGAATTACCCCGCAGAAACAGGATACCTTAATTTGTTATACTCTTTAGAGTGGGACATAACTATGATGGAGGACCAATGTAGAGAGATGAGAAATTACCTGAAAGGAATTGATTTAAATATAATATAAAGGGGGGAGCGAGGAAAGTTGCCAGATCAAGATATTAACCAATACTGTATTATGGCAAACAATCAGTATATCTGATGGAGTTTGGGTAGTGGATGCTCAGAAATCTACTGATCTTTCCAGGGTATGCATGTCCATCTCCCTATCCCCATATTACTAGGCTGAAGAGAAATTTGAACAAAAATGTCTTAATAATGGAGTTTATTGATAAAATCTTAAATAATTGCACACAGTTATGGGAGCCAGTAATGAACAAATACCCTAGGGTCATGCTAGAGTGAATACCAGAGTTATTAAAGCCAATAGATAAAATATGGATCAGTTAAAAGAAAAATACTTTGGGAAAAGAAGATATAAGTTGGAAGAATAGTAAAGTAATTATGGTAAACTGGTCAGTAGGGATCAGTACTTTGCTGGTCATTGTTGCAGTGGTAGCGGAAAATGAAAAATAAAAAAACACATAGAGAAATGGAATACTGAAGTCTTGGTGAATGTATGACAGACAAAAAGGAAATTACCATCTAGCGATCCATATCTGAACAGAACAGATCCAGCAGAGGAGGATGAGATCCAATTGGACCTGATTGCAGGAGCAGAAGAACCAATTCCTGTCAAGAAGTCACTGAAACCTCCCCTTGCAGAGAGGAGGTTGGTAAAAAAAAGAAATAAACCCTAAGAGATACATACATACCCAATCCGCGCACACACACCTGATGAAAAAAGAAACATTCAAAGAACATCACACACATTAAAAAAAAGACGAGAGGACCTATTGTTATTTTAATAAAAAGACTGTTGTTGCATGAAAAGTAATAAAGAGAAGAAAATCCATGTTGTTGCATATGGAATTAAAGTAAGGACATGTTTACATTATTGCATTTAAAAGGAATGAAAAGGACATTTTTGCATTTGCATAGGATTAGAAAAGCACACTTCTATTGTGCATGGAAATTGTTTACTTATTAGTATTGCTTAAAACTAATACATTCAATGCATGATGAAGTAGAAAAAAGAGACATTAATATTTTTTATCTCTGCATGGAATTGCATGAAAAAAGTTTTTCCTTTTTTTTTTTTTTTTTTTTTTTTTTTTTGTTATAACCTAAAATTTAATACACATGGTAAATAGTGTAACCAGTAGTTATAGTGTCATTTATCTCATAAATGACAAGTGACAAATTCCCTGTAGCTAACTTTACCACCCTGGTTTTGTGCCTTTTCAATAAAATCAAGGTTGAAGATGAAATTAGTGGAATTAAGCCTGTGATTTTGCAGAATATGATCAATCTGAAATCAGCAACCTGCTAAAGTCAATTGAGCAAACCATCGTTCCTGAGAGAAATTACTACTAAGAGTGGGGTATTGTGATACTAAAGTACCAGCCAGCTAATTTGTGCATCATTTAGTTTTGATCTTTTTTATAGTGTGTACATAAATATATATAAATCTACATCCGTGTCGTCGTCGTGTTGTACTGATTATATTCCATTTGCTAACTATCAGGGAATCGGGAGTGTGTTTCAACCATATAACATTCCCTCGCAAGTCTGAATTGACCCATCCCATTGATAACAGGCAGTCCTACTACTGCTGGTTCGAGATCAAACAAACACAGTATGGGCAGATTGGTCGAGGTTCAGTAAGTGTTGGCTCAGATATGCCTGGGGATCATGTTATAAAGATAGACACCATCCTGAAAATAAGCAAACCATGAGATGAAAATCATTTGATTATGCTAGTTGATTTTGTATAATATCATGTTGTAAAGACAATTCTGACTGGCTGATGTACAACCAATGTATATTTAAATATACTTGAAATAAAACATTTACTATCTCTTGCTTGAGCTGGGTATCCCTGTTCCCTTTTTTTCTTAGTTGCAAACTACATGATGGCAATGGTTTACAAACCACAAAAATAATTCACACCAACATCCTAAGTCATTTTGCAAATTTGAGTCTATCAACATGAAGTTAATTCATTCACTTAAACAACAGCAACAGAAAAGATTGAAATAAGCCAGGACTGAAACATGGGGGACAGAATAAAGAAATTCGAGAAACAATAAAGAAAAAAACACTAAAAAAAATATGACACCAGGAAACAAACACTATAAGTGGGGTACAAATTTTAATTTTCTTATTGAAAAACTGTATAGTTAAAATTATATTAAATACCTTCTTTTGGCTACTTTCAAAAAAAGGTTTTTAATGAAAGATAAAAAAAGCTAAAGACATTACATTTTTCTTATCTCCCTCTTCCACTTCAACTTGGCATACTTTTCTTAACCCACTTTGTCTTAAAGCGGGGGTTCCCAACCTTTCCTATGCCTCGCACCCTTAGAAAATTTATATTATGATCTTGCACCCCTTATATATAGTGTGTATATTGTGTGTGTGTGTGTGTGTATATATATATATATATATACGCACACACAAAAGTAATATCTCATAAAAATGAAGTCAATTTATACTCAATTTGAGCAACAGATTTATTTAAGGTAATTTTTGAATGACCTGAAAAGGAAGAAAAAAAAAGAAAACCGTTACAACAAATAGGACAAAAATAAGCTTTTAATTTAATGTAAGTGTAAGTTAAACAATTTAAAAAAATAAGATCTAACATTAAAAAAGTAAAATTTAAATCTGATGATATTTTTGTTCCTGTTTTTTGTCAAAACATGGTACTTTGTTGCTGATGACGATCTGCATGTCTCCCTGTGGATTCATGCGATTTCTAGATTTTGTCTTGATTGACAAAAGAGAACTAAATTTAGACTCACATAAGTATGTGGTCGCAAATGGGATAAGGACATCAAGGGCTTTTCCACAAAGTCTGGAGACATATCCATTGCTGAACACCAATACTCATCCAAAGTCTTGTTTTCAAATTACATTTCAAAAGCATGATTTTTCCCTGAGATTGAAAACGAGCTCTTTTAGTTTTCAGTGATTCAGAATCATGGCCTTCACATTACTTGTTGATGAAGTGTTCTTGCAACTTTAATGGCTTCATATTTGCGTTAAAAAACAAAGCATTACAAAGTATGCACTGGGGATTTTGCAATTCATCATTTCCCATGCAAGCGAAACTAAAGTGCATATAGTTATCATTCCATTTCCTTTCCTTTTTTTTTTTTGACATGATGAAGATTTAAAAAAGATAGAAAAATTAATAACTCACTAATATATAAACCAACTTCAATATAATCACCAATTTAATATGTAGGGATAGGAAATTAAGAATTAAAATCAACCTTCTTCACTTTTACAAAAATTCACAATGATGTGTGAAATCCTGGTTTTTCCCATATAGAAAAAGGATTGACCATGTGCTTATAGAAAAAGCTGAAACCGGATTTCACAAGTAGTTGTTAAACTGATTTTCTGACCCATGGAAGCAACTTGCAAGACCAAAAAGGACGTCGCGAGTCAGTGCAAAAAATCTAGATTACAATAAAAGGACTTCGATCAGCGTCAGTCAGTCACTCAGATGGGAGCAGCGAGAGACACCACTAAAATGTAACAAGAGGAACTTCAAGTCAACTCTGACATTCGTCCTCTTTCTCTTTCCTTCGCCATTCAAAGACATTCCTACTGAATACATACATACATAAGAGTATATACGTACGCATATACTCTTTCAACAAAGTACTACTAAGAACATTTGTACGACTTCTTGATACCCGTAATTCATTACTTGTTTCTAATTGAACATTAATTTCTACGAATTTTGTTCTTCATTTCTTTTCATAAATTTCTATTCAATCATACAAAATGTATATAGAGCAAAGTAATGAAACTATCACGGGAAGAGGTACACGAACTGCTAGAGGTATAAAAACTATACGTTTCAGGAAGATGTAGGGACACTGGCAAATTAATATGCCTAATTTGAATAAGTGCAAGAGGGAGCCTATATAACTCGTCACTGAACTGAGAATAAGTATGGACAAGCTTAACGACTGATTAGTGCTAAACTTCACATCAATGGCGTCGCCGATAGGATCCCATTTGTCTCTAGAAGATCCAGATTTTGTAGATGCATGGATTCGCTGTTTTTCTGCCAGTGCGAGAAGTAAAAAACTGGAAGACAACAAGGAGAAGGGAGGCGAAAATGAAATTACGGATTTATTTTTGGCTACAGTGGGATGCGAGGCGATAATGAAAGTCTCCACCCTGGCATATCCCACAAACTTGGAAGACCTGACTTTCGAAAAAATAAGTCAGATTATAAAGAGAAATATGGGATCAAAGAAAAGACTAGTAGTGGCGGAAAGAACGAAATTCATGTTATTGATACAAGAAATTGATGAACCAATTATAAAATATCTACACCGTCTACGAAATGCGAATAGATATTGCGAATTTGAAAAACTCGGACAAGACGGACAAACTATTGAAGAGGACTTGATTCAATTAAGGTTAATTGAGGGTATATGCACTGCATCACACCGATATAAAATAATGGAACAACTACAAATAGGAAACATGTCTTTAAATACATGCATTGACTTTATACAGTAACAAGAATTACTACAGAAATACAACCATTATAAAAGTCAACCCAGCGAACAAATATCCGCTGAGGCATACATGGTAAAAAAAGATAAGAAAATGTTCGTGATCAAGAAATAAAAAAGGAAAAATGCCCAGCATTTGGAAAAACCTGTAAAAATTGCTAAAAAAAGCAGTCTGCAAAGTAAAAAATAAATGTTGAAAGAGTTGAAGAAAACGAAACCAATATGGATGTCTTTACATTAAGAATAGAGAAAAAATTGAATAAAAGAAAAAAAAACATTATATTAAAGGTTAAAATTAACAACTACAATTTAGATATGCAAATGGATACTGGGAGTGAAATAACGCTGATACCAAAAAGTTTTTGGGAACGCATTGGAAAGCCATCCTTACGAAAGAGCAGTTTACAACTCCGCCAATTTGATGGGTCGGTCTTAAAAACTTTAGGATGCTTTAAAGATTCCTTGGAGTTAGAAGGTAAATTTCAAGTAATACCTATAATTGTCACAAGTTGTAAAAAGAACCACGGACTTCTTGGAAACGACGTGCTTTACATAAATTCTACTAAAGTAATTAATAAGATAAAAATGGAAAACACCGAAAAGTTAAAAAAACTATAAAGCGAAATTAAATGAAAATGTCTCCCCTTCTTATTATGAGGCACGAAAAGTACCAGTACATTTGTTGCCATTAGTAGTAACAAAACTACGAAAATTACTAGAACAAGACCTTCTTGAACATGTTCCCCCTGAGGATAGCAAGTGGGCCTCACTCATTGTAGTGTTGAGGAAGACAGATGGTGATTTACGTATTTGTGGAGATTACAAAATAGGCGTAAATCATAAAATCTGTTCAAATTCGTATCCCATACCGAATGGTGAAGTTGCATTGCATGCACTGGCAGGAATGAGCGTTTTCGCAAAAATAGATTTAAAAACGGCATACCACCAAGTACCTATAGACGATAACTTCAAAGAAGTAACCACGACAAATGCGCCAATAGGGTTACTAAGATAGAAAAGGATGCCATATGGAATAAAAACCGCAAGCGCCATATTTCAAAGAGCCATCGAACAGGTTTTAGGAAATATGAAAGATATGTTATGTTACCAAGATGATATATGCATAGGAGCCACTAATGAAATGGAATTAAAAAAGAAAACCGACATAATCTTGAATAGATGAAAAAATGCTGGAATGACAATAAATAAATAAATAAATAATGCGTAAGCAATTGCAGTAACATATCTTTTTAGGTTATTTATTTCAAAAGAAGGTATATCACCAGACCAAGCCTTGATAGAAAAAGTACTAAAAGTAGCTACACCTACAAATAAGAAAGAACTGGAGTCTTTTGGGGGATTGGTAAATTTTTACAGGCGATATTTACCAAAATATACGGACTTGACTGAACCATTTGCAAATTTAAGAAAAAAGAATGTTGAATTTATTTGGAGAGAGAAACAACAAAAAGCTTTTGACAGATTAAAAATAATTATGGAAAAGAAACCAGTAATGAAAATTTTTGATCCAAAAAAGGACGTGACGTTAACCACAGATGCAAGCGAACATTCAATATCGGGAACATTATCACAAGAAGGACATCCAATAATGTATTTATCAAGAAGAGTAACGAACACCGAATTTAATTATTCAAATATAGAGAAAGCATTAGCTATCGTGTGAACAACTACTAGAGCCCGACAATTTTTAATTGGGAAAAAAATTTCTGTTACGAAGTGATCATAGACCATTACAGTTTATAGTTAACACAAGGAAAGAATTACCGAAAGTCACAACATTGAGTATACTAATAAGATTAATGGTATTTGACTTTGATATAGAATATGTCTAAGGAAATTCCATTCCACACGTAGACGCACTATCAAGATTGCGATTTTACAAGGAGACAAAAGATAAAACAGAAGAATTTGAAGATTTTTTTAATCATTTCACCCCAAGCAAGGCATTCCACTGCCACTATTGCGCATGTGGTTATATAGGGGAAGGTAAAGAGAAAGAGTGATTAGATATAGGAAATGTCAGAAGGAGGGTGATAGGTGGGTAATGATACCGAGACTGAGGGTTGGGTAGATGGGAAGAGTGTTTGAAAGAATGGATGCGAGTTAGTGTGTTAGCAGGTGTCTATTGACCTTACATTTAAACTCCTGGAGATTGTAGCCGTCGGGGAAGCAATCATGTGGGAGGGAATTCCACAGTCGGGAAGTGCGAGTAAAGAAGCTGTTGGAGTAGAAATTGCGGTTACATTTCATCGGTTTCACTGTAAATGGGTGGGACCTAGTTGCTAATCTAGTATCTCGTGCAAATTCGAACCTAGGGGGCACCAGTGATCTAAATTCATCGGAGCAGAAGCCGTGAAAATATTTATAGAAGAGACACAGGGAAGCCACGTCGCGCCGGTGAGAGAGAGACTGCAGCCGGTCTGCCAAGTCGGTATCGATCACATCACAGACTCTTCGTTGTATTTTATCAAGAACCCCGAGGAGAATAGCAGGGGCACCCGACCAGATGTGGCAACAGTATTCAATGCACGAGCGTATGGTAGATTTATATATGTGCAGGATAGATTCAGACGGAAAAAAACTTCCGGGCCCTGCACAGAGAACCAACTTTCATAGCAGCGGATTTAGCAATGGATTCGATATAGTCATTCCACTTAAGGTCCTCTGAAAGTGTGAGACCAAGGAGGCGTAGTGTTTTACTCTCTGGGAGGCAAGCCTGTTCCATGCTAATGGGAGGTAGGTGCGATTGTCTATCATGGTTAATTGATAGCAGTTTCGTTTTAGAAGCATTAAAATTTATGAGCCATTTCTTACCCCAGCCCACTACAGATTGGAGGTCCTTTTCAAGCTCGGCTACAAGGTTAGCTTTGTCGCCCACACCAGATTTTTGATCAAGGCGAGAGTAAACTGTGGTGTCATCGGCGTACATACCTACTTGGGATCTTATGGTATCAGAGAGATAATTAATGTAGATCAGAAAGAGCGTATGACCTAGGACGACTTGAGGGACACCCGCGTTCGTATGGTAGTTCTGGGAGGCATGTCCGTTTAATACCACCTTCAAAGTGCGGTTATAGAGGAAGGACTGGATCAGGTCAAACAAATGTCCAGTTATACCATAGCTCCGCAGTTTGCATAGAAGGCCAGCATGCCAAACTCTGTCGAACGCTTTAGAGATATCCAAGGAAACAGTTCGGGCTTCGCCATTCTTGTCGAGAGCCTGGTATATATACTCGGTGATGGTCGTTAGCATATCAGCAGTAAACCTGGTGAAGCAGAAACCATACTGCTTGTCCGAGAGGAGCCTGTATGCTGTGAGATGCTGAACCACCTCGGCGTTGATAATGGCTTCGAACACTTTGCCAAACATTGGAAGAAGGCTGATAGGGCGGTAATTTGTGGGGTCCGAGGGTTCTCCAGTGTTTTTAAATATAGGAACTACAGAGGAAGATTTCCAACAGGCAGGAAAGCAGGAAGCAGATAAGCAAAAGTTGTAGAGCTTAGAAAGGATAGAGGAGAGTTCAGGGGCACATTTTTTTAAGACTATGATTGGGATTCCGTCCCTCCGCTTGCTTTGTGAGGGCCAAGTTTTGAGATTATGTTAGAGACCAGCGAGGATGTAATGTGGACGTCATTCAGTTCTAGGTGGGAAGTCAGGAGTAGAAATTCCAGACGAATCCAGTCTTGAATTGGTCGAGAATCTGCGAGCAAAGCATTCAGACTTGTCCGCTGGGGAGGTGAGGACCTCAAATTTAATTATTAGTGGGGGTAATGAGGACTTGCTCTTGTTAAGCACTCTTTTACAGAGTCGCCAGTAGTCTTTGGCGCCGAACTTAGAAGATGCTATGCGTGGCTTCATTCTGGCAGCAAACAACATCTTAGCTTCGTTACGAGCTGAGACGAAAAGGCGCCTGTTTTGGTCCGACGCGTAGCTACGATAGAGCCGAAGAAATGATTCCGGTGGGTAATGGCGGCCGAGCAAGCGGGCGAGAACCATGGAGACGAATGAAATTTAAGCTGAAATTTCCTGGCAGGGTGAAAGCATCGATGCCAGCCTTAACCCAAGAGGAGACCTCGGATGCACAGTCTTCGACGGGAAGACTAAAAACGTTGTTCCATGGGACGTCACAGAGGAAGTCTCGGAACGAATCCCAGTCTACTCTTTGGTAGCAGTAGGATATTCAACTGGTCTGGGTTTCTTGGGTAGGGTGGGAGTGGAATGAAATGTTGACGGAAACTACGGTGTGGTCAAAGTTTCCCAGAGGGCAGAGCTGTCTGGTAGTGCAAGAGTCTGGGATGGAAGTGAAGCAGAGATCTAGTAGTGAGTCCCTTCCGTTAGGGTTGTCGGAGAAACGCGTGGGGAAGTCCACCACTTGCGTAAGGGATTGGGTGATTGAAAAATTCATGGTGTGGACACCAGCAAGGTCGGTGTGGTGGGCGTTAAAGTCACCAAACATAAATATATGGGCAGAGGGATGGGAAGAAATGGCTTTGTCGATATTGTCAGATGCTGTCAAGTAACGAACAGTCAGAGGAGGAGGGGGAACGGTAGAGAAAGAGGAGATAGCTAATCGAGCTTAGAAGTGAGAGACGGAAGCACATGAAAGAATGATCCAGGGATTCAAGAGACGTCACCCTAGCTAGGGGGAGGTGTTCGCTGACATACACACCAAGCCCATGCATATGAACATTGGAGTTCTTCCTGAAGAGGGGAAAGTAACCAGGAACGTAAAAGTCAGAAGAGGGGATAGAAGGGTCAAGGTTAGTTTCACATAGGGTTAAGATATCAGGTGAGTTAGTGTGAAGGAATGATTCTACGCTGTGAAAGTTAGTGCGGATACCTCGTATGTTTGTGAAAGAGACGCAGACAGGTTTGGGCGTTTTCTGACTAGCTGGTTTAGTTTTGTTATTATGTTTGCTTTTTGTCATAGTGATTTAGTTAAGGAGAGGTCTAGAGTATAATCAGTCGGTCACTTGTTTGCAGCATGTGAAGGATGGAGACTGGCGCGGCCTACAACATAATGTGGCCTCGGGGTTGCTCACCGAGGGTTCATGCAGGGACGCCTGTCCATGCGCGATATGGCACTACAAGAACCCCGGTATTATTCAACTGTTGATCAGAGCAGCCTCTCAAGACGCTACGCAAGAGTTCGGGCTCTTAACTACCAGTCGGAAGCAGCAACCAGGAAACTGCCAACCCGGTACCCTCAGAATGAAAAGACGTTGCCATCATACTCAGTAACTGCAAAGAGCTTCCAGCTGAACTAACACTAAGACCGAAGAAGGGGGATGAACCGGGAACCCCTTCCTAAACAAGAAATAAGGCGATCACCTCTACTCTTGTTCAAAAGAAGGGGGTGGAGTGTGAGACCGGGCGATAGTAGTAACTATCTACTCCAATTAAAAAAAAAAGAAAAGAGTAACTGAAATTTACTAAGTTTTAACTAAGTCGAAACGAACCTTGAATGCCAAAGTAATTAACACAAAGTACTTAAGTTAGTAACAAAAATAAAAGATAACCCAAAAATAAAGTTAAATAAAATAAAAGAAAAACAGACCGATTCAAGCGAACTTACCACGTGCTGCTTTCTTACATTAGGTAGATGTTTTGTCTTTGGATAAAATGGCTGCGAAAACTAGACATTATCCAGTACTAAGTAGGATATTATCGAAAATAAGAAAAAACTCATGGGAAAATTGTTCTATGGCGGAAAGACCCTACAAAGAAATAAGACAGAAATTAACGATAGAACATGGAGTGGTTTGTAATGAGGATCTGGTAATTCCCTAAAAACACAAAGAAAATTGGTAATAAAAAGTGTACACCACGATATACATTGTAAAGTAGCGACCGCGCAAAAAGGATAAAATTAGAAGCATGGTGGCTCGGATATTCAAGAGGTGTCAAAGAATATATAAAAAGGTGCAAAAAATGTAAAGAATTAAGAAATTTTACACAGGCTACTTTACATTCATGGCCCAGAAAAGTGGAGCCATGGAGTATGGATCATGCGTATATTAATAGAGTGGGACTCTTATTAATTCCAGTAGATTCTTTTTCAGGCTGGCCAGACAAGAAAAGTTCTACGATGCACCAGCATTTTGTGATGACGATCTTAATTTATGGTTAGAAAAAATAGGATGTAAACCGTATAAGACAACCCCATATCACCCTCAGTCAAACGGGTTAGCGGAAAGAATGGTGCAGACCGTAAAAAAAGGACTAAAAGCATGCTCTCAGCAAAAAGAAAACGTAGAAGTTTTTTCTACTAAGGCTGCTTTTAAGCTATCACACAATATCACATGTATTCCACTAATGAAAAAATGTGGTACAAAAAGAACAAAGCTAATCCGGAAAGGGCAGAATTTATCATGCAAAAAGGCCACAATACAGCTATAATAAACAAAGAAAACAGCAACAATATATTAGCCCATGCAGATCAAATAAGGACCCAGGGTGAAGATGAAGAGCAAAATGAGGAAGAAATGGATACGATTCGGTCTGTTAATGATTCATTAGAACAGCTGTTACAGAATGAAACATCAGAAGACGAAGTAATGCAGGATCAAGTGGGTCAGAATGACTTGGAAGGTTCGGACGAAAATCAAATAATGCAAGACAATGCAGATGATTACAGCTGGGCGTGGGACAGATCTAGGTCTCCCAGAGAAAGAAATACAGGAGAGAGAGAAGTAGAGCAAAGTAATGAAACTATCATGAGAAGAAATACAAGAACTACTAGAGGTATAAAACCTATACGTTTCAGGAAGATGTAATGACACTGGCAAATTAATATGCCTAATTTGCAAAAGTGCAAGAGAGAGCGTATACGTATAACTCGTCACTGAGAACAAGTATGGACAAGCTTAGCGACTGATTAGTGCTAAACTTCACTTCACATCAGTATATTTCATTCTTCCACACTAATTCACACATTCCAATCTCCAATCTACAACCTGCCGACAACCAACCTTCTGATGATGATAATTCTGCATAAATCTTGTAAGCTGTAGGGAGTTCGGTTATGTCTGACACAAGACCTAAATAAATAAAAATTAACCAACTCTCTATGGCTACAAATACACAAATATAATCTCAATTCTAATAACTAATATAATAGAATCTGGCACTCATCAAATTTGGATTCCAGAGATAATTCTGAACTTAATGAATTGGAGTAGATAGTCTAAACTATCGCCCGGTTCACACTCCACCCACGTCTATTGAACAGGTGCAGAGGCTTATCCCTTGGTTCCTGTTTAGGTTGTGGTTTCCGGTTTTTCTCTTTTCTTTTCCAATCTTTTCACTCTTACGTAGCCCCCTGCGCATCAGTGGCTTTTTCGCCTTGCTTGGGATGATATGATTAAACAAAAAAAAGTAAAAAAATAAGAGACTCACCCATTTAGCAACCCGACAATAAACAATAGCTGACAGGAAGCAGTGCTGCCTATTTTCAGTTGTTAATTTGAATGCTATCTATATTATCTGTTACATACTATATTATACTGTTGCACTGGCTAATTTAACAAAAGTATGTACCTCTGTGGTGAATACAAAATAAAAGTAACTCTCTTCTCTTCACTGTTTACAAATTCATGAGCCAGTGTGAAAATACTTTTGACCAATAAAAAAAAAGTATTAACTCCGTACTGAAGGAAAAAGATTAAGCCAAATTTGGCAGGCCTGTGTGAATTATTTTCTAACCAATGAAAAGGGAGTGATTTATAAAACTGAGAGAAATTACCAAGCCAGTGCCAAAACGTTCCTTGATATAAATAGAGAAGGAAAGTTGAATCAGTCAGATTGGAGGAGAGATCTGATAAGACACTGCCACGATGCAAAAAGAGATCGACACTACTGTCCTAGAAACTTACATTCACACTCCCTTTACTTCTCACATATTTTTCTTTCTCTTCTTCTTCTATTTGCCGTCAACAAAGAGGAGGAGAAGACAACAACAACAAGATACTTCAACTGATTCCTAAAATTAATGTCAATAAGTACAATTTTCCTTTATCACTTTTTTCCTCCTCACTTACTCACTGGCCGCAAAAAGAAAGAAAAAAAGACTTTACTCCAACTGTCACATACAAGTGGAGTAGATAGACTAAACTATCGCTCGGTTCACACTCCACCCACGTCTATTGAACAGGTGTAGAGGCTCATCCCTTGTTCCCTGTTTAGGACGTGGTTTCCGGCTTTCTCTTTTCCAATCTATTCACTCTTACGTAGCCCCCTGCACACCAGTAGCCTTACCGCCTTGCTTGGGGTGATGTGATTAAAAAAAAACCTGTCCCGACAATAACCATCAAGATGTTTATATGTCGATTCGGGTATATTGCATTTTCACATCTATAGACAGATACTGGTTACCTGTCCCAGATCATGACAAATGGACAATGATTTAAATAAGAAAATAATAAAAATAAGATTGCTGTTCGATTGGTAATCGAATGGCAATCTTTTCCCAGGTCTGCTTCGATATTCAATACGGGCGCTGACAACAAATCAAAGATGAACGTCGATACAATGTAATTTTGACATAAAATTTTAATGAATAAAAGTTCAAAAATAAGAATAGAAAGAAAAAAGAAATTTAAGTATCAATTAGAATGTCCAATGACCTGAACCTCAAAATTACTTTCGGATACCCAACGTGGTCGAAATATCAAATTACAATACACAAAAATAAATATAAACAAATACAGGCGATTACGAATGCAAGGTATTAACATACAATATAAAATGGGAGGAAATCATATTATTTGAACACGTGGTATTGTGTATGTAGTATTTATGGAAGTATATGCGTATTCTAACGTGGGTCTAATAACTCGATAACTTATCTTTGTATCAGTTTCTTCTCTCTTTCTTTTGCTGTTCCTTCTTCTCTTTTCTTTCTTTCTCTTCTTTCTTTATACGCTTGAAATGTAGGTAGCTACAATTGTTCTCTATATCTCTCAGTCGATTAGTATATTTTCAGCACACAGCTATTCTGAAATGTCCGCACATTTCTTTATTCTTTTCTTCAATCGGCGTCGTCTTTTCTGCACACAAATAATTTGGTTTTCTTTTATCTTCCACGTAGCTTCTTTTATCTGGTGTCTTCTCTGCGTCGTTATTTCTCTTTCTCTTCTCTTCTTCTCTTGATGAATTACTCGGCTTCGCTTTCTTTCTCCTTTGAATAAATTGAATTCGGCGTATTAATTACATTACAACTTCTGTCAACTTCGTAGCTATCTCTTTCTTTCTTTCAACAAGTATGAATCAACATACAAATAATAATATAACTTCTTTCCGTCTTCGTTGTTATATTTCTTTCTCGATACACGGCACAGCTCCGTTTTCTTTCTTGTTTTAACGAATAAGAATTTATAAAACTCAGTCTTTTTCTTATCCGGAGTTGCTTAAGATGAAATGGGTTCATTCACGCTATTTTCTCAAAATGCGTTTTCCCTTCCTCCATCGTTTATTAGCGTTCAGCAAATCTGACTAGTCTTGTCAAGATTCAATCAGCAACTGACTAAAATTTTACTTTAGATTTCGCTTCCCACGTGATTTCTTTTGGCGCGAATTTTAACTCCTGCTGGTTCCACGACCTGCAACCGACTTCCATGTCTGGTTTATTTCCTGTCTGGTTTTTATCTAGGTTAAATATTCTTGACCTGCTATTCCAAAGCTAGCACTGGTCTTTCACGTAATCGACTCCTTGTTACTACGCAAAGACTACTTTCATATGCGTAGGTGTGTGTGTGTGTGTGTGTGTGTGTGTGTGTGTGTGTGTGTGCTGCTATCTATATATCCGTAACACTACCCTGTTAATCTTTTTCTGTACACACACATTTTGCTACAACTACAAATTCTGGATTCTTACTACACTTTCTTTTAGAACAGTTTCACAGTTAATAATTTCATAAATACAATTTCTGTTCTGTAAATAAATTTCCACTTATTTATTACAAACGAAACATTTTTATTGAGGTACCTCCACTCAGTTTCGCTAATTTTTAAATTGAATTTTTAAAAATAAAAAAAAGTTTTATTGAAATTTTTGTTTTAGTTTTAATTGAAAGCTAAATGATTAAATTTACTAATTCCAGTAAGCAAAATACTCTAGCATATTTCCAACAGAAATCATGTTGATTGCAATTTAAAACTTTGAGATTTTCTTTAATTTTGAGATTTTTCAGTCATTTTTGAGCAATTAACACATTTGCAAACAAAAGTTAATTCACTGTTTTAAAAATGTTGCAAAAATAATATATACATCTGTGACGCATCATTTTGGAAAGATTAGCAAATTTAATGTTAAGTTAATCTGATTTGCACAAGTATTACTTATTTATAGCATGAAATTTAGAATGAAACTATTCCTTGAATTTTCTTACCTCTCCGCTCGTATTTGAAATGTAATGACAGCTCAACATATACAAGATAAGTGTATAGCGATCACAAGAGACATAATTGTACAAATAAGAGGAAGAAACCGAGAAATACATGGCCTTTTAATGTACACATAGAAATTACCATACAAAAAAATTCAAATACATAAAAAATTAAGAATTATTTACAAAATACGAAGGCATGATTTATTAAACTTTTCAATTTTCAGTTAGTAAATATAGTCTTCACTTAATAAGTTAATAAACTAACAAACAACAAATCTTTAAAGTATCTTTAAGATATTTTTGAAATTTTATGAATATAATTTTAAAAAATGAAAATTCTTTAAAAATTTCATTATTAATCAAAAAAAGTTTTTCGTCAGACTATAATCGCATTAATATATATTATTTATTAAAATAATTAAAAACTTATCAAATAAATAATGTCATTTATTGCATTTTTTATTTTACTATTCAGAGAAGAATTTTGGAAATAAAGGCAATATGTTAAAAAAAAAAAATAGATGATTTACATTACCTTAGTCATGCGTTTAACAAATAAAAACAATTTTCGCAGCAAAATTTAATTTTTTTTTAAATTTCATCATTTTACTTGGAGTGGAGTAACATAGGTTAAAAAAATATTTTTATCAAGATTTTTTTAAAATAATAATTTCAAAATAATTTCATTCATTCGTTAGAGCCGGTCACATAACTAGATTTTACTACTTAACCACGCCCCTTGACTGGCAAAAGACAGTCAGAAGGGCGCAGATATCAGAGAGGCCAGAAAACCGACAGACAGGTTCGTCGTAGACTCAACCGGACACTAAAGAGAAGGAGGAAAGGAAAACAACAAGACATCTTCAATTGACTCCTAAAAACTTGTAGTAGACTGAACAAATCGGGTAGCAATATGTAGTGGACTGACCGTTGGGGTTGTAATTTTAACAGTGAAAAGTAGGTTGGTTGTCCAAACCACTACATTTATGAATAAAATAACTCAAAGCACAACGTAACGAAAATAACAACATTGTATTAAGCAAGGTTACAAGATTGATTAATTCGTGCATGCAAGATGTCGTGAAGAAAGTCATTTCTAAGATATTAAAGAAATTGACTGAATATTCATGCTTGAAGCGTTCCTGAAAAAGGAAATATGTTTGTACTTATAAGATAGAGAGAAACATTTTTTATGTAGCTAATTGCTGAATGCAATTAGCACAGTATGTGAGTTGGAAGGAACGAACGGCATTCGAACTATATGCTCCGAAAAGCAGCCTCCAACTGGGTAAGTACGTGTGGAAATCAGTTTATATATTTCTTAATAAAACGCGGAAAAAAAGAAAGTTTCACGTGCGGTCCTCACGTAAGAGTGTGTGGGTATATGTGTATGAACGCGTGTGCTTGGCGATATGTATGTAGGTATGTACGTACATGTAGAAGTGATTCTACAAACTAACGTTCGATAAGTACAATTTCCTTTATTGCTTCACCTTCCTTTTTCACTCTGCCGCCAACCTTTAAAAAAAGTAAGATATAAAAAAATATACAAATTGTTTATTCTGCATGTAAACATACGATTTTCTAGGTTTTTTTTTTTTTTTACAAACATTTTTATTGCATTGTCTTTTCTTGGAATTTATGGACAGGATATCCCGCATTAAACTCTCCCTTTTAACCCGGGGTATGTGCGTTGTGGTGCAGTGGAAAATGACTCGGAACGACAAATCGGGGAGCCGAGTTCGAATTCCAGTTGAATTCCTTGCATTCAATTACGCACAAATACCCTAATCCGTCTCTTCCTTCCAGTTATGGGCTAAATAATAAAACAGATTCGGTTCTACAGCCTTGGCTGGCAACCAGTCTACCGCAGAAAGCAATGGCAATCTACTGCGGGATAATCTTCTGCCCAGTCAGTCATGTCTCTTTCGAGACATGATCGCCCAAGCGTGTATCACATATGGCACTTTTAACTGACTGACTGTTCTATTCTGTACCCCACAAAGCTAAATGATAATTTCCAGTCAGTAAAAAAATATTTTGGTGTATTTCATACAGAAATTATAAAGATTGGATTGTCAATTCAAATATATGCTCGATTTTTTTTAAATTGTGCCACATGAAGCATGCATTTTTAATTTTTTATTTTCTTCAGGAAATCGGTGTTGAAGAAAAAAGTAAATTTTCAACACCATTTTCTTTGTTATTGTTTTTAATGAAAACTATTTCACAATTAATTAAAATAAGAAAACTAATTTTAAATGTGAATGGAATAAAAAGTATTAAAATAAAAGCCTACAAATAAAAATTGAATAAGAAAGATTTAATTTTTAAAAAATCAAAAATTGTCTCTTAACTAACTTAAATAAAAAATTACTTATGAAATTGAAATATGACCAAACTAAAATAAATACATAAAATAAAAATATTTAGAAAATAGTAATTAACAAAAATGAAAACTTACTTTAAAATTTTGAAAGGATGTTTTTTGTAAACACGTCCACGATGAAACAGAAGTGAAATAATTAAAATGCGTCAGACGACACTTAATTCACATGATCTGTAGGATTATGTCATGTATAGATTCCCATAAGTAGAAATTAGGAATGTTTATTCGTTAAAAAAATTTATTCTTATTAAAAATATTTAGGTAGAAACGACTGTTATGAATTTTTCAAATATTGATCCGTAAAAATACTTTTCACCAATACTGCCATCTTGAAAGCAATGGATAATTTAAACGATTTTTTAACTATAAATTATTATAATTAAAATTTTTAAAAATGAAAAATTCTTGTAAAAAAAATTTCATTATTCATCGAAAAAATGTTATTTCTTCAGAGCAGACCTATTGTCTGAAGAAATAAATATTTACAAAAAAGCAATTAAAAGCTTTTCTAATCGATGCCATGGTATTTTTGCGGCGGACCTGAAGGAGACTACCACCAACTTTAAATATGTTGTTTTTCATTTTTTTTTTTTTTTTGCATTTTTTAGCGCAGTCTTATCGAGTATTACATAAAGTTTCCAATTATAAAAAAAAAATGTGGTAGATAGCCCACTATAATTCATGAGATGATTATAAATCAAGAAAGGCAATTTGGGTATAAAATAACATTTATATATATACACATATCAATTAATATTTTACAATCAAAGTAATACTTGAAATAAAGGTCCAACGGAGGTTAGAATGTTCATGGCAAATAATGAGCTGAAAGAGATAAAAGGCTTAGGAATGTGGGGAGCGGAGGTATGTGAGGAATGTCTTTGAAGTAGTCGCTCCTGAGGTCAGTAAATACTTTTGAGACAGTGAAGAAGTGATGAGAGGTGAAGGGAGGCGAATGTAGTAGCCGCTCGACTTAAGACAAGGGGATATTAATTACATTCTTCTCCTTGGTCTCTGCGTCGGTCTGTCTGCTGGGGTCTTTTCTGTTTTTATAACTGCTTTTTGGATCAAAACAGCTCGTTTGGCATTCCATACTTGTATTTGATTCTGGGCTTCCCATTGGCTGGTAAATAAAATTCGCCTAGGCTCGCGAAATAGAAATTTGATAATTGATTAATTTTTATTTTTCAATCGGAACATCAGCGCGAATACACCTGCGCAGAGACGATTTTTGTTCATTTGCTTTCTGGTTGTTATAGAGCATTTTGCTCGGTCGGTATCACCACATAACTTTCGCCCCAGAAAACGGAGTTGTTTTTGCTATCTGTTGTCGCTTTTTTTAAAAATAGTTTTTTGTGTTGTTTTGCTGTTTTCTTTTGATTTTTTTTTTTTTTTTTTTTGTTACAAATGAAAATATGTGTTTTCTTTCTTCCATTTAACCGTTCTTCCGGACTTAGTTTTCATTTTTGGTTTGTTTTTGTTAGTTTCCTCGGTACAAGATGGGGGTTTATCGAAATCCCGTCTTGATTCGATGGAATATTTTGATTTTATATTTTTATCAATGTACGCCGGTTTTAATCTGTCTATTGAGACTTTACTATGGACATCGTCTGATCTTTTTATTGTAAAATATTTTTCGTGACGACTTATTACTTGATATGGACTTGTGTATGGAGCTTCCAACGGTTTTCTTACTTTATCAGTTCTTAGCCAAATACTTTTACATGTCTGTAAATCTTTTGGGATGTAGGAATTAGGTGTTGAATGTAGGAGTCCGCTGGATAATTTGTCCATATCAAATTTCTGCATTTCGTCGGTTAAAATTATAACGTGCGAGTTTGTTATCTCGCTGTTTTCGTTCTTGTTAGGGTCGATCAATAATCGGGGAATTTGTGCGTGAGTTCCCGTTACTGCGGTAAATGGAGAATAGTTTGATTCGTTGGGAGTTATTCTCATTCCTAGCAGAACTATAGGGAGAGCTGATAACCATGATTCTTTCCTGGCTATTGTAGCAGTTTTTAGGGTTCTGTGAGCTCTCTCTACTAGTCCATTCGTTTGCGGATAGTAGGCTGTTGTTCTTAATCGGTGGAACCCTATTATTTTTTATATTTCTGTGAATAGTTCGGATTCAAATTGGCTTCCCCTGTCTGTAACGACATGAAAAGGAACCCCGAATCGGGAGATCCACAGATTGACAAAAGCCATTGATACTGATTTCGCCGTAATTTCCGTTATTGGGAATGTTTTTATCCACCTCGTGTTTCTGTCGATGCGTGTCAATAAATATCGGTAAGGTGAAAAGTAAGAGTCCGTTTGGTTTTTTTACTGGTGGTAAGGGACCGACAATGTCAACATGTACGGTTTCAAAACGGCTAGAAGGTAATTCAAATGGACTTACTTTGCTCTTAGTGTGTCTTATGACTTTTGCTGAAGTCAAGGGGATATTAATTACACTCTTCTCCTCTCATTTTCCCGTCTGTCTAACGATGCTTTGTCTCCGTTTTTATATCTGCCTTTTGGCTCAAACAGCTTGTTTTGGATTTTCATACTTCAGGCTAGTAAATAAACTTCGCGTAGGCTCGCGAAATGGAAATTTGATATTTGATTAATTTTTATTTTTTAATACACCTGCGCAGAGACGATTTTTGTTCATTTACTTTCTGGTTGTTATAGAGCAAACATCCGGTCCCTCGCTTTTGCTCGGTCGGTATCACCACAAGTGAATAAGAATCCTTGTATTTCTCTGATGAGATTTAGAAGTTTGGTAAGCGCGAAAAGTCAGTTGCTAGTTGAAAATGTTCATGGAAATGACTAGCATGGATTCTGTTAGCAGTTTAGCATTCACGATATTTATTTCTGTATAAAAATACAAATATTGTGGCACAAAGCCGAAAAGGGGAGCAGTTTAGCATTCACTGATTTCTGAATCGAAATCTGTTCCTTATATACTTTTTAGAATCTAAAAGTGGCTCAGAGAGGCATATTGAAATTTTGCGCAAAAGTATATATTATCCAATGAAACACTAAGAAACTTATTAACACGCCTTGAAAATTATTTACATAAGAAAGGAGTGGATAGCCTTATAGGCTGATCCAACAGCATCTTCCTCGGAAACCCCAAGAATGGCTTTATTCAAAAATTTCGCAAAGGATTTAGTTGTTGAATACGCGCAAGCAAAAAAATTAATTGCACCGGATCGATTTAAGGTTGTATGAAAAACTGAGGCTCCGCCACCCTAAAATTGTTTAAATGTTGATATTTTTACAAATGTCTTTTCTCAATACCCCGCTGACGTAAAAAAATAAACAAAAAAAAAACTTTTTAACCAAAATTTCAAATGTATTTAAACAAGAGTGTGGAACTAAACAAACACACACATATAATTGCACATACACCAAGTTCATTATGTATTCATTATGTATAAATGTAAGCTGTTCGTTGATTGGTCCGATATATCCAATCAAAGCAAAGGTAAGTAAGCAATCTTTTTACCGCCAATTTGTGAGGTTGTTTAAACCACTATATAAACATTTTGCCGCGGAAAATTAGTCATTTGGAGCAAGACATTCATCAGGTCAAAAACATGGCAAAAACACGAAGATTCATAACGTCCAACTCACTCTTCTCTTCAAAGTCCAATTTCAATACACTTAGTACTAAGAACACTTTATCAGAACTTTCATGCTTTAACAATTTCTCTTAACAGAACTATATATTTTTCTTAACACTGCTTGTATATTTCATCAAGAATGAACAATCCAGCATATACTAAAATTTGTAACAATTATTTTCATACAGTCAGTGGGAGGCAATTCACGCGCGACCATTTCGCGAACTATTCAACAAACACACTTAATGTACGTATTTGTTAATTATATGTTATTACATTGTCTTCAAATTTCATCTTCTTTCTTGTTCAATCCCAGAATTTTGATACAGTGCTGTTTCTTATTTTATTTTCCACACACACACACACGCAATAAAAATTAATTCACACCACGTGTATCTCAAAAATATAATTGCGCGGGAATTCACCCCTTATCATATCCTGTGGGGTCAAAAACAAGGACGGCGCACCCAAAAGCTCGTACGTAGTGGAAAGCACACCACGTGGTCAAAAATATGATTTTTTGACCAATCAGGGCTCGGCATAAGAAACACATTTCTTAATCTCCCCGGAGCCTCACCATTCAGATAAAAGGAAAGTAGAAACTCTCAACAGAGCAGAGGGAGAAGCAACCAGCTCACACCAAAAGGGCACGCGACAACTTGGAGCACACACACACACACAGAATCCAGCAGTTCACACAACAGGCAGTATCACGGATCAGCGAACATTCTTTCACCCTCTCTTTCTCTCATCTCGCTCGCTACACATTGTCCTACCTTTCCCTCTCACATTTTTTTTTACAGCTTTACGGACAACTTCATTTTTGTACAAAAATATAATTCATTTTATTTTTTTTTTACGAAAATAAACAAAAGTTTATTTCACTTTATTTCCGGTTTTATTTCATGAACCAAGTTACGCCGAGTCGACTCGTAAATATAATTTTCCCCTGTACAAATTGGTGACCAACGTGAGACACTACATTTTTAAAAAACAAACAAAACGAAAAGGAAGGACATAATGGAATCACGATCTTCGGATGCCCCTCTCGCCACACTCTCGTTGAATATCCCGGCTTTCAACCCGACTAACACTAAGTCCTGGTTCGTTCAAATCCAGGCATTATTCGATGCGAAGCGAATCACCTCCCAGAGAATTCGGTATTGTTACTTAGTAGAATAACTGCCAGCGGACATGTCGAGGAAGGAATGGATTTACTGGAAAATGTCCCGGATGACAACCCGTACGATAGGCTCAAGGAAGCAATTTTAAAACGGACCGGTGTCTCGAACAAAATCATGCTACGCAACCTTTTTACTCAGGTTTTAAGGCACATGCGAACCTTGCTGGGTAACAACAAAATGTCCGAGAACATTATGCGGAGCTTATGGCTGGACAAATCACCCACTACAACAACACAAATCCTCGCACCCATGATGGAGGAGACGAAGACAGAAAAACTCGCGGACATTGCAGATCGGATCCATGAAAGTTTTAGAAGCCGCAGGGTAAACTCTATTCAACCACAATCAGCCCAACAAAGAGACAGAGAATTTAACGACCTCAAGTCTACTGTAGAAAGGTTGTCTGCACAATTACAAGACTTACTACAAACAGACCGACAGTACGCCCGCGATAAACGACCAGGCTACAAAAGCGAAGTTTCAGCAGAGGCCGGACTGACAACTACAATAGAAAAGATGAATTTTGTTACTATCACAGAAGGTTCGGTACTGAGGCGAGACGCTGTACACGCCCTTGTTCTTTCAACAACGCGGGAAACAGAAATTCCAGCCAGTAGAGACGGAAATTCCAGCCAGTTGATGGATTTTTAACAAAAGGTCGTCTGTCTTATATCCGTGATAAAATTCATGGATACAACTTTTTAATAGACACCGGAGCTGAAATAAGCGTGATACCGCCAACACAAAATCAGGAGACTATGCCACAGTCTTATCATCTTCAAGCAGCTAACGGTACCAAAATACCAACTTACGGGGAGAAATCACTGAATATCAATCTCGGCATGTGACGGATTTTTCTGTGGAATTTTACCATAGCCAGTGTAACAAAGCCTATATTAGGGGCAGATATTTTAGCCAGATTCAACCTGTCTGACGACATGACTAATCGCACACTTATAGACAATCAAGCCAAGATTTCAGTAAGAGGAATCACCTCGAAATACCAATCTACTGGAATCAGCTCTGCCTTACCCGAGGACCAGTACATCCGTCAGCTACTACCAAAATATCCACAACTCTCCCAGCCATTTAAAAACACAGACACCATAAAACATAATGCCAAGCACTACATCAAGACAACTGGACAACCTGTCCATGCCACCCCCAGACGATTGAAACCGGATAAATATAAGATTGCAAAAAACGAGTTTCTACATTTATTACAGCAAAGTACGCAGATTCATAGGCGTAATTAACTACTCAGACGATTTTTACCTAACTGTTCTACATTACTTGCACCGTTAACAGATTTGTTAAAAAACAAAACAAAGAACCAACAGTTAAAGTTAGAAAGACCTACCTTAGAAGCCTTCAAACAAGCTAAAACTACTTTGGCCAACTTCACAAAACTAAACTACGTAAGAGACAGTGAGGACACAAAACTTACGCTTACAACAGATGCATCTGAAATAGCTGTAGGAGCAATCATACACCAACTTGCTAACAACACAATGACTCCTGTATCATTTTTTCTGCCAAGCTAAGCAAGACGCAGACGAAATACAGCACCTTTTCAAAGGAGCTCCTAGCAATTTACCTGGCAATTAAACATTTTAAACACTTGCTGGAAGGAAAGAATTTTTGCGTTGATACAGATCACAAACCATTAACATATGCACTACATACACATGTAGATAAATATGGTCCACGAGAAATCAGACATCTCGATTATATTGCCCAGTTCTCCACAGACATCCGATATGTTAAGGGACAAGAGAACTTATAGCAGACGCATTATCTCGGTCTACAATAGCCTCTTTAAATTCCAGTTCTTTAAGTATCGAATTAATCGCACAAGAGCAGAAAACAGATGAAACACTTCCAGTTGTACAACAAAAAACATCCTTACAACTAAAAGAAATGCCCTTACCATTTGATACAACAAAATTTTATTGTGATATATCACAAACACATTCGCGTCCATATATACCACCGAGCATCAGACGACAAGTTTTTCATCATTTTCACAACTTATCTCATCCAGGAAAAAGAGCCACTGTAAAATTAATAGCAGAACACTTTGTTTGGCCCAATATGAACACGGACATTCGCAATTGGACTAAAACTTGTATACCTTGCCAAAAGAACAAAATCCACAGACACACGAAATCACCACTTGGCACTTTTAGCACACCTGATGCTAGATTCACCAACATTCATGTTGACTTAGTAGGACCTTTACCCACCTCAAAAGGACATACACATATTCTTACTATAGTTGACAGATTTAGCAGATGGCCTACACCCATAGCAGTCAAAGAACCTTCAGCCGCAACAATAGCCAGAGTTATACTGCAGGACTGGATAGCAATTTTTGGAGTACCTTCAGTAATCACAACAGACAGAGGTTCACAGTTCCAATCAACACTTTTTGCTGAATTTAACCAATTGTTAGGAACGAATCACATCAAAACAATTGCCTACCGCCCTTGTGCAAATGGGATGGTTGAAGATTCCACAGACAGTTAAAAGCTTCTCTAGCTATGAATTTAAATAATGCGGACTGGAGAGACAATTTACCACTAATCCTTTTCGCGATAAGAAACACGGTGAAAGAAGATTTACAAAGCACACCTGCAGAGGTAGTTTTCGGATCAGCATTAACCCTACCTAGACAATATTTTAATCGCAAGACATACATTTCACCTACAACAACGTTTGTAACTGAATAAAACATAAAATGTCTCTTCTCAACTTTATACCCACCAGGAAAGCAGAGAAACAAACCTACATCCCAAACGATCTTCACACCTGCAAATATATATTTATCAGGAATGACGCGGTTAAAAAACCACTCTGTCCAAATTATTCAGGACCATACCAAGTTCTGGACAGGCATGAAAAATATTTTACTATCATGAGGAAAGAAAAGAAAGATAATATCGCCATTGATCGCATTAAACCAGCATATATTGAGGAACAACCTCATACAATAGTTCCACAAAAACATATTCATACAGAAAATGAGGAAGCTGAAAAACAAAATACTGACATCACACCTACAACAAAACCCGGCAGAAAAGTCCACTGGCCGAAACATTTTAAAGAATATATCACATATTGAAAAACATAGGTATCTTTCATATATTTTCCAACCTGGGGGAGTATTGTGCTGTTTCTTATTTTATTTTTCACACACACACACACACACACACACACACACACACACACACACACACACAATAAAAATTAATTCACATCACGTGTATCTCAAAAATACAATTGCGCGGGAATTCACCCCTTACCATACCCTGTGGGGTCAAAAACAAGAACGGCGCACCCAAAAGCTCGTGCGTAGTGGAAAGCACACCACGTGGTCAAAAATATGATAAGAAACACATAAGAAACACATTTCTTAATCTCCCCGGAGCCTCACCATTCAGATAAAAGGAAAGTAGAAACTCTCAACAGAGCAGAGGGAGAAGTAACCAGCTTACACCAAAAGGGCACGCGACAGCTTGGAGCACACACACACACACACAGAATCCAGCAGTCCACACAACAGGCAGTATCAATGATCAGCGAACATTCTTTCACCCTCTCTTTCTTTCATCTCTCATCTACCTTTCCCTCTCACATTTCCAGTTCCTTCCTTTCTTTTTTTTTTTTTTTTGTACAAAAAAATAATTCTTTTATTTTTTTTTTTTACGAAAATAAACAAAAATTTACTTCACTTTATTTCCGGTTTTATTTCATGAACCAAGTTACGCCGAGTCGACTCGTAAATATAATTCTCCCCTCTACAATACTCATAAAATATAAATGGTGCGTTGTAGGAATTTGGTGGGAAAATCCATTTGAACCCTACCTTGTGCCAGGCAGATTTCCAGAAAGAGAAAATTATCCAAGTAACCTTGCAAGTAATCTGTAGAATTATAGATTATAATCGAGCACGCCCCCACGAAAGTAAAAGAGTAAAAACAAAAAATTCAAAATGTAATTTTAAAAAATACTTTGGCAATTGGTCTTTCCTCTTAGTCTTAATAAAAACATTTTGATGACAATATTTTGTTTTTATTGAGTTTGGTGGAGGCTTTTTTAATCTTGCTGTGCTATTTTTTGTTTTTTTGTTTTGTTTTTAGTTTGTTTTTGTTTTTTACATGACCAAATGGAGGTACCGAAACAAAAGAATCGTTTTCTCTTCCGCTAAAATTATCAGCAAAAATAATAAACAAATAAAAAATAAAATTGAATGCTTAACGGTTAAAGTTTAAATATTTCATTTTATTAATTATTTTTGCTAAATTGTCAAAAATCTCTAATGTTTCGCACCTCCTAAAAGATGATCTCGCGCCCCAGGGGTTATGAGCACCCCCAGTTAGGAACCCTTGTCCTAAAGTCTTCAATTCAAATTGAAAAATTTGTTGCAGGTTGGATTTTGGAAATGGCTATAAAGTAGGGAGCTAGATCATGTCTATTAAATTGGCCTTGTGCCAAACATAAACGAACTCCCCAAAATTTAAAAGTTATCAGAAGGTCGGACAAAAGAAAAATTTTCTCACTTGTAAGTAGAAATTTATTTATAGAACAGAATAACATCAATTTTGTAAAAGGTGAAAATTATTAACTGTAAAAATGTTCTAAGAGAAAGTGTAGTGAGGAGTTTACAGATTTAAAAGTTTGTTTTAGCAAAATTTGATTTGTATATAAAACGTAAGTCCATGTTTTTGCTGAGTGTATCAACAAAGTAGTAGTAATGTCTTGTTCTGGTAAAGTGTATACAGAATTTGTAGTGTGCGTCGGCCATGCCTGGTACAAGGCCACTTCCAGACATAGCCGACAATCCCTACATTTTTAATATCACCAGGTTGTTGAAAAAATAAGTGGAATTTTGTTAATAAGCATTATTGTAAGAAGAAAAATAAAATGTTCATAGAGAAAATGCATGTAGTTAATTGTTTGAAGAGAAATGTAAGTATTTAAAAGTCCCACAGAAATTTAGAGTTCATAGTTGATATTAGCAGAATGCGTGTATGTAAAAAGATGAAAAAGATTGCTAATAAAAGTCTGTGTTCTTTTCCTTTTTATGGCAGGAGAAAAAGTGAAAAGGAAAGTCAAGTAATAAAGGTGATTGTACTTAGCAAAGTCAGTTGAAGTATCTTGTTTTCTTTGACGGTATGTGGGTGAAGACGAAAAAAGTAAAATTGGAAGGAGGAAAAACGAATGTATGACGCGTCCTTATTAATTAAATTAAATTTTCTTTAGTCACATTGTGATGAGGTCCTTCAGATTCACTCCCATGTTGGACTGACTTGATGGTCAAGAGACGTGGTGTAAGTAGTAAAATTTATCACATGACTAGATCGAAACCCATAACCATTTTCTAGGTATTAAGACAAATTGACCGGGATCATAGATCAATTTGTTATTTCCTATCCAATCAGAATCCAAAATTTTGTTTTTCACACTGACTTGTGAAATTTTCCTTAGTCTGGGTTTTTCCAAAATGTTTTTAGTCGTTTTGATCCAATTTGGCGGGTGTGCAATTTTACTTTTTTTCATTTGTGTTAATTGTTAAATGATATGGGATTTGTATCCTATAAATTCAGAGTTCGTTTATTTTAGCGAAGTGTAACTTGTATACAAAAAGATAAGTCCAAGTTTTCGGTGTGATGTATCAACCGGGTAGTAGTAATGCCTCTCTTTCTGTTGTGGACGGCGAGTAGGTGAAGAGGAAGAAGGAGAGATAAAGAAAACGGCATAAGAAAGAAAGCGAGAGGATGCAAATGTAGGTCACTGGGGGCAGCCTGATTATTTTCTTGCTACATGTATTCAGTATCTGTCTGGTGCTTCCTCGTCCTCTGCTTGCATCGGCCAGAAAACGTGTACAAATAGCCAACTCAGATCCCATGGTCAGTTCCCAATGCAAACTCATTTTGGGGCGGGAAGAAATATAACACAGGTCATTGACAGTTTAATTTGTTGTTTTCTGCAAATCGATCTCCTTTTATTTGTTAATAAATATTTTTCACACTTGCTCACAAAATTCTGTTGATCTTTTTCTCAGCACAGAGGCAATCTTTTTCCTATTGGTCAAAAAAATAGATTTTCACACTGGCTCGTAAATTTGAAAACAGTGAAGAAAAGAAAGTTATTTTTACTTTGTATTCACCACAGCTACTAAAATTCTAATACCTGCTATGTTGTTGAAAGGGGATCTTTGGGAACCCATGGTAATACTATGTTAATCACACAAATTTATGAGTAAAATTAAAAGACGTCAATGAGAGATAATTAGTAATAATTACCTTGCGCATTATAATGAGAAAGCAACTGCAAAAAGGTTATGAATTTGTTACTAATCATCCCGAAAGAATTTTAAATGGGCTTAGAAAGCATTATGTCCTATAAGGACATGTATTATATGAAAAGTTTCTGTTTTTCAGCATCTCAAAAACACAAACATGAATGTTTATTTAAGACAACTAGTAGATATTTGTCTATATTTCTGAGATGAGGTAGTATTTACACTATTTACATTATTCGGACTATTGCCCTCATCTTTGTTGCCATTTGTACAACATTACGGCCATTGTTTGCTCCGACCTTTTCAGGTGAAGGAATTTCGATTTGACTCCTTTATTACAATCACTGGGGTATATCAGTCTCATTTCTTGTGTGAATCTGCTTCTGGTAGTCATAAGTTATCGCCCTTTAACTCGACGTTCTTTAACTGACGTTTGTTTACCATTGGTGTTGCTTAATATCGAACTCACAACTCTTTGGGTCAAGTCACTAACCAACACCTATATCCATTGGGCCATGTGTTTTCTTATTCTCAAATGAGAAATTAGTCAAACACATTCATGTGATATTAAAGAGAAAAATACAATTGAATGTATCACTTTCAACATTTTCAACTAATAAATGCCTATAATTTTTCAGTGAGTGGAGAGTTATGCAGTAAGTGCAAAATAATCATAACTCCCTTCACCCACTCCCTTCAAATTTGGGGGAGTGAGGAAAGAAATTCACGAGCCTATGTGAAATTGTTTCTGAAAAAAAGCTTGCCTTCACAGTCAGTCAAAAGGTCGAAGGAAATAAATTTACAAGCCTATAAAAAGAGGAGAAAAGCTAAATTAATCAGAGAAGAGTTTCTGAAGTCATATGTTCATAAATACATTTTTGGTGCTTAAATAAGCTCTTCAGTGATGTTCTGCCTTCATTGCCGATTTCAGGTTTTTAAACATCATATCGGCTCCGGCAGTAACCCCGACTTTCGGTTCAGAAGTACCAAGCCGGCTCCTTCCTTTTTTGCTACTCGTCTGGATTTTTTTTTCTTTTCGGCAGAATTCATAGTTTTTATTGTTAACTCTGTCCAATGGGAGAGTTCATTTTCTCACCATCCCCTATTTAGTAACACATCCGAGTTGCACCTATTTTTTTTTATCTTTAATCGCGGTTACTTTTTCTGGTATGTTCGTCCATTTTTTATTCACTAAAATTACCCCTATACTTTGAATTACTAATACTAATTATATTTTCTTACCTCTATTTATTAATACAGCTTTTAAACGAAATTTTACTATTCAACTGGTCTATAATTAGCTATCCCTTTCCCGAAAGTTTATCGAAACTACCTATATTCGTCATTGATTAGCTAATCCTATTTCTGAAAATTAAAACTACTTATTCCAGTCAACTTTTGGTATTTTTAAAACCCTCTAACTATATAGATTTCTGCTGAAATAACTATTTTCTTCGGGGAGGGTTAGAATTAAATTTTACTACTCTTGCTAATTTCCTTCCTGTTCCTAATGTTTTTACTTGTAATTAACGGTCACAGCTTACATTTAAAATATTTTACTACTTAAATACCTTCCACACAAATTCATATTCCCACTATCACTCCCCCACACAAGCTCTCACCCATACCCATTCACGCCTACATTCTGATCTTTAAAAAAAGAGAGAGAAAAAAACACGGCTGACTACTAATCGGATTGCATTATTTCTGTCTGTGATCATCTTCCCCACCCACCATCTTTCTTGGGATTGTATTAGTTATGCTTGACAGCTAGTTAAAATTACTCAAAAATAATTCTATGGATTGATTTTATGGGATACATATTTTTTTTTATTAGAATAAGCACACAAACACAATAGAACATTCTAGAGAAATTGGATCAAAACAGCAGTAGAATTTAGATTATATTTCTCAACCAATCAGCTAAAAACTTAGAATAAGAACATTCTAGAAAAATAGGCTTGAAAGTAAATTAACACAAAAATATTTAGGCCCCAAACAAAGTAGTAAAATAATAAATCTGATTGGTCAGTAAATTGTTTCACACCCCTATGTTAGGAAGCTTAGTTGATCCCCTATTATTGTATATAATACACACAGTGTTAGAAAAAAAGTCAGTCATCAAGCAGTCACCCAGCAGGCCATTAAGTCCGCATGACACCGTATACTTTGCCGGCCATGTCATTTCTTCCATGCCAAAAGTTCGTGACCTCGCCCCAAGGACCTTAAAAAGAATAAGCCGACAAACTTTCTTTGAGCAACGCGACACGTTGTCGCCAACTGTAACGCACCAAAATGTAAGTAGGAAAGGCTTATTTACAGACTCTGATAATGCAAACATATACACGTTTTTGAACAAAAATTAACCTCTTACCAAGTTTATATTTCTCATAAAGGCAATTTTAGAATCATGTATTTTGTTGGTTTCTACATACCATTTTATTTTGTCACGTAATAAATTGTTTGTTGTTGAATGTCCGTTGTAAATTATTCCTTCACTTTGCGCGATTGCAAATTAGAGTGTTGTATTTGTGGGGGAAATAATCAACATACAACCCAGCAAATACCAAATCCCCCACAAAATTGGTGACCTTCCGACTGGTGAAAGCACGCACCCCACAAAATTGGTGACCTTCCGACTGGTGAAAGCACGCACCCCACAAAATTGGTGACCTTCCGACTGGTGAAAGCACGTAACACAAAAAAGCTCTCATATTAGAAAACAACACAAAAATTACCACAACGCGTAAAAGATGGAAAACAACGACATTGAACCCACAACAGCAACAATATCAGCCAGCATTCCCAGCTACAACCCAACTAACATACCAGTATGGTTTTCTCAGCTAAATGCACTTTTTAGCGCTAAAAAAATTACAGCGCAAACCTCAAAGTATGCATACGTCGTGGAAAAACTTCCCACCGACGTGGCGGCAGAAGTGGTCGATTTGCTAGACCATATGCCTGAGGACAAACCATATGACACACTAAAGAACGCCATTATAAGACGTATGGGTACATCGGATAGAAAAAAATTACATGATTTATTTAACAATTTGACCCTTGGACATATGACACCCTCACAACTCTTGAGGAAAATTAAATCTTTGTTGGGAAGCAGCACCATGTCCAAAACGGTGTTAAAAAAAACTATGGACAGACAAACTCCACACTCATACAACACAGATACTCGCATCACTCCCTGAGGATTTAGACCTGGATAGATTATCGGAAATAGCTGATAAAATACACGACAATAACCAAAACCAGAACGTTTACGCCACATCTTACAACCCAACAAATGACGCAACACAAAGGAATACACCAACACCAAGAAACACAACACCACAAACAACCACGCCAGACAGGTATACTGAACTGCTGCAGGGCATGGTAAATCTAACTCTGCAGGTTCAAAGTCTGGTGAAGTTTCAAACATCCGAACGTTCCCGTCCTTACGACACAGAAGTCGAAGTAGATCGAGCTCATTCTCTAGAGAGCGACGCAACTATGATACCTGTTGGTATCATTTCAAATTTGGATGTGAAGCAAGGAAGTGCATAAAACCATGCAACTTCAATTCGACCTCACACACTTCAACACAAAACCAGGGAAACGGTTACACCGGCAGCAAGTAAAGACGACATTAGCTGCTGGTATAAAACAAGGAAGTCGTCTATTTTACATCCGAGACAAAAATACCGGATATTTATTTTTAGTCGACACCGGCGCACAAATCAGCGTTATTCCACCGGATCCCAGAAAAAAACACCAACTATCTTCATTCACACTGCAAGCAGCAAATGGATCAAGAATTGACACCTACGGAGAGATAGCACTGACGCTCAATTTGGGTTTACGCCGATCTTTTCCGTGGATCTTCACAATAGCCCAAGTAAAAACACCGATTCTTGGAGCTGATTTTTTGTCCCATTTCAACGTTTCAGTGAACATGGCTAGGCAATCTCTCGTCGATGGCAACACAGACCTAACAGCAAAGGGAATCACCTCAATCTACAAGTCAACAGGAATCTGTGCGGCACTACCAGATGCGAATGGACTACAAGAGTTGATTACAAAATTTCCAACTCTTACTACGCCCTTTAAACATTCTGATGAAGTTCGTCACACAGCCAAACATTATATCACAACCTCTGGACCACCCACACATGCATCACCACGCAGATTGCATCCAGAGAAATATAAAGTAGCAAAAGACGAATTTCAGCACATGTTACAATTAGGCATTATACGTCCTTCTAGTAGTCCATACTCCTCACCGCTACATATGGTCCAGAAGCCAGAAACAGGTGCATGGCGACCTTGTGGGGATTTCAGGAACCTCAACGCAAAAACAGTTCCTGATAGGTATCCAATCCCACATCTACACGATTTCGCCATGGGCTTGCAAGGAACCAGAATCTTCACAAAACTAGATTTGGTTAAAGCTTACTACCAAATTCCAGTAGCCGAAGAAGACATAGAAAAAACAGCAATTACAACTCCTTTTGAACTTTTCGAATTCACCAGAATGCCATTTGGACTACGTAATGCTGCCCAAACTTTCCAGAGACTCATTGACGAGGTATTGAGAGGGTTACCATTTGCTTTTGCTTATATCGACGATGTCCTCATTGCTAGCAATGACATCAATGAACATAAAGACCATGTATTACAAGTTTTCGAGAGACTAGCACATTTCGGCTTGAAAATCAACATAAGCAAATGTGATTTTGCTGTCTCGAAATTAAACTTTTTAGGCCACACGATAGACGAACAGGGAATCACACCTATCCCAGAAAAAGTCACAGCCATACAAAATTTCCCACAACCAACATCACTGCGACAACTTCGACGATTTCTCGGTTTGATAAATTACTACCGTAGATTTATTCCACGTTGTTCCAGCATATTAACCCCGCTAACAAACATGTTGCAGCAACAAAAAAATAAAAATGCAAAAATTCAAATTGAAGGAGAAGCTTTAACTGCTTTTCACAATGCTAAAAAAGCATTAGCAGATTTTACCAAGCTCTCCTACATCTCTAATGACAACACTACAACACTTTCACTAACAACAGACGCGTCAGGAGACTCAATTGGAGCAGTCCTACAACAAAAACAAAATGGCTTGGAAAAACCAATATCCTTTTTCTCAGTGAAATTGAACACTGCACAACGAAAATACAGCACCTTCTCAAGGGAGTTACTGGCAATTTACTTGTCCATAAGGCACTTTCGTCACTTACTCGAAGGACGAGATTTCACCGTTTTCACTGACCACAAACCACTTACTTACGCCTTACATGTAAATACCGAGAAATATACGCCCAGAGATACTCGACAACTGGACTATATATCACAATTTACCTCGGATATCCGATACATAAAAGGTTCAGACAATATTGTGGCAGATACACTTTCACGCTCTTCAATACAATCTATTGAGTCGGTAGATCTCACCTTCGAGCTCATTGCAGATGAACAAAAAAAATATGCCACATTAGACAAACTAAACGACAATTCCCTACAGCTGAAGGAACAGCCTGTTCCATTTGGAACAAAAACAATACTTTGCGATGTCAAAACTGGTCACTCTAGACCGTATATACCACCATCACTAAGAAAAAAGTTATTTACACATTTCCACAACCTTTCACACCCTGGACGCCGAGCAACCGCAAAATTAATCAGCAACCGTTTTGTTTGGCCTAATATGCACACTGACATAAAAAACTAGACTCAAACATGCTTGAATTGTCAGAAGAGCAAAACAAACAGACACACAAAGTCTCCTCCAGGACAATTCAAAAAACCAGACGGTAGGTTCACAAACCTACACATCGATATTGTCGGGCCATTGCCAATAGCAAATGACTGTCAATATATACTTACTATCATTGACAGATTTACAAGATGGCCTGTGGCCGTCCCACTTAGAGATATATCAGCAGAGACTATCTCTAAAACCATATTACGAGAGTGGATCGCAATCTTTGGTTGTCCTTCAGTAATAACAACAGACAGAGGTTCCCAATTTCAATCAACGCTTTTCGATGAATTTACAAAGTTATTGGGAGTCAAACATATAAAAACAACAGCATATCACCCCTGCGCAAATGGATTAATCGAAAGATTCCATAGACAACTTAAAACAGCTTTAACAGCTAACAACAACTCCAGAACATGGTTTGAAAATTTGCCTCTTGTTTTATTGTCAATAAGGAATGTTATCAAAGAAGACTTGGGATGTACAGCTTCCGAAATGGTTTTTGGAACATCTTTAACACTTCCAGGTCAATTTTGTGAAAAAAACACTTCCTTACAACCAACTACAACTTTTGTAAAAGATTTTAAACACAAAATGAACGATTTAGTTTACACACCCACAAGAACACAAACTAAAGAACTTTACACACCAAAAGACCTTCACGACTGCAAATACGTTTTTATTCGAAATGATGCAGTCAAAAAAACCTTTGTGTCCTACCTACTCCGGACCTTTCCAGGTAGTTGAAAGACACCACAAATATTTTAAACTCGCCATAAAAGGCAAATTTGATACTGTCTCCATAGACAGACTAAAACCAGCGTACTTAGACTTACCAGTAAAGAAAAGTACGACTGAACACTCTACAAATACACAAAATACCACATTGTCCAAACCAACCTCCACGCCAACAAATACACCGACAAACACCGCCACAAAAGCTGGAAGAAAGGTACATTGGCCGAAACATTTTAAAACTTATATTACATATTAATAAATACTTCCATATTTATCAATCTGCGGGGGGGGGGGGGGTACATGGGATACATATTTTTTTTATTAGAATAAGCACACAAACACAATAGAACATTCTAGAGAAATTGGATCAAAACAGCAGTAGAATTTAGATTATATTTCTCAACCAATCAGCTAAAAACTTAGAATAAGAACATTCTAGAAAAATAGGCTTGAAAGTAAATTAACACAAAAATATTTAGGCCCCAAACAAAGTAGTAAAATAATAAATCTGATTGGTCAGTAAATTGTTTCACACCCCTATGTTAGGAAGCTTAGTTGATCCCCTATTATTGTATATAATACACACAGTGTTAGAAAAAAAGTCAGTCATCAAGCAGTCACCCAGCAGGCCATTAAGTCCGCATGACACCGTATTCTTTGCCGGCCATGTCATTTCTTCCATGCCAAAAGTTCGTGACCTCGCCCCAAGGACCTTAAAAAGAATAAGCCGACAAACTTTCTTTGAGCAACGCGACACGTTGTCGCCAACTGTAACGCACCAAAATGTAAGTAGGAAAGGCTTATTTACAGACTCTGATAATGCAAACATATACACGTTTTTGAACAAAAATTAACCTCTTACCAAGTTTATATTTCTCATAAAGGCAATTTTAGAATCATGTATTTTGTTGGTTTCTACATACCATTTTATTTTGTCATGTAATAAATTGTTTGTTGTTGAATGTCCGTTGTAAATTATTCCTTCACTTTGCGCGATTGCAAATTAGAGTGTTGTATTTGTGGGGGAAATAATCAACATACAACCCAGCAAATACCAAATCCCCCACAATTTCCTCCATCGGTTTTCTTCTCCCCCATGTCTCAGATCTTTTAAACCAGATCCACTTGGAAGCAGCTAGAACTTCGTTGGTAATGTTTCTAATTGCTTTTGCTTTCGCTGCTCACACTATTCTTATCTTCGTAAGGGATTTCGCAAAGCCTCTGCATCCCACTTCTATTGGGTCATGGTTAATTTTCCATGACTCTCGCCGACATTGTTCGGCCAGCTCATGGTATTTTGATCTTTTCCTCTCATTTACCAAGGCCAGATGCTCCTCCCATGGCACAGAGAGTTCCCAAATAATGCAAGTCTTCATGCTGTCGGGATAAAGGATCAGGTCTGGTTTAAGTGTTGTTTCCGCTATGTGTTTTGGGAACTTTAACTGAGTTCTTAGGTCCACTAACAACTGCCAATCTGCTGCAGTCGATAGTAGGCTGAAACTAGGGTTTCTGTTTTTTTGTTTTGTTTTGTTTTTTTTATCCATTTTGTTCCTTCTTTAACAAAAGAGATCAAGGTTCGTCTCCCACTTGGTTGGTATTTACTCTTCCTCAATGCTTCTCTGACTTCAATTTCTTTTGCCTTAAGGACTTGGTCGTGGCGCCAACGATACCGACCATCCTCCAAGGCTTTGGGGCAACTGCTAAGGATGTGCCGCAGTGTGGCCCATTTTCCACATAGCTGACAATTGAGGGTTTCGTTCTTGCCCCATATATATATATATTAGATGTGCTGGGCAATACGTCGTACACTGATTGAATCAGGAACTTTACTTCGCTGAAATCCGCCCGCCTGCAGTCCGACCACCTTTCTTTCTCTCAACTCCTACCCATCTTGTCCAGGCTACCTGCTAGCTTAGGGCTACCATCTTACAGTGTCTAGACTCCTCTATCCCTGTTCTCACTTCGTCTTGGATAATTTGACGCCTCTCTTTACCCTTAGCCTTGCTGATCTGCGGGCTAGGGAAATAACCCAGTCCCGCTCTGCCTCTAGCACTTGTGCCTAGTATCTTCTTGTGTCTGACTCTCTCCTCCGCTACTCGCAATTCTTCCTCTACACTCTATTTCTTGTTAGATCTTGTTTGGATACCTGCTGCTGCCACTTTAGTTTTTTGTTCTTTGCAATATATTATCAGCTACCTACCAGCATGCAACAATTCAAAGAATTTTCTCTCAACAGTTCAAGAAAGTTAAATATTTCAAACTCTCTCTTCATCTACTTTTGAACCTATGCAAATCATATATCTCTTCAGTGAGCAACAAACCTTTACCTTTTTAAACACTTTTTAATGTTATTTTGTGTCAGATTATTTAATCTGTTGTGTGAATATTGTGACGCCTCCCGCGGCTGGTCGTTGATGGCGTCGATTCAGTAGCTGGTCTTCAAGTTGACTCTTCCAACGGTAATCTCCCTTGCCCACATTGTGAACTTTGATCTCAAGGAAGTCCCGTGGAATTCTCGCTAAATGTCTCTCCGCCAAATCAACCCAAGCTTGGTGCGCGCACAACTGGGCAAACGAAATAGCACCAAAAATAATTAGAATGACGCCTGAATCAGTTGTAGAAAAGTCTTTATATACGAAAATGAAAATAGAGAAAAACAATCACCAATCATCTTCTTCTCAAACCCTGTTCCTATCAAACTGGCGACGGGACGGAAGTTTATGGAAACCAAATGTGACGCCTCGCGTCTCGGCGTCAACGGAACGGAACGACCAATTCCACCTCTAAGTAGTAATTTAGAAAGCGTTTTTTTCTTAATCATTAATTCAAGTCTCTGGTTGGCGATATTTATTTATCACATATGATACATGATTATGGCACAAGGCCGAAAAAGAGGGGGCGGAACTTGGGTTGGTCATCAAGTACTCTATCTAATCTGATTCACGACCCAAACATACGTTACAATTTTTCTCAATCACCACAAGAACTTATCCATCAACACTCACACTGCCATATATCAAAATACCGCACAACATTCTAGGGACCTAAACACACCCTAAATGTACATAACAATTTTACAATGTACAATAAATACAAAAATATACATAAAACTCTTACATGAAATGACATTAGGGGGGAGGGGCTTGACACAAATTCCCTAAAACAAAAAATTTCTCTGGTTGGCGATATCACTTCACTCCAATCGGAGTTTTGCATTTATGGCAATTCAAAATGTCTTTGTTTCGTTTGACACCGAAGCTTTACGAAAAACTGCCGAAGAATTGTCTTTAAGTGTGGTGGGTAAAGCTGGCGACGCCGGTAGACTTCTTCGGTTCCGTACTTCAGACTGTCTTGTGGGGATAGAATATCCTATCCACCCTCTAATTACATTCCAGTCTTATGGAATCTTCCAATTCTGTGTATTTAGCCAACCAGGGCTCGAGATTGTTACCCAAGCAATTTCATTGGCTAAGGCCTGGTTTGGCGCGTAAAAAGGGACGCTCAAATTCTAAGTCAACCGGCCATTTCTAACAACTATATAAAGAGCATATTTTGCCCTTTTTCTTCATTGATTTGTTCTGCCACCAGAATCCACGTCACTCAAGCCCTTGATTCTTTCAAGCCGCACCATTACTTTCGCGCGCTTTCTCTATACTTTTCACTATAAAACTCTATCAGGCTTTAGGATTCTGGAATCACTCATTCACTTACTTCACACACAATTTCACTTGTTGCATACACTCTAACCCATACCTTTCCAAATAACTCACACAGTTTTCTTTCAGCGAGAGACTCAATTTCCTAAACCTATGAACATTTTATTGAACACAACTTTGTTCTATTTTCCCTAACACAAAAGTTACGAAATATTGTGGTTTTCACGTACAAAGATTCACTGTTCGGACTTTTCATACAAACACAAGTTTTTTATTCCAAACGAATTACATGAATCCCCAACAATGTCTATATATTAATGTGAATATTCCGTTTCATGTTTCTATCTTCGTATACCTAAAGGTATGCATGTTTTGTTCTTTGCACACAACTATTTAATTTTCAAATACTGAACTTTAAATTTGATGCAACACACATATTGATTTAACTACGTATCTTTAACACAATTCTGATAGTTATCTCTTTTGAACTTTTCTGTTTTAAGTATTTTACTGAACAACTTTTGACTACATGTTTGATCACATATCAAACACTGTCATCTAACTTCTGATCGTCGAGTTAACACTTTCTTTAATTCTAATATTTGCTCAGTTTGCTGACTACTGAAAATGCTTGTTATTGAATTGTTGATTTATTAAATCTGTTATTGATCAACTCAACAAGTCTTTTGTGTTCATTTTTGTGTCTGAAAATTAATCTAAAATTTTATGATTGTGGAAGATTGCTTTGAAGAAACACGCACAGCCGTAATCACTTTTTATATTTAACGAAATTCAAATTGCACACATAATCATCCACAACAGTCTCTTCGATCCGAGCTGGGTCACAACTCTATCTGCAAAATCACTTCTTGTTCGTCTGTAACTTTGGTTGGCCGTTTCGAGATTTCGTTTGCAAAAATCACTTCTTATCTGTCTTTAATTCTGGTTGCCGTTTTGAGACTTCGTATGCAAAATTACTTCTTGTCTGACTTTAAGTCTTTTCGGTCGGTCGGCGGTAGGCTTCTCTACAGTTGGCACCCATTGGCATCGCAATTATCTCTGTCTCTGTACATCTTCAGCTAAGTCAGCAGCAGGCTTCTCTACGGTTGGCACCCATTGATGTGGTAAATATCTCTGTCTTTGTACATCTTCAGTCAAGAACTCTATGGGAGTCGGCCGGCCCTACAGTGGGCGCCCAGTGTCTTGGCGCCTATCTTCGTCATTACATCTCTGGGCCGAAATTAAATTGGACTCTTCTCGTGGCCCCCTCGGGACTCTGCATTTATGCTTGTCCCTGCTCTACTGGTGCAGGGCATGACAGACACATGGTGTCTAGGCAAATCTACTTTCTGGCTCTTGCGGCCAATGAAATCATTCTCGCTCCCAGCTTTAGGGTGGAGTTACTTCTTTCTGTCTCCAAGAGTATTTTTATGACCTCTCTTTCTGTTATCTTTCCATTTTGGGCGGGACCTTTATGCCTCTAATCTTTTCTCAGGGAAATTTCAATTTCTCATAACCAATAAATCTAACCTTTGCACTTGTCAAAGAAGCCTGGATACGCAAAATCTCCTTTTTCTGCATTTGTGACAATCTACGGCCATGTTTCGGTCATATTCTGCATGGGTTTGTCAGAAAAAATACCAAAACAATAAAATTTCATTTTTATCAGCTGTGTCAGTGAAAATAACAATTGACCTCCTTTTAGCTATGCTGCTGCCACATGTCAAAAATGGCCGACTGATGTAATGACCTCGTCTGACCCGGCTGACTAGATTTTGTGCAAAACAAACGCACCTGCACGCCCGCAATCTTTTAACTCCTATTTATTTTCAGTTTGCCTGTGTCTTTTTTGTTGTTGTTGTTGTTGTTGTTTTCCTCTGTTCATATTGGAATAGAACAAATCTCTCCAGCTGTTTTTTCGATAAAAATTAATAATAATACAGTCTAATATAATTACTTCCGTCTGTCCATGCTAAATATAGTGTTACAATATTTCCTCTTAGTGACTACATTAAAACTACAAACTTTAAGAATTCTAATTTATTTTCTTGAACAAGTTACTGACACTACTTCAAATATGTAAATCTGTTAATAAATTTATTCTCTTATTTTGTGAAAATTACCCATGTCATTATCATTCTTCATTAATTTTCTTGGCATATATAAATCAACTGTTCATTTTAAATCCTAAGCCCCTATAGTTATATTTAATGATACTAATATTGATATAGTAATAACATAAAGAGTGATATCTGACCTTCATCAAATGATATTTATCACCAATTGCAATTTGATGATAAAAAATTTCTGTGGTTATGTAAAGACAATGAGACTTTTTGCCTTCAATTTGTTAAATGCAAAAAATTTACTTTAGAAAATACAAATTAAAAAATGTTCATATTTTTCTGTTCTTTGTATTTTTATAATTACAAAAAGACCTAAATTAAATGTTGTTACTGCAACATTTAAAGGCAATTTTACTTTGAAGTTTCCTGTTGATGTTCGTAGAGAACATTAACAAAAAGGAAACAAGCATCTAAAATTATGATACAGTAAAGTCCAAACTAATGAGTGAATCTTTTATAAAATATTTCTGTTGAACTTCATTAAAATGCAATTGTATTTAATCTTTACTGCATGATTTTGAATTATATCAAGATATGCATCACTTCATTATACAGTAAAATGGTAGTTTTTCTGAAAATGTAAAAAAAAAGTTTCCTGCTCTGAGAAAAAAATGCACAGTTGTGGAAATATTTTCATTTTTCATAAAGGATATTAATTATGGCAAAATTATATTGTTACTTGACCATTCAAATCTTTTTGCCAATAAAAAAATTGCGTGTAACGTTAAAAAAATGTCTATTAACTATAAAACTAATGATAGAGTAAATAAGGGAAATTACTGTAATTAAGGATCCAAGAGTTATCTTTCTTCAGTAACAAACGAGATGGCGCTGTGTTCAAGAAAGACAATTCTCCTGTGAAAAAAATACTTTTCAACATCTCAGTTCTTCACGTGTTTTTTCACGCAACTTGGAATTTCCAGTAATTCTCTGTTTTGGGCCAGTTTTTAACCTTCTCACTTCTTTTGTAGTGGTTAGTAAGTTTTATATGGGTAGTAGAACAGAGATCACGAAGCCGTCTCACAATTTATAAAGATGACTTTGGCATGTCATTTCAATGCCAAGGACGACAAAGAACTTGTTTACGTAAGTTTTAAAATATTTTTTTTTAAACACGTGTCTTTTGTTGACTAAATGAAACAAGGATTTTTATTTTCATTTGCAGTCAACGAAAAGGACGACATTAATTGCTGAAAATTGAAAAAAAAATCATACACTCTCTAAGGTAAGGACATTGTAAAATTTTTTGCCTAATTTGTAAAAAAATAAATGTAAAAAAATGTATGTAAGACCTAATTGAGAATTACTTTGTTCTTAGTTAAGATAAAGATTTTCTTTAACGAAAAAAAAACAACATTTTATTTAATAAATGTCGCAAAAAAATTAATTTCTTTTGGAAATTTTAAATTTTTGAGAAGTATTAAATTTTTTGTGCTATTAAAGTGGAACCCAACATTTTTTATGAAAGATGGTAAAATTTACCATCTTTTTACTAAAATTTTATATAAAAATAATGATTTCAAAAATAATTTCTTTCATTTTTAAATAAGTCCTGAAAGTTCATTAAAATTTTAAAATCCTACCTTTGATTTTGCAAAGAATTTCCAAATGAATGTATTTTTCACCTGAAAAATGACTTTCGTAATTTAAACTTTGGTAACCTCTGGCCACCCGTTTCGAACGTGTTAGAAAGGATTTCGATTAAAAACTTAAAAAATACTTTGATCTTTTTTAGCCCTAACCCTATTAGACATTCATCCTGGCAATAAATGATTGATCCCATTCTGGAGTGTGTTTGTGTACAGAAAGTCAGCATCTCCATCAGATTTAGGTACGTTCTCCTAGAGATGAGTCTACAAGGCCAGTCTATCACTGACTACTGATGGTGCCTCCTCCATGGGTACCTTGAGGAACAAACTCATCACCTCCAAGCTGACCATCTGATTGGAGTGGATGGGGGAATTTTTATTAATTCCACAAAGTTTCGGACATATGATGCCATGATGGTGACTTTCCTAATGGATCAATTATATCCACAAGGAAGTGATTTAGATGGATGGCACACAGAGCCTTGACAGCTAACAATTAGCCTGAGGAGAAGAACACTGTCTTTGTGAATTTGGAGAAAACCATATGTGAGGTAGCTTGTTGTGATAACTGCCTGTATGTCTTTTTAGGTGGTAAGTGGTCCTAGTTCTTGATTAGTATCTATGACTGTTAACTTGTAGTGAATAAGAAATTAAGAATTAAAATCAACCTTCTTTACTTTTACAAAAATTCATAATGACGTGTGAAATCCTGGTTTTGCTTAAAGAAAAAGTTGAAACCAGATTTTGCAAGTGGGTGTTAAATTGATTTTTGACCAATGGGAGCGACTTGGGGACTTAGCAATTCAGTGTGAATTTTAAAGGTCAATAAAAGGCTCAGATCAGCATCAATCACAGACAGGGATGGAAGCAGCAAAGACCACAAGCTTCAAGCTGACCTAGACATTCTGTTCTCTTCTCTTTCCTTCTCACGTGCTGATTTCTTTTACTTCTTCTCCATCCAAAGACATTCCTACTAAACAAACGCATACATATGCATATACTCTTTCAACAATTACTACTATGAACATTTTCTACAAATCTTGTTACCTTTAACTTTCTCATTGAACATTAATTCATACGAATTATTGTTAATCTTTCTTTTTAATAAATTTCTATTTTAAAATGAAGAATGTATATTTTCTTACACTATTGCACACTTTTCAAACTGCAACCAACCTTCTGATGAAAACCTGATAATTCTGATGGTTATAACTGGATAAAACTTGTAAGCTGTAGGGAATTCAGTTATGTATGACATAAGGCTGAATCAAAGAAACATTAACCATCTCTCCATAGCTACAAACTTTGTTTTCATTGTTGGATCTTTCTTTACTGTAGCTACCATTTCTAATGAGATCTTTCAGTTTTTGTATATTCCATCTTGTTTGTCACTACGGTCACCTATGTCAGCTTGTAGAAAGATGTTGTCATTCCTCTGTTGGGTTTTTGATTGCCAACATTAGTTTTGACTTTCTACAGTATCTGTCTCACTTTCCATCTTAGGTCATCTGTCTGAGACTGATGAATATTCAAGGCTATTTTTTCAATTTGGGCAATGATATCTGCCTTATAAATTTGATGTCTCTTAATAAATGAATATAGAAAGATATTAGGAATATATTATTTTCAGTTATTTTTAAAATAACTTTAAAAAAATATTACATGGGATTTAACTATTAGTGCACAGACTCAATCATTTCTGTCTTTCAGTTGTTGTCATTCATGCACTAGCTACATCGTTGGTAAATCACACTAGTTGAAAGAACAAATAAATGCATATCTTCTGCATTACTTTCAAAATAATTTCATCCATAATTTGTATCATTTATCAATATATTACACAGTAATATTGCAGGCTGGGGCATATATCATACACAAAATTAGGTACTAGCAATGTGTAGTTTAAGGAACAATTCTTAAATTTCACTAATAATAATAATAATGATTAAAACATAATGTTATAAAAAGGGAAAATGAGGATTACACAATTTCAAAATATGATCTAGAAGTAGTTTATTCCAATAGGGATTTATATTTTAGATTACATATGATAATGCCTTGATTTCTTATGTCTACAGACTATTGAAGTATATTGCACTTCTACATAAAACTTTTTCTGATTGTGTCAATCCTTTACAATATAAGATTTTTTCCATTTTGTAAATAATATAGTTTTCCTAAATTGTTTTTCAGATTGAAAATTTATTCCTTTAAATAACATAATAATTTTCCCCCAAAAAATTTATTACTTGAGAAAAATAGTAAATGTATTTGAGTTTTTCTTACATTTTTTTATAATAAACATTTCATGGGACAGAATGTGTTCCAGAATTAACTTGTTAAAAGTTGTAGTGAGTACAAAATAATAACTTCTTTTTCCCACTCTCTTCAAATTCAGAAGATTAAGGATTAATTCAGAAGGGAATTTGTGAGCCTATGTAAATTTTCTTTGGAAAAATGAAAACCTTGCCATCAAAAAAATTGACTGGTGAGCTGAAAAGATGGAGGAAATAAATTTGTGAGCCTATGTGAAATTGTTCTGGACCAATGAAAACCTTGCTTTCACAGAATTAAGCATTAAGCCAAAAAGTAAAAAAGAAAGTAGTGAACATAGATGAAATTTCTTTTGATATAAAATGAGAGGAAACATTATATTAATCAACAGAGAGGAGTGTCTGAAGTTATGTGAAGACTTTTGTTTCATTTCCCCATGACAGCATTGAAACCAGTTTAAAATTATTTGCCAATTATATTATCATCCTTTACTCAGCACTTCAAAGAATTTTCTCTCAACAATCCAAGAAAGCTCAGTTTTTCAAAATTCTCTCTTCATCTACTTTTGAAAGTATGTGATTATATATCTATTCTGTGAACAGCAAACTTTCTTACCCTTGTTTAAAACATTTTTCAATATTATTTTGTGTTATATCGTTTTATCTGTTGTATGAATATTTCCTCTTAATGACAATTTGTGAAAATTTTGGACTTTAAAAATTTCTGATTTATTTTCCCAAAACAAGCTACTAACACAATTTCAAACATGTAAATTTGTAAATGAATTCGTTATCTTGTTTTGTGAAAATTACCTATATGTTTTGTTGTCATTATCCCCTTTCATTAATCTTCCTGGCATATCAACTGTTCATTTTGATTTCTCAGCCTCAAACCACTATAAAGTAATGAGTAATCTATTAAAAAATATCTTGATAAAACAACAAAAATTACAGTGTATAATTAGTTTACAAAAATAAAATATTGTTTTTATTACGGACCACCATACTTACAAATTGAAACCATTAAGTTCACAAATTTAAAGTTACTGCCAGTCAGTCATGCAGATATTGCCTTACACATCCAATTGACCTTTGATCCATACTTAAGTTATAAAAATACTTTCTTTTAAATGTTTTTTAAATATAATTTATGTTTTTGGTATAGTTAAGTGAAAATTATGTTATGATTATTTTTATTAATTTACAATTATGTTTCTGTCAGATAACGGCCTTTGTGGATTTTTGCTGATTGAAGAAAAATTTTGTAGCCATTTAATTCAACTTTAATTAAAAGACTTATCATAACTCACTATTTGAATTTTTCATTAATATTTTTCCACACTACATTAAAATTTTAGAGTTAGACCAATTAAAGGTAGCAATTGATGAAAAATATTTAGAATTAATAAAAAGAATGTTTCTTTAGTGACCAGGAAAAAATTGTTATAGCTTGATTAAAATCTTTTCACTCATTCAATCTGTTCATCAGATATTACATTTTCAGTTCTTTATTCTGATCTTTGCAGAATTTTTTTAATGATGAAAACATTTTGCAGAAAAAATTCTGGGAGGATGGAATTATGAAGTTGCCTGAAAGGTAGAAGATACTGAAAGAAAACGGTAAATATGTTATACAATAAAATTAATATCAAATGAAAAGCTTCTTATTTTTATTCCATAAACCAAGTAAACATTGTTATACAATAGATCACATATAGAAAGAGAACTAATGTAAAATTATTATTGACTTAAAGGATTTAAAGAGTTTGTGAATTTTGTGGCAGAATAATTTTGTATTCAATTTCTGGATCAGGAAGTAATAACTAGGTCTCAGTAGAAACAAGAATAACAATAACTGAACAGTACTAAAAGAAACAAGACACAATATTACTAGAAACGGACAGTGAAATGATAAAAATCTATCTCTAGATTTTAATCTCAAGGGTTCAGTTCAAAATTACTGGTTTTGAATTCAGAGTTATATTAATTGCCAATCATGGCAAGAAAGCACAGTCTGATTTGCTATTTTCTCCACATGAAGGAGAAGAGATGGACTCTTGTCTTTCTCAAGAGTATAACTGTAAAATGAATACAAATTGTCTTAACCAAAATTTGAAAACAGTTCACCAATTCTATTTTCATTTAATATGATTTAGTGGTAAAATAGTGCAAAATGTGTTACACATTTTAAACATGACTTACTAAACGTATAAATGCTTTGTTTAAAACATGCCATCATACATTTATGATTTACTCATATCCTCTTTGAAAATTAAATCAATGAGTTATTTATCTGAAATGAAGTATGCTAAAATTCCCAAACTGTTTATTATCCTAATTATCCATTGGTTTCTCGACTGAATATTGACTGATCAACTGGAATAAGAATCAGTGGCTTCATTAGTGAATTTTATGATTATGCTAGAGTGTAATTTATAATTTTGTTGGTATTTAAGATTAGTTAATTTCATCTTCATTTTAATCAATAATACAATCACCATGAAATCCAACAATACCAGCAGTTATTGTTCATATCTAAATACTTTTGGCACTAGAGTGGTTTCAGTGAAAAATACCAGTTGGTAGTGTTGGTAGATGCCATATTGGGACAGTGATTCTAGTATTCCACTCTGAAATGTCTCCTATTTTAGAATATTAGCATTATGACAGTAGCAGTTGATCCTTCTTGCTTTTTGTAACTCTTGACTGAGACTGAGCGAATATTTATAGAAACTAAAGATTAGAAGTAGGTATCACAAACTGCATTAATTTACACCGTAAAAATGTGTCAAAATAGTGAAATTACCTTCAATTTCAATTGCTGATATCATTTATTTTCTAGGTTACTTTTGATAAAATTAGTATGTAAATAAAATTTACTCTTCTCTTTCTATAGATACAATTCCTTTTCATTTGTAGTGATTAGTTTTTATTCTGCATCTCTTCAAATTATAGTCACTATGACAATTAAAAATGGCACTTTTAAAGTTGACAATTTTGAAGTGGTGTTTGTAAAATTTGTTGCATTTAGAGTTGTCTCTTTACACATATAAAAATAATCCCATCTTTAAGAAAAAAAATGGACTCTTGTCAATTTGATAATGTTTGAAGTTGTCTTTTACAAAAACTTTTTAGTAAACAATGTAGATATGCACAAGGTTAAAAGTAAACCTAAATTTGGAAAAATCTTCAACTAAATTCCCAATAGTCGCAAAGCAACAGAGCTGACTGTCATAAATGTTCCTGTTATAATGGAATACCCCAGCACCCTTTGTGAACACTATGGTGGACTAAGTCTGTAATAAATGAATAAGAACATTTTCACTAATGAGTCTCACTCACAGATTTTGGTTCTGTGTTGTGCATTGACCGTGTTTGACTTGTTTTTAAAAAGTTACTGACCAGTTTGCGAAATACCGCTTGATTATTTGAAAGGACGTTTTTGGTTTTGTATTATGTTTATTTAATTTTCTTTTGTTCATTTCATTGGTAATTGTTTAAATTTTATTTTTTTGTTTTTCTTTCTTTTTGTCTTTTTTTTTTTTGTGGTGTTTGGCTTTGGCCACCATATTTATTTATTTACTTATGACTAAAGGTTTTACTGTTTTTGTTTCCTTTTATTTTAACAAAAAATTTTTTTTTTTTTTTTTTGAGATTGTTATTATTTTATTCTTTTTCTTGGCAGTTTTTTCTTTCTCAGCCATTGGCCAATTTTAAATTTGACTTGTTTAATGTTTATGTTTATTTTTACTTTTTTTTTTTTTCTTTTGAATCATTGGGCTGGATTTATTTTTTCGTTTTCAGGCAAACTGTATTTTATTTGTAGTTTTCGTCTTCAGGCAAACTTTTTCAGTTTTTGTCTTTGGGTGAATTTTATTTGTTTTAGTTTAGTTTTGGGGCAATTTTATTTTTAATTTATTTTTAGTCTTTCATCTTTGGGCCAATTTTTATTTACTTGTTCATCTTTAGACGAACTTTATTCTCTATTTAGTTGTTTACCTTATGACGAACTTTATTCTTTTATTTTTTTAGTAGTTTGCGTTTTTAAACAAAATTGTTTATTTTTTTGTCTTTGGGCAAATTTTTATTGTTTATTAATTTTTAGTTTGTTGGCTTTGAATTTTTCTTATATTTTTTAGGTTTGTTTTGTTTTGTTTTGAAGAAGGACCTGTTTGCTTCTTTTTCTAAATCAGATCCTCCAGATAAGCCATGTAGTAGTAAGGAGGGTTCATTACTGCATTATTGCATTACCAGTGAGAACAGTCAAGAGTAAGCCTAAAAATAATGAATTGACCAATGTAAGTGAGACAAATAAAAACAAGACTGCCAAAGATTTGCCCTTTTGCTGGAAGTCCCCACCAAGTTGCATAATAAACATTGTGGGATTTCTGGAAAAGGCTAAAAGTTTCAACTATCTTTTGAAAGATGACATGCTTTTGGAAAAAACCTCAGAATTACAGAAATTTGATAAGAACATAATGTTGGTCTTTGTGGTAGACATGCGTGTGCACAAAATTTGTCGCTCCACGAAAGACATAGTGATTCAATCACTGGTGTTGCTAGAGGTCAAGCCCCAAAGTGCTATTAAAGGAACTGGCTTTTTCATGTGGAACATCCTGCTACCCACACCAGAAGACTGCTTGGATATGGCTTGCAAAGAGTTAGTAACAAAGGATTTAATTATAAAAACAGAATATGAGGGCTGAAGAAGGACCAGTGTAGCAGTACATGAGGTCCCGCCTCAGATTCCCAGGGAGCATCTGGCTTCTTTTTTCTCTATGGCCAAACACTGGCTGCCTCTTCTGACAACCAGAATGGGGGAATGGACATTTGACATCATGATAGATCAAGTGACCTTCATCTCCATCCCCAACTGCTTGAAATGTTATGGCCAAAAAATGCCAGTCTGCAATTAAGAAAATTAAAAAATACCTGGAGATCAAAAAAAATGGAAAAGAAATGTAAACTAGTAGTGATGCCATGCTCCTCGGTCTCTGCTCCATCTTTCCCATCCTGGAAAAAACTGATGGTCCTGTCACCAATGTCATGCTCCCTGACCCCCACCTCTTCAAAAATAACAATACTAAAAAAGAAAAGAACATCTCAATCCCCTTCTCCAATCCCTTCAACACCTACACCTTCTCAGTCCCCCCAAAAGCAAGACTCTACAAAGAGGCAAAGAAGCCCAGATGTGGCAAGTGGGAGAAAAAAAGGAAAAAAAAAGAAAAACACCATATAAGTTTTTCTGAGGCCATAAAATTTAAAAAATACTCCAGGACACAGATGTCAAAGACCCAAGAAACTTCCCGAAAGCAAAAAGGATTTTAACAGTTGTTAGATCCGGCATAGACACTAGACACATATGGAGCATACTGAGGGGGAGGCCAATGACTCTCTTGCAATATGCCCTTCTCTAGCATACTTCAGTGATAAAGATGTTGCAAAATTACAAAAATATTGTTCTGGGAGGACACCACATTTTGTTCACCCCTGTCTGTACAGAGCATTAAAGTTAACCTTGGGCATTGGTAGCCTGTCTCATGATGGTGTCAAGAGCAAAATGGGTCTCAACTCAATGTAGGTGTTCTCTCCCCAGCCATGTTCAATGCAGAAGAGAAACCCTGATCGGTTTGATAATTGCACTTTGGTTGGCTATTGCACAGGGCCTGAGATCAAAGTCTAACAGAGAGAGAGACTCACTCACGATCTTCAGAGTTTGAAGACCCAGTTTTCAACTCAGGATCATGAGAATGTGAGAACTAGAGAGTTTATCCTTTATTCAACGTGTTTTGATGGATGTTCAAGAGGTGTTTCCTAACTGGTGAGCAAGTCTTTGGATGCTGTGCTCTTGTTTTTGCAGATCCGGCAGGCAGACTTTGCATGCTGAATGTTACCATAAAGGATAGGACTCTTCATCTCATTGGGGTTTATGCGTCCAATGTCCATACTGAGTGGACTGATTTGTTTCGGCAGATCAAACCATTTATGATGACATCTCATTTGGTAGTTTTAGTGGTTGATTGGAATACAGTCCTTGACCCCTAACTTAGATTGTACAGGTTCCAATACAGGTACTAACAACTGGGATGTGAAACCATTTTAGGATTTAATCGGCAAGTTTGATCTTGTTGGGATGTATCGCAATGAGGGTCCCCAGGAAGTAATGTGGACAAATAGGGTTGACTTTGGTGGTGCGTTCTAGTTACCTCGACTGAGTTCTATTTAAGAGAGTTGACATAGTGTTCCTAGAGTGTCCAAGTTTTTATTCTATAGTTTACACAGATCATAGACTCTTCCAGAGTTTGTGTAGACTTAGATAAGCACAAGCCTAGAATGGCTGACTACTGGAAATTGAATGCATCATTATTTGGTGAGCAAGATTTCCAGCTGCAGGGCCTGTGGTTGCGAATAGGTGGTAGGATAAACTAAAATTGAAAAATAGGTCGTTGGCTGCTGACTATAGCAGTCAGCACATTCCAGCTAATTTAGCAGTGCACATAGCAGCTGAGGAAAGAGTTGGTAGAGCCAGTAAATCCTGTGTTAGTGGGAACATAGCCTTAGCTAGTGCCAAGCTGGCCTCCCTGTTTATCTGGAAAAATCAAGCTCTGGTGATTAAGGCTAAGTTAAAAATAATGTCTTGCAAGGCAGCAAATATGGCTGCTGAATTGCACGCAAAGGAAGTCAAAAAAACATCACCATGACATGTTGTACACGTCACATTGCTGGATGATTGGACCATGACAACAAACGCAGGCATATGTGAGGCATTTTGTGATTACTTTCAAGATCTGTTCACCAGGGACCCTGATCTGAGCTCTGCTCAGTTTGACGCCTAATTGACCGATTTTTCCATTCCTCACGGCAGCTGGGTGTAAGAGCCCCATGTGGGTCTTTTGTATGTGACTCTCGGTGCTCTGGTGGAAGTGAATGGGATTTGATCGAAGCTTTTCATATTGTCTCGCTCCATTCATCAAAGTTGTCTGCTTTCGCCTTTACTGTACGTTCTTGTGTTGGAGCTTTTCATTTGCAAGTTAAAGGCAAATCCTGCGTGGAATTTCACTATCTGGTGCTACCACCTCAGCCAGGTACTCCGCTTATGTTGATGATGTTTTTTGTTGTTGTGTCAAGCAGGGCTGAGATTGACAAAGTTAGCAAAGAAATCAGAGGGTATGAAACAGTGACAGGGGCCAAGATCAACCACAGTAAGTCTGTGGGCTTGCAGTTGGATTCTTGGAAAAGAGTTTCTTTTCCCAGATCTTTCCTCTGGATGGACAGGCTGATCAAGATACTCAGCATCTGATTCAGCCTAGATCAGTTGGAGATAATTGGTTGGCAGTGCAGGGCTTCAATGGCTTTGTGGTCCCGGAGGAATCTTTTCTTAAAGAGGAGGGCAGAAGTATGTGCCTCGCGCATCTGATTCTCCTTTACCAACTCTCTGTGCTGCCTCTTCCTTCTACCATACTAATGCACTTAGTCAGGCTCTTGTTAGCCTTCTTGTGGTGAGGTAAGTCCTCTAAGGTACCTTGGGAAATCTGTTGCCTTCATCCTTCTGAGGAAGATTTGGATATGCCTAGCGTTGAGATTCATCAACATATGCTTCACATCACGTTCATGGATCAAATGTGTCTGCAAACGGATGCTGAGAGCGAATTCTGTAAGAAAGACACACGCAAAAACTTCTTATCCCTGAGAAGTGTGCACTTGTTCGAAGAGGAGTCTTGCCATTTATCTTGAGGCAAGAGCTTTTATTGCGAATGTTGGATAGCTCTGAAATGACTCCTGCGGGCAACACCTTCTGTTGCCCACAGGAGTCATTCTCTGACATCCAGGCGTTGTCTCGTATGTTAGGGAATTCACTCAGGATGATTTGATTGGCAAGCTCGGTCTTACGAAGAAGAAGGCTCACTCAATATGGCCTTGAGCGCCTGGGTTAAAATGCCTTACTAATGATGAAGCATCACTCACCTGGCTGGGGATTCATAGGGCCCTCTGGATTGGCAAGAGGCTTTGTGCAACAGGCTTGCAGAAGTCTCCAAACTGCATACACTGTACTATCATACTTTCTTTGAGTGCAGTCGTAGTATCACTGTGCAAGTTTGTTGAAGGTATCATGGTTCGCATGCTTCACGGAAAGTTCTTTGTTCTCGAGGTCAGTTTTGTCTGTAGCAATGTAGTGCCACCATTGATGAAGATTAAACATATTGTGTTCTTTTGTTATGCGTTTTGAGAGTTGTGGTTTGGTGGAGCTCCATGAGGACAAGAAATTCACCTCTTTCCAACTTCCTAACTTGATCTTTTATGTCAAGATTAGAACAAAGGTAGCAGCTCTTCCATCAGAGTTCAGCAAAAAGTGGTTGAGTCTTGCACATTTGTGCCAAGTGAGGGTGCCAACTTGGAGTCTCATTTCAATGCTGATTAGGCATTAGAACATTGTTCTAGCTGCATTGAACATTAAGCCCTTCCCCAGCCCAGCTATAAACTAAATTAGGCTTGTGTTTTTGTCTTTAGTTTTCTTTTCTGAATTTACTTAGCTAGGGTTTGTGTTTTCATCAGTCCATTTTATTTCTGCCCTTATTTTCTTTAGTTTAATTCCCCCTCCTTTCCTCCTGTTTAGGTGATCAGATATATCAGTTCTCTGTTGGGTGCGGGATACATTTCATATTTCAGGTGTAAATTTTGAATTTGTTTTTGTGTTTGGATGTGTGTTTGCTGGTGGTTAGATGAATGAATGGTTTATATTATTTTAAGTCCCACATTGGTTTTGTCCAGTTAACTGATACATCTATCATAATTTAGATTTTGTGGGGGATTCATTACTAATACAGTTTTGTTTAGTTTCTTGTAAATATTTTGTTTTTCATGTAAATAATCATTAGGGGTTTTTAAATTTTTATTCCCTTCCCCTCACAGACAAGAATTGCACATATGGGGATTTTAGTTAAAACTTCATGAAGACACTGAGGTATTATGGTGGATGTAGCAAAAAAGGTAAGTATGAAAGTGTTGTTTTGGTGTAAGGAATAGTGCAGAATGCTTGGGTCACTGATTGTGTCTAGCTTAGTTAAACTATCAGACAGAAGAAGACCATCATTCCCTTTCCCCATTTTTTGGCCTTGTGCCACGTATGTACTTTTTTGGTACATTAAATATTGTCTTGCTTACTGATTGAGTCGTGTGATTATTCATAATCAAGCTTTCTTGTTAAACTGTCTGTAAGAATTCTTGTGCTGAATAAACCTTTTAATGGGAACAGTAGTTGTCTAAAGTAAGAATTTTTTTTTTTACTTTTGTTTCTTTATTCAGTAACAAGACATTGTTTAAACTGAGCAAGTTATCAATTGACATGTTCAAATTCCTGATATTTATATAGGGATTGACAGCCTGAAAGATATAGACATTAGATCCCGTATGTTAATAATGATTGAGCAGGACCCATACATTACAATTCAAAAAGTAACCAAAAAGTGCCAAAGATTAATTAATAGCTAGGACAATTTTAGAATCCAAGAGAAGTCTAATTCTCGTGTCAGTTAAGTGCCATACGTGATACACGCTTGGGCGATCATGTCTCAAGAGAGACATGACTGACTCCGCATATGATTATCCTGCAGTAGGTTGCCATTGCTTTTTGCAGTAGATTGGTTGCCAGCCAAGGCTACAGAACCCAATCTGTCCTGTTATTTAACCCATAACTGGAGGGAAGAAATGGATTAGTACCTTTCGCAAGGGTATTTGTGCATAAGTGAATGCAATGAATTCAACTGGAATTCGAAAAATTCTTGTGTACAGAAATTAAAAAAATATTGTCTGAAAATATCCCCATATGATGCATGTGAGGAGGGCACCATTTGAAAAAGAACTGCTTTCTCAGAGATAAGATCTGTTTTTTGTGCAATTACCATGGGCACAAAAGTTCATCCTGTAGATTTAAACAAGAAAAAAGGATAAAATTAAAACTGAAGTGAATGTTGTATTATCTTTAAAAAAAAAGAAAAAAAAATGCTGGATAATGAAAAAAGAAAAAACAAACACAAAGATAAATGGCCATACAATAAAACTATTATTTGATACTGGGAGCAATATTTCAATTATAAATGAACAAGTTTGGAAAAAATTGCCAGAGGTGTGTCTAAAGAAAAAAACTAAATTTTCAAAAGTGAATTCATTTGTAATATTTCATTGTCTATGTACTCCTAGGTGCAACGAACATGTTTGGCACTGATTGGATAATTCTGTTCAACTTATGAGAATAACCCATTAACTCTTCTTGTAACAAAGTGAATGTTGCTATAAAGAAAAAAAGCAAAAGAAAAAAAAATTCATTTCTGAATTAAGAGATGAATTTCCATGAGTGTTTGCAGAAGGTCTTGGATACAAAGACTAAAGTCAAATTTGAACTCAAAGACAATGTTAAACCAGAGTTCAAGCCTAAGAAGCGTTCGATTTATTGTATTGGTGTCCAGCACAAGAATTATTACAGACAAGAATAACCAGGTTATAATCTGTAAGCAAGTCTCATAAGTCCACCATAGTGTTCACAGAGGGTGCTGGGATATTCCGTTATGGCATTCCCACGCCCACCCATGAGATATTTTTTCTCATGAAAAGAAAAAATTTTCTTTTCTTTAGTACTTTTTCCTTCTGTGAAGAAAACAATGAAATTTCTTCACTGCATAGGTTATCGCCAAACTTTCTTTTTCAATTTGACTAGTTCTTTTCTGCAAGTAATAATGTTCTCGACGCATTGGCTTAGTTGACCCATCTTTAAATTTGTGAAGAATTATGGCTCCAATGCCATAATTACTGGCATCCAAAGCTATATTTTTTTTTTCTCCAGGTCATAATGTGCCAATGATAAGTCAGATAATAAGCAGTTCTTAATTTTTTGAAATGCATCCTCACATCTTCCTGACTAATTCCATTTTACGTCTTTTTTCAATAATTCATGCAAAAGGGCTCTCAAGTTATGCATATTAGAAATATATATGCTATAGTAATTGGCTAAACCCAAGAACACCTGTAAATTATTAATGTTAGTTGACTGTTGCATGTCCTTGATAGCTTCAGCTCTTTCTGGATCTGGTCGTCTTCCATCTTTGTTGATAATCTGCCCAAGATACTGCATTCTCTCCATGAAGAACTCACACTTTTCAATACTTAATTTGAACCCATATTCATGGCTTTTTTTTTAACTGCTTGTATGTTTTTATGTTCTGTACAATTTTGTCTTTTAACCAAAATATAGTCCAAGTATGCTGTTGCAAACTCCAGTCTAGCTAACATTGTATCCATTACTTACTGGAATAAATTAGAGGCCACTTTCAATCCAAATGGTAGACGATTTAGTTTAAAAAGACTTGTGTGTGTATTAATGACTAAGCTTTGAACAGTCTTCATTCACTTTTACTTGTGAGTAGGCATCCAATAAATCAATCTTAAAGAACACCTTGTCACCATTCAGGTGACGAAAGCGGGTAACTTCTGGTTTTTGATGCAGTTGTTCAACCTGGTAGAGAAGTCTGTGCATACTCTTATTTTCTTATTCTTTTTCTTGACATAGACTGTAGAGGATGCCCATTCAGAATAGTCAATTTTTGTTATTACTCCTATTTTCTCTAATCATTCTAACTCATTATTTATTCTTTGCTATAATCATAGGCCATCCCAACTTCCACCCTCCTATACAGCACAAACTTAGTAATATTTTTATCACAGCCTGGGAAGTCTCAAGACTTACCAAAAGTATTGACCCTAAGAAAGCTACTGATCCAAATAAAATCCCAGTGGTTGTCCTTAAGAATATTAACCCTGAGTTATCCCTGATCTTAGCAAAAACTATTTAACTGCTGAAATCTTTCCCAAGTTCATGGAATGTATCAAGTGTATGCTCAATTTTGAAGAATGTGAATGGGCAACAGCCTAACACTGGCCTCCTCAGTGCCATTAGCAAACTTTTTCAGGCTATAATCAACAATAAGGTGGTTGATCACCTTAATCGGAACAACCTCTTGAGCGATAAGCAGTACGTATTTTGATCAGCTTGCCCCCCTCCCCAATGCTCTAACTGCCATTACTCACAGAATCAGTGACGCACTCAACAATAAATACATCCCAAGGACAATTGCATATTTTGAAGGCCTTTGACTAGGTGTGGCATAGATGGTTGCTGCACAAACTGTCCCACTATGGAATCACTGGAAGTGCCTTCTCATTTATCAAGTCTTTCCTAAAAAGCTGATTGTAGTTGTTAATGTTCAGTCTTCTGAGACCCAAGTGATGAATGAAGGAGTCCCCAAGATTTGCTTCTTGGTCCACTTCTCTTTCTACTTTATATTAATGATCTGCCTAAAAATATACTTTGCTCTTTTTTCAATACCTATGCTGATGATACAACAATATATGTGTGCACCTCTAAAATTCTAAATGACAGAGCCTAGCACCTGCTCTCTCCTCTGACCTAGCACTAATAGTTCAGTGGGAGGAAAACTTGCTGGTCACATTTAGTGTCCCAAAACTAAACTAATGACATTTCATCATCACCAAGCAGACCATGAATTTTTCTCTATTGTGGAAAATGCTATGAGTGTCTCTTAGGAACTAAAACATTGAGATGAGACTTGGTCGATATAAAAGTTGGAGTAATAATAATACTGTAACACATTGGTGCTTGTAACTGAAGGTCATTTGACTATGCAGTTTCACTGAGTGCTTGTTCTTTTCTTTATTTCTTTAGAAGTGGAGATGAAGTTCTATTAAAAGTTACATCACTGTAATATCTATTCTCTTCATCACAGTTTTTAACTTTATAAGAATACATTGCAAAGAATTTAAGATTTTCTTTTTAGCTTGCTTCTCCCACTTAAAAGAAAACTAATTCTTGGGGCATTAAGTTCATCCACTGAATAGAAGGTTAAATATAAATTTTATTAATCACCCAAGTAGGGGTCTCTGGTGTGGAGAGCACTGATACATAAAAAAAATGAAAGAAAAGAGATGGATATCCACTTAAAGAAAAGCTGTTATGTTTATTATTTTCTATAGCCTAGAAAATAAATGAGACATTAGCTGTTGAAATGTAAAGAATGTCACTATTTTGACATGTGTCCACGCTATGAACTGGGGAAGTTTGGGATATCTATTGATACAAAGCTTTGTCCTTTACATTCTTTTAAGTTAACGAATGACAAAAATAAGTTTTATTCCTTATAAGATTTCTTACAGAGAGCATTTAAATTAACAAAGATTAGTCACTAACAGTTTCTGCCTTCAAAGACTCAACATTTTTGTTTTAATTTTAATCCATTGTAACAGTTAAAAAATTTCAATCATTCTTTTTAACATACAAATATATTTTATCTATATCTAACACAATCTATATGTTAATATAACTGTTTATGCTTACATATTTATGGTATGAACTGCTAACACCTCAAAAACAAATTGACTGTACTGAAGAACTAAGAAGATCTTGACACAAACCATGTCCCAAAATGAGTATTTCAATGACCTAACTTCAGAGTGCTGATTTTAAAAACTAGGTTAGGCTGAAAACTTTTCAGTATCCTTCATTCTTGAAAAGGTACTCTGTGAAACATCTATTAATAATTTTATGGTAACTGAAGACTGTGCAAAGCAGTGAAAATAGAACTTAGTACCAAACTTTCAGAAAGGTTGAGATATACCTGCTACAGTTAATATTTATTTATATACAACTTTATTTTTCTAAAGTATAAAAATTATTCAAGCAAAGAATTGTAAGGCAAAAGAACATGGTTATTGATTAAATTCTTGAAAATAAAAAAGTGGTTTTCTCTCAAGCATATCTAAATTTTTAAATAGATAATAATTATAAGACTGTGGCAACAGTAGTAGACAATCTTTACTAAACTAATAATTTAAAAAGACTAAGAAAAAAATTTAATTTCTTTTTCAAACATCTTTAAAATATAGCTTTTCATTTGTCTCTTATTTTTTTATTTTCAGGGACTCATGTTGATCTTTAAGTTCCAGTGACAGCATATCTTGTTCCCTATCACATTATGTCACGAAGTACCAGTGAAGTTCTTGGCGTCTATAAAGGACTTGAATGTATCTTTAAGGCCCTTGCTGAAATTCATAACAAAGAAATAAAAACTTGTTGGAACAATTCCAGCTTCAAGACGGCTTCTGAAAATGCAGCTTTGTGGGCTACTCACAATCTACAGAAAGCTACTGCAAGTAGGCATGAGATATCCGAGAGATTGCTAGATAGTATGCAACTAGCTTCTCACCAAATCTCTTCTATTAAGACTGTGCTCAGTCAAACATCTATGACTACTAGTAGTTACCAAGATCAAGCAGCTAAAACCGAAGAAGCAGCAGATGTGGAAAATTTCCTTGTGTCTGATGATTTTATGGTTGAAGAGGAGATTTTGGATTACAAATTCCCTATCACTTCTAAGGATTTCACAAATGAACCCTTGATCCAGCCAATTATACAGCCCATTCAGCAAGAAATAGCTGCAGAAGAAATTCTTGATGTCAAACCCAAACCTGTAACTGGAGAGGATACAAGCAAATTAAAACCAGAAGTAACAACAACACTTTTTTCTCCATCTGAAACTAAATTCATTCCTCCAAGAGTAAAATATAAAAATTTAGCAAAGAAACAAGAATTATCCAGTATAGCCAAAGAAAGTAAAGTGCCAGCATCAAGATTTGCCCGGTTGATCAGTTACAGTGGTCTTGCAGCTGGCCTAGGTATGGGAGCACTGGCTGAAGTAACCAGACGAACACTGAGCAAGAAAAATTCAGAACAAACTACCAACACAATTCTTGGGCCAAGTCCTTTCTTAACTGAAGCAAATATAGAGCGAATTGTGAATACATTATGTCGGGTGAGGGGTGCAGCACTCAAGCTGGGTCAAATGCTAAGCATTCAAGATAATTCATTCATTAACCCAGAACTGCAGAAAATATTTGAAAGAGTTCGGCAGAGTGCAGACTTCATGCCAGAATGGCAAATGAAGAAAGTGTTGAATACAGAACTTGGTCATGACTGGGAAAGTAAAGTGCTTTCCTTTGATAATAAACCTTTCGCAGCTGCTTCAATTGGCGAGGTGCATCGAGTGACTTTATTGAATGGTAGGCAGGCTGCTATGAAAATTCAGTATCCAGGAGTTGCTAAAAGTATTGATAGTGACATCAACAATCTTATGTCTGTGATGAAAGTGTGGGACTTTATTCCAAAGGGTATTTACATGGACAACTTGATAATGGTTGCCAAAAAGGAATTATCCTGGGAAGTTGATTATCAAAGGGAAGCATCTTGTGGGACAAGATTCCAGGAGTTACTAGTAGATGACCATGTGTTTGTTGTTCCCAAAGTTCATCAAGAATTAAGCACTACTCGAGTAATAACAACCGATTATCTAGAAGGTGTTCCTGTTGATCAGTGCAGTGAAATTGACCAGGAGACCAAAAACTGGATTGGGGAAAATATTCTGCGTCTTACATTAAAAGAATTATTTGTCTTTAACTTTATGCAAACTGATCCTAACTGGTCAAATTTCTTTTTTCTTCCAAACACTAACCAAATTGGACTGCTAGATTTTGGAGCCACTCGAGAATTCAATAAAAACTTTGTTGACAAATATATGAAAGTAATCAAGTCAGCTGCTGACCAAAATCGTGATGGGATCTTGTTCTGGTCTCAAAAGCTTGGGTTCCTCACTGGATATGAAACAAAAGTAATGAAAGAGGCCCACATTGACACAGTGATGATTCTTGGGGAGGCTTTCTCTTATGATGGTATTTTTAATTTTGGTTCTCAGAGTGCCACCAACCGCGTCCAAAATCTCATACCTGTAATGGTAAAGCACCGGCTAACCCCTCCACCTGAAGAATCATATTCTTTACACCGGAAAATGTCTGGTGCTTTTTTGATATGCACTAAACTCAAATGCCAGATTAATTGTCAAAAACTGTTTTTGGAAGTCTGGGACAGTTATAAATTTTCTGACAAATTTGAAGAGTCAGCAATTTTTTAAATCATAGGAGCTAATAAGTTTCTGTTTGTTAAATGTTAGTAAGTTAACGTATTGCAAATAATATATATATCAAATAGGCATGCATAACCTATAAAAGTGGTATGAAGTAAAAAAATTTTCTTAGCTAGAAGTCTGCTAACTCTCTCCTAATTGTAAATGTTATTACTTCTTAATAAGCTTTTAGATCTAATCCAATTTTTCAAATTTATCAATTTAACTAGAATTTTAAACCTGTTTGATTAATATTTTTCTTCATAGTGAAACAATCTTTCAAAAGTGATAAAAAAAAAATTTACAGTTAAATTTGCACTTTGTTGGAAGATTATGTGGTGATGGAATTAAAGAGATTGATGTGACGACTACAATCAAGATTATTATAATTGCAAAATAAACGAGAAAATATTGCATTATTAAAAGCAAAACTTTTTTTATACAAATAAACATGTTCTATTTTAATAAATTGTATTCCTGCTTGTGTCTGTCACTTGATTATTTTGTTGAATTTGATTAGCTGACTAATCTTGGCTGCTGTTACTGTTATTTCTTTGACTACATGTTTTTTTCACAAATCGGAAAGAACAAATAAAAAAAATGTTTTTGAAACTTTTAAAGAAATCGAAATAAAAAGTAATGGTTTAAATTTCACACTAAAATTAGTGTCCTTAGTCATTTTTAATTACCATATTTGACAACATATATGCCATATGTAGGTTTACAATTTGTAGTAATTGACCAAAACTCCTATTAGCTTAGACTTAAGAGTAACTTTCATATACCTATTGTCATTATTTAAAATGCAGATTGTACAGATCATATAAAAGAAAATTTTTGACTGAATTTTGCCCCTTCAGTTATGACAATGGCAAGAAAGAGGTTAAGCTATACTGTTGCACACAAGCTTCATGTAATAATCTATACTAAAGAGCATGGATATAGAGCAACTGCAAGATATTTTGGCCCTCTACCTACAGAAAAAAAAATGATACATTCCTGACAGTTGCAAGAAAATAATCTATGGACAGTGAAGAAAGGGAGCTGTGACCTTCACCTCACAGTCCCGCACTGACCTGAAATTGAAAAGGAAATTAAAATGTGGGTTGTTGAAAATGAGGAGTACTGGCAGAATTGTTATTATGAAAATGATAAAGAATGAGGTTAGAAGATTATTGAACAAAAAGAGGATTCAAAACTTGATAGGAACGGAAGGATGGTGTTATTGTTTTATGAAACGGGAAGAAAAACATCAATTGTGTAAAGAATGCCAACTGACTATTAACAAATAGTAAAGTTCTGTAAATTTGTTATACATGCTTGAAAAAGAACTCCTTTTGGACTAGGTTAGATAGGAAATATGGTTGAAGTCCCACTAACGTTTGATATTCTATCAAACAAAACTGCGAGTAGTAAGGGATCCAACACAATTACTATGAAAACCGCAAATCATGAGAAGTGCCCATTCTATGATAGTTCTTGTATTTTGTGCTAATGGCATAAAATTTCCTCCTTTTCTGATTTTTAAGAGAAAAACTATACCAAAAGATGTGAATGTTCATCCAGAATGCTGGATAGACAAAGCTGGTCTACAGTTATGGCTACAAGTTGTATGGGGAAAATGTCATGGTGGTCAACTACAAAAGCCTTCTCTTCTGGTTTGGGATCAGTTTCGATTGCATAGTAATCAATCCATTTAAAAGAAAGTGGTGGAATTGAAGATAGCAGTTATTCCTGGTGGACTAATGAGCCAGTTTGCAACCTCTGAATGTGTGAATAAACCATTCAAGCAAAACATGAAAGAGCAATGGAACACGTGGATGGCATTGCCTGATCGCAACCTTACACTTACAGGAAGAATAAAAAGACCCAGCATTGCATAAGTCAGTGAAGCAAGCTTGGGATAATATTAGACTAGAAATTGTTGTGAAATCTCTTAAAAAGTGTAGCATTATTTAATGACAATGATCATAATATCATTTTGATATTGAAGACAACAAATTTGATGGATATGAAAATGAATAGAATTTTCATGGTTATTGTACTGTTTTGTTCAATTGTAATAATTGCTTTATTTTTATTTTGTTTTCTTACCCTTGGTTATAATAAAGTTTTTATAGGCTAGTGTTCTTTTTTCTTTATTATTTTTCATTTAATTGTAATCATGACTTGTTTAACCAAAATCATACCTCATAAATATAGCCTAGGCTGTACCATTTACTAATAATTTTACTAATTAATAATTTTTTCTTGATTGGCCATGCTGAAATTAGGTTGTGCCTTATACACCCATGCATCTTATATGCTGTCAAATATGGTATATTTTTTAAACTTCATATGCTTTTCAGATTGCTAGAAATAAACTAAAAAAATTAGTATTCGTCATGTAGCAAAAATACCCAAGGCTTAAATTCTGTATTAAAACTGGTTTGTTTATTAACAAGGGAAAATTATACAATATTTTACAAAAAACTATTTATCTTGTTGCATTTAATATAAGTTAAAAATGTTTTATTTATTTTTTAATTTAAAGTTAATTTGCGTAAAACCACTATTGTGTTTTTATCTTTTATAAGCTTGTAGATTGATAGCATTAGCGGTGAGGTGAGAAAGCACATTGTAGGAATTGTAACTAATTTGAAGCTATTCAAACAGGGGTGTGTGTTTTTTTTTGTTTTTTTTTTTCCAAGTCAGATTGCCAATTATATAGAAAATACTATTTTATTTTTAAGTAATCAGAATAAAATATGTGAATCATCCTATATATCGCTAAAATTAACTTTGTACTCAGTATTGCACTGAAGCTTCAGAGAAACCAGATTTCAAAGAAAGATTTGTCATATGAAGAAACAATTCTATGGAAGTGAAAATAAGATATTAATTAAAATATATCTTTGTCTCCTACTTAATTGCTTTGTTTAATTGTCAGATTTTATTGACTTTGAAATACATTTATTCTTAAATCGATTTTTTTTTTTCTATCATTTGTTCAAAGGTGAAGTTTAAAATCAATAGTTAAAATGTGAATCAATCTTTAAATAATTTTGCATTTGTATAACATCGAGTAGCTTATTACTTTTAAGTTGTGGGTAGGAGCTTAAATATGCAGCTATCTCTATAAAGATAAGTATAGGAAACTTTAGTGTCTTTTTGTAGTAAAAAAATACATTAAATTGGAAATTCTTGTAAAAATAAAATAATAGATTTTAATGAAATTTTTAGGACTTATTCACAAATGAATAAATTTTTTCTTTTCTTTTTTTAAGAAAATCTTGATAAAAATATATATATTTTCTTTTTACCTTTCTTATCCCCCACTTAATTTTATGAAACTTTGAGAAATTAAATTTCACCTACTTCATATTTGTATTAGTTAAAAGCAGGATTCATTAGAGAATTGAAATCATAAATTTGTTTTTGTCTGTTTTTTAAATGAACCTGCATTTTCTCTGACATTACTTAAACAACACTAAATACTTCGGTTTCCAGTCCAATGTTGCTTGAGTTCTCACACACATCACAAACGTCGAGACTTTTCTCCCTTTCCCCTTCCTTCAGCCCTCTTTTATCATACCAACACCATGGCCGATTGACCAATTAGCGTTCTTCATTTTTGCCCTCAGTTACTCAAGCAAATGGCATATTCCAGTTAGACTAATCAGCTCATGACCTGCTATGGATTGAACTACACTAAGCTATACAAAAACCACCGTTACAGAATATACAATGAGATGGGGAGATTCATGCCATTTTCAAGGAAAAAATGCTGCTACTATATGTCATGTATTGAGGTAAGGAACTTATTTTCCTTTGTACCAGATACAAGCCACTCTAACTTGTTTGCTTCTGCGTAATTGTTCTCCACATTGTCAAACAGGAATGCTATTTACCAACATTCCACTCTAAATTTTAAAACAAAAAATGCAATAAAACTAAGACATTATTTAATTAAAAAAACTTTTAATTTCTTTCATAGATAAAATATATTAAGGACACTATTCTGAATTTTAATTTTACAAGAACTTTTTAAAAAAAATTTTATTTTAATTACAATAAGTTAATAATTTAAGTTTTAAATCTTAAAATTCTGTATTAATTTCATCCTTTTAGATGATGATATTAAGTAAAAACTAAATTTAATGATCAAGAATCATTACAAATCATCAAACACCAATATTTTTAAAAGAATTTTGAATTTATTCTTGTATATGTATAAATAAGCCAATTATTGTAGATACATATGTTCTTACAGGACATTATCAAAAAATAGAAGTGACAACTAAAGTAAATTTAAAATCAAAATTTCTAAAATTAAATTCAATAAAACATGAGAATTTTGGAGAATAGTTTCCTAATTTTAAGATTACTGAGTAGTTAAAAATTATATATAAAAGGCACTCACATTATATTCAATTATTTTTTTTTCTTTTCCAGATGAAGATAAAGTCCCCATTGATCAATATTAGATATCAATCTATCAAACACACCAACAAATGCTGTTTTTTTGTTTTTTTTAACCATTTATATGAAATTTTAAACTTAAAATGGATAATAGTTGTTTCAAATCAGATTAATTATACTTTAAATCAGCTAGTATTCAAAAAAAGTTTCAGAAAATTATATTTTATTTTTGAAAACTTTTTATAACGAAGAGAATTACATTAAAATAACATCAGCTAAAAAATAGTACTAAAATAAAGGTTTTTAGCAAAAGAAAAACACCTTTCAGTATGTATTCCAGATAATGATTTCTATTTTTTTAGGGTAGGTAATTCAAATATCAAATATATTGTAACCTCTTGTAGTTTTTGGCATTTCTTTAAAAAACAATAATGATTGATGATATCCATGATGTAAGTATTTGTTGCTAATGTCAGGTGATTTACAAAAAAATGTTAGCTATTCACTTTATTCTTTAAATTTTCTATGAACAGATGAATTTTATCTGAAGTGAAATTAGACTTATTTCATGTTGTACTTCATCTAAACATAAGAATAAGTAACTTTGGCAAATTATTTTTCAGTGCAATCATTTCAGTGATTTCAATAGAAATGTGGGATAAAGGCAGGTTTATCTTACTATTTGTTATGAATTACCTCCTTTTTTTGTCATAATGTCAGTACATGGAAAAAATACTGTAGTTATTTTTGTTTACATTTTATACAATTGGAATAGATTACAAGTCAAATTCAAAATCACTGACAAATAATAGTAGTGACCATTTTGTACTGTTATGTTTTTAAGACTATAAAGGGTACAGTACTTAGAAATCTGTTAATCATTGATTTGAGTAATCCTAATCTATTGTCATAAGATCAGTGAATGGCAACACTATCTCGTAATTGCCCACATTCAAACAAAAATTAGCTTAATGTTGTCCATTAACTATGTGATTTCTTTCCAAGCATTAATTTAAGAGTAACCATATTACATTGCTCTAGGTCCTACTGACCATAGGGATGATCAAGTACATCCAGCACCATCACTGCAACTGAACTCCAAACATAGAGCTATGAGGAAGAAAAAAAGTACCCTGTCAAATGATATGCAACTGTGTTGGAATGCATCATAAACAAATTGCATGTGATGCCCCTAATGGACAAACATTGCAAACACTTGTAGTGGACCCAAACTCGGGTGAGAGAAATAGTGAGTTACTTGAGAGTTACTCAAATGGATTTTACAAGTGAGTAAATTTATACATGGTGTCAGCTGGAATGGGTATTGAGAAGTTAATGCAAAATGCTTGGATAGCTAGGCTAGATAATTTAGATTTTATTAGCATACCCTGGAGTAGGTCGTCTTAGTGGGATTTTGGAGAAATAAAAAGGATTCAATTACAATAAAATAAATTAGTATCTGGAATTTTTAACTGATGAATTAATAGGGTTTTAATGAGAAGAATTAAGAAGCACCCACTCCTCACCCCCACAATTGAAATAAGCCATCTGGCTCTAAATTAGATCAAAGCTTGTCCAAAATTCAGTATTGGAATTTGTTTTTATTCTCATTCACCATTTCGTCTTGATTTTATATTAGCTTAGGAAATCTGTCAGCCATGGTTTGGTATAAGAAATCCTTCCCTTTATTCTTTTACTCTCCTCCTCTTGTCTTATAACCCCACTAGAGTCATAGGAGTAGTTTTCTCAACAAATAGCTACCACTCAATCCAACTGTTAGCTAGCACCTGTGTCTGGGTAAAACTTTTGCCAGTCCATTTCACAATGTTGTCCAAACATGTCTTTCTTTGGCATCCCTTCTCATTTCTCCTTGTACTGTTTCTTGAAGAGGTCTTGTGATCTGGTTACAATGACAATATCCCAATTTTAAGACAGCTGGAAGTAGCCGTCGAAACAGTGAAAAATGGCAAAAAGGGGTAGAATCAAAATTCCTGCAGAACTGTTCAAGAATGGAAGAAGGTCAGTGATCAATAATCATCTGCAATAAGATCTAGTAACCTGGTTTTAAATGACCAACACTCCCTAAGAAAGGCAAATTGCAACTATGCCATAATTATTGAATAAGTCTCATCAGTCATGCAAATGAAGTTATGCTAAAAGTCATCCTGAACAGATGGAAGAACAAATTGGATCAGGCACAAATGGAGAATAATGAAGCTAATTTTTAACCTCTATATTGTGTAAAAAATACAGTCAGTACCAGCGAGACATATTCCTTGTATTTCAAAAAGGTGTTTGACCATGTGTAGCATGAGGCACTGTGGACTACTATGAAAAAATATAATATTTACCATAAGTTGATCAAAACAACTTTTACAGCTATACCAACAGGCCATGGTTTCTTGACCAGGGAAAAGAGGGGAGAATGGTTCTGCACATCAGTCAGCATGTAGCAAGGATATCAACTGTCTCCTACACTTTTCAATATCTTCCTGGAAAGAACAATGTTGGATGCTCTTGAAAATAATATCAGTCATTGAGCAGGAAACAATAATGAATGCCAGGTCTGCTGGTGACAAATTGGTTAATGTTTTGAAGTATCTGAACAAAACATCAAAATATGGCATGGAAATTAATGCCAAGAAAACAAAACAGATTATAAATAGTAAGCAACTCATCAGGACATTAATTACAGCCTTTTTTGCCACTTTCAATATTTTAGTGACTACTTATATTTTTCTTAAAATTAGTATATTGTCATTTGACAATTTTTAGCACTTTGTTATGCCAGGGTCTGTCATGGGGCCAATTATGGCAACTGACTTTTAAGAAGAAGTGGAGTGATGCCAGAAAGACAAAGATGACAAAAATAAGATGTAAGGTGAAAAAGTTGCCTTAGTCTGGCAAGTTTTATTTGTATTGTTTTACAGTTCAAAATGAATTCTTGGGCTTCTGTGAGACTGTTGTTTATTGAGCAGTTGTTCCTTTGAGTAAATTAATATAATTTTGTGAGTGATTAAGTAAATATATTAATTGTATGAGTGTTATGGGGACTTACCCATATGACACATGAACTCATTCAAACTGTATATAAGTAAGATAGGCAGAGAGAGTGAAAGTGGAATCTATTCCAGCAGATAACACTGACAGCCAGACTTACAGTCACACTAATTATCTCTCATTGGTATATGTTTGTACTACTGCCTTTGTAATATATTTGTTTAACACTATTCCACCTTTGTGCCTTTATTTCTGGCTTCAACAGGACCACAACAACTCGATGACAAGGTCACAACAGTGAGGGAATGAGTGTGTTACAACTTTGGTGTGTGTTAAGAGTTCTTCTTCTATGTGCCTTGTCCCTTCAGGACGTAGGTGATCATGGCTTTCCACATCTCCCTATCCCTGGTGGCTCTCAGCATGCTTTCCCCTATTACACTGTGCAACCCCTGTTCCACCATCCATCCACACAGGCCAGTCAAGTATGTTACATGCTGTTTTCTCCTGTTTCTCTTTCCCTCTATCTGGCTTGTTAGTATCAGGTTCTCCAAGCACTCCTTCCTCATTGCATGTCCCAGAAACCTCAGCTGTCTCTCCCTGATGTTCAATATTAATTTCCATTTTGTTTCCATCCTTTCCAAAACCTCATCATTGCTCACATGCTTGGTCGATGATATCCGCAGCATCCTTCTGTAGAACCACATTTCAGTTGCCTCAAGTTTTTCCTTCACCTTCAATGATATTGTTTAGCATTCACTGCTATATTGACATCACATAGCAATCCATTACTCTCTTCTTTGTTTCTAGTGAAATATTCCTGTCTCTTAATACTCTACTCAGCTTCTGGAATATGTCCTTTGCCATGACAATTCACCTTTAGATTTCTGTATTGCACCTTCCGTCTTCTATTAGAACACTTCTCAGGTATTTAAATTTTTGTACCTGCTTGATTTTAGTATCCCCCACCTGTATTTGGCATTTTGGGTTGCTCTTTTTGCTGATGACCATGCATTCGGTTTACTCGCAGTTTATTTGTAGTCCTTTCTTGTCACTCTCTTTCGCTACCTTCTATAGGAGGTCTTGTAGTTTCTTTTCTGTGTCTGCTATCAGCACTGTATCATCCACGTACCTTATGTTGTTTAAATTGTGACTTCTGATGACAAATCCTGGCATAACATCTAGAGTCCTCAGAATAGTTTCACTGTACAAGTTGAAGAAACCCGGTGAAAAGACACATCCTTGTCTTATGCCCCTTTCTATCTTTGTATATCTGCTGAATTTGTTTCCTGTCCATATGCAGGTGGTTTGCTGCCAGTAGAAATTCTTGATTACTCTTATGTCTTTCTCAAATATGTCGAGGTTGCTGAGCACCTCCATCAATTCTTTGTGATGTATTTTTGTTGAATGCCTTTGCATAATTGATAAAACATAGGTACAAGTCCTTCTTCATTTGTATTGCCCTTTCAGAGAGCATCCTAATTATAAATAAGGTGTTCCTTGTTCCAGTGTCTCAGATGAACTTGCACTGTTATTGTTCTATCTCTGGCCTGATTCTGCTTCTCAATCAGTTTTGTAATGTGGCTCATTAGGCTGATTGTCCAGTGGAGTTTGCACTCGTTTGCACCTGGCTTCTTAGGCAGGGCTATGAAAATTGACTTGCTTAGGTCAACTGGTATTACACCACTGTTATAAATTTAATTTATTATTTCTGCAATTTTCTCTAGGCTAAATTCTTCAAGGGCTACCAGCAACTCTATTACAATGCTGTCTGGACCAGCTGCTTTGTTTTTATTCAGTTTGGCCATTGCAGATTCCACTTTGAATTTTAATATTTCTGGTCCGTCCTCATCTTTGTGTATTATTGGTTGCTCTCTCTTATCATGGAAGAGATCTTTTATATATTCTTCCCATTGCTGGAGTATTTCCTTTTTCTCCAATATGATCATTTCATCCTTGGATTTTATACATCCTGTTGAGGAGTAGGTTTTTTGTCCTGTCAGTTCTCTTAATTCTTTATGCATTTCTCCTTTATTAGTCTTGCTCAATCTCTTCACTTCTGCACAAGTGTTACTTGGCAAAATTCAACAGTTCATAGTTGCGTGGATTTCTGTGGCACTCAGTTGATGTTCAAATTCTTACTGAGGATTTAGTCATAGGTCTCCCTCTTTTATACTAGTGAGGTAGATTGGTTGAAATTTTTAATGCAATATGAATCTAAGCATGTTCTCTGACATGTTCTCACGTGCTTTTGATTTATTAACCAATCCAGCATCTATGCTAAAAAATATGAGTTATCATTCTGAAGTAAGTTTTGTACTAATGTAAACTTTTTTATCTGAACTCATGGCAAGTATGATATATAAATTGTTGTAACTGCTTTTTTAATTAAACTTTGCAAGGTGGATTCCACAAATGCCTAGAAAATGCTCTAAATAATTTATGCTGTCTAACTGAATATGTCTCCACATCAACATATAAGCTTTTATCAGATTGCACCAGTTTTGAAGCAACTATCACTGTCCTGGACAAATTCTTCATTAAAAAATCATTTTCCTTCAACATCTTGCTGCAAGCTGATAACCATAGAATATCAATGAATTTCTCCAATAATTACAGAGACTTAGCAAAAACTGGGAATGCTACTGCAGAACAATATAATCAATAATTGTTTCAAGACAAATTTATAAATGAAATTTTGACTCAAACTTAATAGAAAATGAGGCACTAACACTTAACCTGGCCTACAGTGCTGCTAGAGTACTTGAATATGCTTGTCGTGAACAAAACAAGATCTACATTTAAAATTCAAATGCTAAACACTAACTCATTGATTCTGTTAGAAAAAAACAAATTTACTCGAATTACAAACTTTGCTTAGCACAGACGCAAAAGTGAATCCAAACAAAACTTGTGAAATTTCGCACCTCAATGCAAAATGCTTTTCGGCCAATAGAAAACTAGGAAACATCTAAATACAAAATTCAAATAATCTTCAATTATCAGAAACAAATTAGTTTACAGACCCTTTTTGCGATCTGATGCAAAGTGTGTTGTTCAATGGAAAGGCTAGAATCATATTTGGGAGTGAATTCCCAAATTACCTTTTTGAGCCCCACAAACAAAATAAGAGACAGGACAAGTCAACTGTCACCAGAGAGAACAATATGAGTGTAACTAACACATTCCTCGACAAACATCAAGTAATCATTATTATTGTTATCTCTATCTTTTCCCCTCACCTCTTTATTCTCATGGTTCACCTGTCTGCCTTTTCTTATACTTGATAACCAGATGGAACCTTTTAAGACTGAGCAAATACTTCAAAGACATTTCTACTCTACTATAACACTCATACATATATACATACATACATTCCTGCCTATGTGCACATAAACTCATTCTTGCAAGGACTACTACGAACATTTTAACAAACTTGTATCAACCAAAATACATTACTTCTATTTGTAAAAACCTTAATATGTATATAAATTGTTGTTTCAATTTACAATATGATTTTCTTGTTTTGTACCCCTCTTATAGTGGGCTATCTAACTAACAAGGCCAAATCAAATCAAACTAATCTGTTTCAGCACACATACACTTCATTACAATGGATAACACACTATATGCTTGAAGTAATTCCAAACACTACAAGAAGATATCTGTACAGGTCAGTGCTGCTATGCACTTGGAGGATAGCAATTCAAACCTCAACTCTAATCATGTAAGTGCTAACTGAAGAAACAAAGGAACAGTGCTGGTTTTGTGATCATGAGTTGTATCATCATTCTAAATATTCTACTTAAAATAGTGAATGTTCTTCCTGTGAAAATGTGGGACACTGGGCAAAACTATATAGGTCCAAACAAAACTGGACAACTGCAGCTGCTGTAGCTGTGTGGTAACCCATGCATGGTTCTGATTGTCTCCCATTGTCTATCATCTATGGTTTCTAAGCAGAACTACCAGAAAATCTATGTGGCAATATACTTCTTGGTCTGGACTTCCAAAAACAGCATACCACTGTAATTTTTTACATGGGATGGAACCAGAATTAAAAATGAAACAAAGATTTGGCAGCTTCAAGTTTGGAGGTGCCATATCTGTTTCCTGATCTTAAACAAGCATAACCAATTGCAACAAAATGCCATGCACAAAACAGGGTAAATACAATTTATTGCTCAAGAAATAGTAGTATTTAAAAGAAGGAGCTTAACCCTTATAAAATGCATGTGTGTAGATTATACTAACATACTGAATTTGATGCATACCCACCCCCAAAAATTGAAACACTTGTAAACAAACTTGGGTTTTTTTCCACCTCCAACTTGAAGTGTGTATATTACCAGTTGCCATAACATAAAGATGACAAATAATTTACAACATTTGAAGCTAACGGACCCCTTTACCAATATACTCAAATTTTATTTGGAATAACTAATGCGATAGCATCATTTCAACATGTTATTGATAAATTTGTTAAGGAGAAAACTACCTTTTATCAGAAACTATCTCATATGTTTGCTATTGGGGCATGTGGGGGCTTCCTTACTTTGCTCAATCCAGCAGTAGCAGCTGTAAATGGAATATGTTTCATTAATTTTTATCTGAGGATGTTTATGAATAAAAGATAACACAATGAACACATCTGTATTATATCATGGTCGTTTATTTAGGGGCCTGGAACCCACGACAGCGGAGACGGTCCTTCACTCAAAATGGTGAAGACCCTATTTCAGTCCCTCGTGCAACATCTTCTCTTTTCTGAACAAAAAAAAATAAAACACAAAAAACAAAAATAATAAATCAAAACATTCACCACACTGTCCTAGTGACCTAGGCATTCATCGGGCTGACTACCTTCTTACCTAACAGGGATTATTCTACCCTTTTCACTTTGGACTCAAATTACGATGTGTAGTCCTTGCATCTAGCAGGACTTCTTATTAGTCTTCCTGACCTTGTCGTCCTCACCCTTTCTGGATTTGATTTTGTTGGGGATAGTGTCTGGCTCACCCCTTCTTTTCTATCACTTTCCTGTCGAGGTGTTTGTGGGTTATAAATGTCTTTTACAACCCCTCCTGCATTTACTGGTACCTCACCATACTCCTGGTATGGCTGGTAGATCATTGATGGTAATGGGGGTGATTCTGCTGTTTTCTTCAAGTCCACCCTATTCCGTCGATACAGCTCCCCATCAACTTTCACATGGTATGACCTCTCATCCAGTCTTTGCCACACAATCACTTTTTTCCACTCTTTCTGACCTTTTATGTGTGGTTTCATCCGCACCACATCTCCAGGTTGCAATGGTGGAAGTAGTTTTACTTTGTGGTTAAAGTAACGCTCTTGTTTCCTGCCATCCTGCTTCACTGTCTTTTTAAATTTTTGGGGTAATTCTGGCTTAAGTAGATCCTCTCTGGTCAGAAGAAGTGTTTTTGTTCTTCTGGACATCAGTTTCTGTGCTGGTAATAAAAGACCTTTAGCTGGCGTATTCCTGTGATCCGACATTGCTAAGTATAGATCAGCCTTATCTTCCATCGCTTTCCAGAAGAGGTTCTTTGTCATCTTTACTGCAGATTCTACTTTTCCATTTGCCTTGCTATTGTAAGGACTGACAGGTGTATGTGTAAAACACCACTATTTTGCAAAGGTGGAAAATTCCTGGCAACTAAACTGAGGTCCATTATCAATGACCACCTGATCTGGTATCCCATGTCTTGCAAAATGGTGTTTAAGTTTAGTGATCACTGTCTTTGCTTGAGTACTTGGAAGATGATCAATTTCCCAGAAGTTGCTCATGTAATCAACTGTGCAGAGATAGTCCCTATCTGCAAACCTAAAGAGATCTACCCCCACTTTTGGCCAGGGTCTCTCAGGAATTTCATGGACCATCAGGGGTTCTGCAGGATTAGCCACTTCGAATTTTCTACATGTGGAACATTTTGACACATAATCTCTGATGTCACTATTCATGTTTGGCCAGTACAAGCATTCTCTTGCTCTTCTGCAATATCCTTCGACCCTTAGGTGTGTAGAATGTAACTTTTCTTTCAACACGGTCTGCTAGGTCATCGGGACTACTACTCGATTTCCTCTGAAAATTAGCCCGTCTTGTACGGTCATTTCATTCCGCATGCTAAAATATGGTCTTACCTCTGGGTCAAGATTTGCCTTGTCTTCTGGCCATCCTTCGACAATTACCTGCTGCAACTGCTGCATGCATCTGTCTTCCTTCATGGCGGAGCGTAATTCGAGCAGCCTTCTCTCTGTCACCAGAATATATTCAGTTTCCTTGACATCATCATCGTCATCCATATGTTCACTGCTCACTCCATGGATGTATGCCCTTGACAGTGTATCTGCAAGGAACATCTTCCTACCCGCCTAGTACAGAACTGTAATGTTGTAAACTTGCAACCGTATCAACATATTCTGCAGTCGCTTTGGGCATTTCCCCAATTCTTTTTTCATTATTGCTTCCATTGGCCTATGATCGGTCAGCACTGTGAGTTGTTGACCAAATGTATACTGGTGAAAGCATTCACATGTGTAGACTACTGCTAACAGTTCTTTTTCAATCTGTGCATACCAAGTTTCTGTGTCTGTAAGTTCTTGGCTGATATAGGCTAAAGGCTGACCCTCTTGCAGCAGTGCAGCCCCCATGCCCTTCTCACTTGCGTCACATTGAATGACCAATGGTTTGTTGTGGTCATAGTATCTCAATACTGGTGCTTCACTCACTAGCTTTTTGATTTTCTCAAAAACCACTTCATGGATTTCAGTCCATGGCACACCTGTCTTCGTTAAATTTCGAATTGGAGCCATCACGTCGGAGATATGAGGTAGAAATTTTGCCAGATAATTCACAAATCCCCCCAATCGTTGAACTCCTTTTATGTCTGTTGGGCACGGCATATCCTTTATTGCTTTTACCTTCTCAGGATCAGGACGTAAACCTTCACTGGTTATCATGTGACCCAGGAACGATATGGATGTTTGCCGTAAGTTCAATTTTCCGTCATTCAGTCGCATCCCACGTTCACGACATCTCTGCAACAGCTTTCTGAGTTTTTTATCATGATCGGCTGTTGCTTCTTCCATGATGGTACCTTTCCCAACCACCAGAAGATCATCTGCTTTGTTAATGACTCCTTCCAAGTCAGCCACATTGTTAAATAGTACCCTCTGAAATATCTCAGGAGCTGGAGCAATCCCAAAGGTTAAAACTTTCCATCAAAACCGACCATATGGAGTGGCAAATGTTGTCAAGCGACTGCTGGCTTCATCCAATTTTAGATGCCAAAATCCATCCTGTAGATCTAGGGTAGAGAACACTTTATTGTCAGCCAGTTCTGGGAGTAGATCGTCCAATACAGGTAACTGGAAATGTTCCCATTTAAGAGCCTTATTTAGTGGTCTTGGATCTATACATATTCGTAGTTTCCCATTTTCTTGACCACCAGCGCTAATGCGCTTACCCATGGTGTTGGCTCACTTACTGGTTCAATCACTTTCTTTTTTACTAGTTTTTCCAATTCATCTTTCACTTTGCCTTTAAGTGCTACTGGTATTCTCCGTGCAGCTGCTACATGAAGTGTTACATTTGGATCCACTTCCAAATGTACCTCTCCCAGTAACTGACCCAGTTCTTCCTTGAATACATCATTGAATTCTTTTATAATTATGTCCAGGTGTTGGCTGCTGAATTCATCTGATTGAGATACTTTGGCAACCATCTTGAACCTTTCGTTATTGACTGTGATGAGGGCCATCTTCTGAATTGCATTTTCCCCAAGTAGTGAATGAAAATCCTCCTTTACAATAACAAACTTTACTGCATATTTCTGTCCATTTTTGGGGTTTTTCATTTTAACCCAACACTCCCCTAATGGTTTCATCTCTGCCCCATTCCACATCACCAGAGTCTTATTAGAGTGTTCAAGTGTTTGTCCCATTACATGCTTCTCATTCAATATATTGACTGATGCGCCACTATCAAGCTGAAAAACAACTGACTTTCCTTTCACCAACATTTCTGCTTTTATTATTTCTTGTCTTACAGCATTGACTTTTTCCCTTATCATTACACTATCAACCTGTCCATAGTCCGAACCACTACTACTGCCATTGTCAGAACCCTCTTGTGTTTCGACTGTCCGAATATTCTTTTTTCTCGATGATCTGCATTTCATAGCAAAGTGGTTCTTCCCACCACATTTGAAACATGTTTTCCCAAATGCCGGACATGACTCTTTACTCGGTTCATGTCACAATGTACATGCCCTACACACTCTGTCACTTTGTGCTGAAGGTTTTCTCTTGGGTTTGAACCTGACTGTTTACTCCTTCGGGTCTCAGGATTCTGGACTGTAGCGTAGCGTTTTCTGACAGCTTACATATGTCTATGCATTTTTGTAAATCTAACTGTCTTATTTTCAGTAATTCTGCTTGTATATGGGGATTATGTATTCCAAGAATTATCTGGTCTTGCAGTATGGATGAAACACAATTGTCACAAAAATTACACGTTTTCACCAACGTCCGAAGTGCCGTAATAAATGCTTCAACAGTTTCCGACTCCCCCTGTTTCCTTGTATGGAAAATGTACCGTTCATATGTTTCATTCGTTTCCCCTATAGCGTATCTATCGAATGCCTGAATTATTTCGTCAGGTGTACTCTCCTCTTCAGGAGTTAAGAACTAAAACCTATAATACACCTTCAATGTCTCGTCTCCCAGCATATGAAGCAAAAGTGCCGTTTGGTACTGTACCGGCTGTCTCGACAGATTCATGATAATAGTGTAATTATGCCATTTCAGTTTAAAAAGTTTCCAGTTCGCCGATAAATTATTTTCCATGCATAGGGGTGGTGGAGGTCTTATGCCAGCCACAAGTCTGTTTGTTTCATCTAAGCCGAGCTCCGACATTTTTTTTCCTCAACATGCCTACAAATTAAACTTGAAAAATTAACAATTAAATGCTACTTATCTTGGTTCGTCTTTTGAAATACATTCCTTATTTTCTCTTCCTTGCTTGGATATCCTTTCATCCCACCATGGCCACCATGTTTCATTAATTTTTATCTGAGGATGTTTATGAATAAAAGATAACACAACGAACACATCTGTATTATATCATGGTCGTTTATTTAGGGGCCCGGAACCCGCGACACCGGAGACAGTCCTTCACTCAAAATGGTGAAGACCCTACTTCAGTCCCTCATGCAACAGAATATAGACATCAACAACATGTGTGAAAGAAAGTTAATTTTTATTTCCCTATGTGCAAACCGCTTGTGTCCATAATTCAAAACTGTCACCCTTCACCATTTCCTGTGATAAAATTGTCTCAATGGTGAAGAGCAGCCAAGAGACACCACTCAGTGGAGTTAACAATTCTTCACCTTTTTTCTGATCTTTTAGATGATCTCTGAAAAAGAGAGAGAAAGAAAAAGAAAGAAAAAATTGTATTAAATGTATAGCTCTTTGGGCTCTGCCACAAACCCAAGTATTTTAATTTTAAATGAAGGCACACCCTTCTTAGTTAAACAATCAGTAACTTGTTCATTTGTCGGTATCCAAGAGAACTCTGCTATTTCCTTTCTTTCCATCATTTCTCTCAAAATAGGCATCTTTATGTGAAGTCTCTTGTCTAAAATTTGTGTGTATGAATATACAGAGTTATAGAGACAGAAATTGTTCATTTTGCATATTATCTTGATATTCTCAGGTTCATCCTTCAACTGCAGTAATTACAATAATAGCTTCCTGTAAAATAGGCTGGCTTCTGATATGTCAACCATGGCTAGTGTTTTGGCAGCTAATGTACTTTTGATCACTCTTCTAATGCGCTTGGATTGCCAGGCTATGGGCATATATCTGTTGTTACCACCAACCAAAAAGATTATATTACCTCCCTGAGATCCTCCAACTGTCAGGTTAGCGAATGAAGTATCACTATAGGTGATCAAGATTTCCTAAGTTGAGAATGTCTATCTGGGATTTTTCCTTCTTTGCTTTTTTAACTACTCTATTGGGATATTTTATACATTCAACATTGCTTTGTTTGTGAATAGAGCTTAAAGCCCTAACATCATAGGTAAGATCAGGTCTGGTTTGGGTAGCCAGCCAGTTAAGTTGACCAATAGCTTGCCTGATTTCCGTAATTTCTGTTGTGGATATTGTGTCTTTTAGGTTCCTGCCTGTTTCAACTGGAATATATTTTAGTTTCTTTACATATTTTGTCCAAGTTTGAAATTTTTACCATTCTTTTTTATGTCTAATCCTATATATTGGAACACCACAATTTCTTCGGACTTAACTGCAAATATCTGATGGACCCTGTCTATAACTTTTCTCTGAAAAATGTCTGAACCGGCAAAGCAAAGATCGTCCACATGAGTAGCAATTATACCTTGCAGTTTGTTTCCAAAATGCCATGTGAATATGACCTGATCATATTTGGAAGCTACTGCTCCTGAATTCATCAATTTCTCCTTGAGTGTTAGGTACCAAGACCTAGAGGAATCGTTCAAACCATATACACATTTGGAGAGTTTCCAAATATAGCCTCTTTGGGAGGATCCAGATAAACCAGTCAATCCAACTCTTTGCTTTGTAGAAATGCTGTTTTTATGTCCATAGATTTACACACCCAATGATTAGTTGCTATTATTGCTAATGCTATGCGTAAACCTTCCTTGGAGCACGTGGGAGAATTGTTCCTTAGGTTGTTAGCATCTTTATCCTGAAAGCCTCTAGCAACAAGTCTGGCTTTGTATGTTTGTTTGCCATCAGAATTATTGGTGGAAATTTTTGGTTGACCATGATCCAGTACTTGGACTTTATTTTTAACCCAGCTCTGGAGTTCCCTACTTCTTGCTTCCTCTACTTCCAGGTTATTATTGGCAGAGGTGATCATTACATTTGCCTCATCACAAGAATTGTGCTTGTGTTTGGTTTCTTCAGCCTTACTGGTTTGCCACTCAGATAAGTCATGTCAAAGTCCAGCCAGAAAGGTTCACCCTGTTCCATAACTACATTCATCAAATGTTTGTTTTTGCCGGTGGCTTTTCCTGCCCTACGTATGACATTTAATTTTCTCCAGTCAGAGTCTTGTGTCATTAGCAAGCTTGCATTTAATAATTTGTCCAAGTTTTGGAAGCTTAACTTTCTTCATGGTGATGTTTGATGTTCTGCTTATTTGTTGTATCTCGTGTTTCCACAGTCTGATGTTGCTCCATATTGTTGGCTAGGACTTCAAAATCTTTGTCTAAATTATTCTCTTCAAAATTTGGCATTCTTGAAGATTCTTCAGGCCTTTTTGTAGGGTACTGGGTTCCTTGCTGCTACTCTCATTGGGATTTTGATACGTTTCAAGGTAGGGCACTGAACAAGATGGATGTACCCTAAGATAGGTGCCACCATGCTTGACAAGCACCTGCTTATGTTTCCATCCTATGACAGTTCCAGGACCAAGCCATCTATCAAACGGGTTCCTTTTGTAGAGAATAGCATCTCCATTTTTGTATGATTGTACTATGCCTGTTTTAACTTGGTGGCAAAGTGCACATCTTAGTTTTTCTGAGGATTCACCTGCTATGAAATGTTTCCTGGCAGCATGCATAGTGTTCAGGTTATTTGCAACAATTTCACACCTTCTAGTGCAGGGAGCTTGTCCTTTAGAAAACCTGGTAGGTTGGGATTTCTGCCAAAAATTAATTGATTAGGACTGTATTCATGGACACTGTGAAGTGTATTTTTGGCACTTATGGTCCATGCAAGAGCCACCTCGAAACTACAATTTCTATTCTTCTCTGGTTTTTTTTAACATTTCTCCCAATATTTCATTATGTCTTTCATTTTGTCCATTGCTTCATGGGCTTTCAGCAGCAGTAGTATGAACAACAATGTTTAGATTTTGTGCCATGTCCCAAAACAACTGGTTATTGAACTCTCTGCCATTGTCAGTGAGAATAAACCCTGGTTTCCCAAAATACGCAATCCAGTTCTTAAAGATACCACTAATGATATCCGAACTTTCCTTACTTGGAATTCTAACTCCAACACTGTATCTTGTACCATGGTCAATAAGGTACAATGCCTTGTTTCCATTAATTTCTTTAATATCTATGGCAATGCTCTTATTGAAATAGGTTTCCAGTGAAAACCCAACGATGGATCTGGGTTCAACCCTTTTGTACCTTATGCAAATTTCACAAAAATTAGGGAACTCTTTAAGAATTTTAATAAATTCAGGATCTCTCATTCCAGCATTCCTAACTAAGTTACATAGCTTTTTACCGCTAGGGTGACTGAATTGTCTGTGGAGTTTATTAGCAATTTTAATTTTTTCTAGTCTATTTTTACCTGAAATCTCTTTAGTAAACAAAATTTGTTTGAACTTACCTCGGTCTGGTGGAGGTCTGGTAATGGGAATGTGATAGTGACCAGATGAGGTACATTGCAGTGGGATCTTTTTTTCAAACATGGTGACATTGTCATTCTCAAAATTGAGGCATGTCCTGGCTCTTTTCATGGACTTTTTGCTTAACAAAAGTGGTATGTCAGTGTCTACAACATTAGTGACGATACTGACCTCAATACCAGCAATAACACACTTTAGAGTGGCTGTGTGGGTGGATTTAAACGTGTTTCCGTCCCCAAACTTATAACTCCTTACTCCATCTCAAACTTTTATTTCTTGTTTTTGTTTTTCTGGTACGGTTTTCAGAAAACACTCATACCATTTTGTTCCACAAACAGTCCCAGATGCACCACTATCCAAGACGGCCAAACTGAGTGTCTCTTCTAAGAACATGTTAGCGCCGCCTCTGCCATATTGCTTTTGCTGGTTCATTAGCACAAGGTTAGACATGAGTAAATGACCTCCTTTTTCACTGTCTGCCTCGGCATAAGAACAGTTGCAAGCTCAGTGAAATTTACAACCACATCTAAAACATGTAGTGTTCTTGTCGCTTTCAGATTGTGAGTTTAAAGTTTTTTTAGTGTAGTGTGTTGGGTTTCTGTTGCAGCCCTTTCCGCCATTACCTCATCAATTAAATTGGAATTTCTTATAACTGCGGCCTCGTCCACAACTACTATAGTAGGTCTCCTCAGTTTCATTCTGGTCATCCGTGCTGAAAACAATGCCCGATTTGATTTTTACCATAACTGGAGGAGTTTTGGGGGATGAAGCATGGCAGTATTCTTCATTTAGTATTTTTTTAATTGTTTAGACATTTCACTAAGTGTGAGTTCTTGAACAGTAGCTTTTATTAGCCATTTGTTTTCCATGGTGAGAGTGGCACTTTTCAATGCTCTGTATGTGAGCACAGGCTCAGGCAGAATTATTTTGTGCTCTTTTAATTTGGCAATGTGGTGCTCAAAATCAATGAGAAAATTGTCTAACGATGTGTTGCTCTGCCTTTGAAGATGTTCAAAAGTCTTGTACACTTTAAATGCTGCTTGGTTGGCGTCTTTTAAGAAGAGGGTATCAAGTTTTTGGTATATCTTCAGATGCCATCTTCAGCATTGAGAATGTCAATATCCAATTCCAATAATACTTCTCTGGCTTTACCTTCCAAGGTCAGTAGTACAACAAGCGCCCATTTGCATGCCTCTAAACTGATAGCGAGTTCCTATATCCGCATTTCTTTTTTTCCAGGAATTATATTTGTCTGTGTTTAAGGCAGGTGGGGTAATATATCTAGAAGCCATTTTTTTATCTTTACACTCTGCTACCAATGTAAATGGAATATAGACTCCAACGACATGTGTGAAAAAAAGTTAATTTTTATTTCCCCACATGCGAACTGCTTGTGTCCATAATTCAAAACTGTCATGCTTCACCATTTCCCATGATAAAATTGTCTCAATGGTGAAGAGTGACCAGGGGAAACCACTCAGTGGAATTAACTGCAGCAACAGAAGTAATCGGCATGGAACAACCAGAAGTTCCAGAAGTCATGAAAACCAGGACCAAACCCTATTCAGTCTCTTTCTACTTTTCCCTTTTAGTGTCCCCTATCTTCAGGCCCAGCTCAAAGAACTACTCATATCCCTTGCTGCATGTGGCCCTGTCCTGGCAGTTTCACACTTGGACTTCTTGTTCTCTCAGTGGGAACAAGTGGAGAAATCTTTCTACAAAACAGCTATTCAAAAACATTGTTAACTGGGTGACCTCTTTTCCCTGCAAAATACCACTATTTTGCTCTCTGTTTCAACCACAAATAAAAGCTGTAAATTATTCCAAGCCTTGGGTTTGTTCATTCTGTTCTCATTGCTGAGAAAACACATACAGGTAACCAGGAAAAATTCCTAAAATACATTCCCTTACATCAACAATATAACTATTGCTGGGAAAGACCAGGGGGAGCATGACAGGTGTGTGAAGGTGTTCCTTGAGGCTCAAAAGAGTATTGGGCATGTTTGCATATGTAAATCTGAAATGGAATTTCATAAAACCAGAGGAATATCCTACTTTAGTGTGTAACAGATCTATAAACAAGATTTTCAAGGGCAAACTCTTTCAGATAAACCAAAATTTGGTTGTAAACACAAATTATCTTGTTGTGTTGCTTGGTTTTGTACAATTAGAAGATAACACAAACTTGAATTAATGATGTTTATTTTTTTTTATATAAAACTTTAGGTTTTTACATCGAGTTAACAACCGTTAATTTTTGTGTGTGGATACAGGAGCAGACTAGCTGACTTCTCTTCACTCTGGGAGAATAGTAGTAAACACGTCTATCCCTTCTGGACTCTAGTTGTCAACTGACAGCGTCTTCCTCTTTTCAAATCTCTCCACCAAACTACTGTCCTTCACTCCTACTTCTTACTCCTACTTCTACCGCTATTCCTACCAAAAGAAACTGTTAACTTGTTTAACAGTTTTGCCGCCCAATTTTAAATTCTTGGCATCAGTGTGTCTATTTTTAGAGCACTCGCCATTTTATAAACCATAAGAGAAGTTTCCCCTTTAGAACGGAGTGTACTAATAATAATAGTACACGTTATATTTCTTCCAGGAAACTTTTCGACCTGAACAGGATTTTCTGTTTATCATGGGAGAATCTTTTTTATTTCTTGTTCTGAATTACTAAGCGTTTTGTTTTTATTCATCTTTTCTTCTACTTGTTTCTCTACTATTTGTTTTTGTACTTCGATATATGGTTTCAACCTGTCCACAGAAACTTGAGTATCCATATCATTATTTATCTTAACCAGAAAATATTTAGGTGTTCGCTGAAGGACTGTGTAGGGACCTGAATAGAGTGCCTCCAATGGTCTTTGAACATGATCCACTCTAATCCAAACTTTATCACAAGTTTGAAGTTTTTCTGGGACATCAGATTTTGCGGAATTATTAACTCTTTTGGTGAAGTCTCTCACATCAATTTGTGACATGGTTTTATGTAAATCTTTTGTGAACTTTTGAGTTATAGCCTCCTCGCTTGTGTTATCTATTAGTAGCTGTGGTGGCAAACATTGTGTGCCTGTAACAGCATAAAAAGGAGAAAAATCAGAGCTATTAGGCATACTGCAAATCCCAAGAAGTACTATTGGAAGAGCTGAGAACCAGGACTCTTTTCGTGCTATAATAGCAGTTTTAATGGTCCTGTGCATTCTCTCAATCAAACTATTACATTGAGGATGATAAGCTGTCGTACGTAGTCTATAAAAACTAATTATTTTTGCTACTTTACTAAACAACTCACTTTCAAATTGTCGACCTCTGTAGGTTATAACATGCAGTGGGACACCCCAACGTGTGACCCTTGTGTTTATAAAGGCCTCAGCTACACTAGCTGCAGTGATTTCACTGATGGGTTGTGCTTCTACCCAACGAGTTGTGCAGTCAATACATGTGAGGATATATCTATATGGGCTGATGTAACTGCTATTTGGGCTTTTTACTGGTGGGAGTGGTTCTACTATATCTATGTGGACTGTGTGAAATCGAGCTGATGGTATTTCTAATGTCTGTATAGGTGATTTTGTATGTTTGTAGACCTTTGCTTGTTGGCAGGCTGTGCATGATGCACAAAAGTCTTTGATTGATTTATCCATGTTTGGCCAGTAATATCTAGCTTTAATCATCTTAATGGATGATTTAATGCCAGGGTGATTTATGGAATGGATACTATAGAATATGGACTCACACAATTTACTGGAACAAAAGGTCTGGGGTAAGACATTGATAAGTCACACCATATAAATTGGTTATCTCCAGGTATGGTGAATTTTTTTAAGTCCTGAAAAGATTGAATTTCTGTATCAGATGCCTGTGCTTCTGCAAGTGCAGGTAAATCCCACGCATCTATTTGTACATCAAGAGTTGGTCAGGATAGACAATCAGCAACTATATTCTGACTACCTTTTCCAGTTTTTCTACATTAAGTAGTCTGGGTTTTGCAAATACTGGCGTATGGCTTCCTGTGTCAATTCTGTGGTAGATGCCGTAGTGTTTTTTTGTTACTGTTCTTATGTGGTGTGATTAGGTTTGGATATTTTTCTTTAATCATGTTCTGTATGAATGACGGGAGCTCCGTTTCATTTACGACTAGATTCACCATTGATGCAGATATTTTTAAACTCTTTCTCTGGGTTGTAGGATTGTAAATGGTTTTGTTACTGCAGTCTACTATTAGACCAAACTTGTTGAGGAAATCCAGTCCAAGGAGTGGCTTGGTGATATCAGCGATCACAAATATCCAAGTAAAAGATCTCCTTAAACTGGGTATTCCAATTTCCAAACTCGCTTGTCCATAGTATTTTATTTTCTCCCCATTTGCAGTGGATAGTGATATGGGAGTTGGTTTTAATGTAATACCATTTACTGCAGAAGTTGGTAATATTGAGATACTTGCGCCATAATTTTGCGGTAATTTCTAATAGCAGCAAACCTCGTAGGACTGAACTTGTTCGCCCTATTAGTTTTCTGAATCACTTCCAGTAGGTGTTGCTGGTTTGGAACTAGGCAACATTTGTAGATTGTTCTTTTTAGGCCATTTACACCAAGGTTTACATGTTCTTGCTTCATTGGCGAAATAAATATGTGCTCTGCAAATTTTTGTCCGTTGGTTATTCCAATACGGCCTGACATTTATGGCACTGAAGTGTCTTGGCTGTATTTTCCTTTGTAATTTGTTTGTGAGTTATTCTTAGTAGATAAGGGTCGCTGAACAACAAATGCCTTATCGTTATTCAATAATGGCATCAGTTCATCTGCTAACCTGCCAAGTTGGGTATGGTTTAAATCTTTTTGTAAGGCTGTTACTGGAGCTATTGTTGACGGTAATGCCTGCAGGAATTTGTGTCTCACAATGTCGTCGCTAATACCTATCCGTTTAGCTACGGAGAGCATTTCGTGCAAATATGTTGACGGTCGTCCTGAAATAGTCGTAGCCGACATTAATTTTTCTAGAAGCTCCAGTTTTGTTTGTTCATGAGCCTTTATCAGAGTCCATTTTAATTCCTCGTAGTCTTGTGATGCAACAGTAGCATTTGGTAGTTTACCCACTTCTTCGGCTGGTAACAACGATATTACTGTACAAAATTTTGTTTTCGACGCTGTCACATTTCACAAGTGAAACTGGGCTTCTAATATCATAAACCATCCATTTACCGCAGTTTCCATGAATTTCGGTGCCTTGACATTGACTTGATGAGTCGTTTCCTCTCCTGTCTGCTCCATTTATCCTTTTATATGTGTGTAAATATATTTTGTATATGAGGTTGCTTTCTGTTCGTATACTGGGGTCACCACTGTTGTATTGCTTCGTTTTGGTATAATTAGAAGATAACACAAACTCGAATTAATGATGTTTATTTTTGGTATAAAACTTTAGGTTTTTACATCAAGTTAAAACCTTTAAATTTTGTGTGGATACAGGAGCAGACTAGCTAAATTCTCTTTACTGTGGGATGCTAGTAGTAAACGAGCCTATCCCTTTTGGACTCTAGTGGTTAACTGACTATAAAATATGTTTTATAAAGGATAGATTTTATAAAAGAAATATATTTCTTAAATATTAAAATATTGTATTTTATAATATTATATAGTTTAAATACTATAGAATATTATAAAATATTTTGTTATGAAAGATATATTTTGTAAAAAAAAAATATAAAAAAAAAAAAGAAAGCACACACCCCAATACAAAATAACAAATTAAATAATTAAATTAAGAAGAAACCAACCCCAAAACAAAACAACACCTACCAACCCCAAAACCAAATAACACGTAAAGCGCAAGCAGCCTCAGCCCTCACAAGGTAACCTATCCTGAACTCAGCCACAAACAAACACTTTTAACCCTAAGACCATAAAAAGGTCAACAAAACTCAAAATACAGACCAACCCCTCTAACACCCCCCTAAAAAAACAAATCCATCACAAATAAAGTGGCTTTTCAACTAGATAATTCTCATTTCTAAAAAATCACCTGAGGATGAAGCCAACAACATAATGGGCTGGCTTCGAAACATGAAAATTTTTGTGTAGTGATATTATGAATAAAAACATTGTAACAACCATTAGTATAACGCTCTACATTTTTGTATCGAGCAATCTTTTTAAAAGTAAATGCATGAACAAAAAAGAAAGTTAATAAACCTACGAGTTCAACAACTTATTGTGTGTGTTAACACATTGGATGCAGTTTAAAAACACACTATGTGCGAAAATAAAAAATTAAGGTAATGATTTTGACTCAAATGCTTCATTTAAATAAAAAATAAAATACTTTTAATAATGAATATAAAAATAAAATTATTAATTTTAAGTTTCAAAATCGTATAAGAAATTCTTATTTTAAGGCTTAAAGTTAAAGATAATTTATTTTTTAACTACCAACCAATGTCTTGTTCTTGTTTATTGCACCGCTGGTGTTCATTTTTTTTTTTGATTTTTCACATGCTTTTTAAATCACGAGTGTAATTATAGTTTCTGTTTTTAAACTCTGGCCCCACAGGTTACCGTACGTAAATAAGCATTATACAAAAAAAAAAAAAAAAAAAAATCAGTTACTTAAATTTTTTACAAATTTACTAACCAACTTCGAAACCTATCTCTAAAAAAACAAAGAAAAAGTCTAGTCTCTATTGGATTTTTAAATGTTGCTGTTTATGCATTTTTTCTGTGCATTGACAGTTCGTTGATTTGATGACTATTGTATGTTCCAATTATTCAATTATATTTTTAAAATGTTGAAGAAAATCTTTTTTTAACATACGGAAGTTAACGTTTCATTTTTTAATTCGGATTAGCTTTTTAGAAGGCTCTATGTTTCAAATAAAAATTTTATCATGAGAAAAAAAAATGTTTAAAACCAAATAATTTGGTTTTAGCTTCAGAGAAGACATTTTAAAGTTTATTTTAAAAATAATTTTTTTGGGGAGGGTTGGGGGGTGTTTTTAAGCCCGCATGAAAAAAGTCATGGTTTAAAATTTTTAGTTGCTACTTACTTTTTTTTTCTAACCAAGAGAAAAATCACCAACAATCATAATTAGTTTAACAATAATCAGATCAAATGTAAACAACAAACATAAAGAAAAGTAAATGGATGTTGAATGTTGATTGTTAAGCTAAGTTATTGTTGTTATTGTACCTAACTCGTTTAGCTGTGTAATTACGAAAACAGTAACACTTTCGTTTCTAACCGCATAAAAAATAAAAACAAATGAATGAATGTGATGTTTCAGTGGTTAAAAACAACGTTTAAAAATTAAAAAACATAGTCGTTAAATAAAAACAAAAACGTAAAAAAAGTATGGCCAGATGTTTATTAGAATTATTAATCTTGTATCATTGTTGCAACTTTTTAGACTAGAGACAAACTAAAAAAAAAAACACTTTATAAAAGTTTTATAAAGTGTTTTTTTTTTTATAATAAAACTGTATACATGCGCGGGGAGCGGCCTGTTTTCTTTTTCTTCAAGTACTTGCGTACCTATGATTAAAAAAAAAAAAAGGTACGGTTCGTTACGGTATCAATTTACTTATCATCCCCGCCACTTCTACTCCACAGTATAAAGATATGTAATCCCTTACGTTTTTTTAGTTTTATATTTCAAGTCCAGCGAACACATACACAAAAAACCCCGGTTGAATTAATGATGGCGTTGTGCACAGTCCGATGTCTTGTTAATACTACAACTTCAATGTTGCCTAAGCTCAGGCTTTCACCGACATGGGCTGTCCAAAAATGTAAAAATCTTAGTGTATCTCCCAGGTTGTTATCAGGTAATATTTATTTTTAAAACCTAGTTTCCTTTACGTCGACATTTTCTTTTTATAATTTTTTTCACTTGACTTAATTTAAAAAAAAAAAGCAATATGAAATTCTGTTTGAAGAATCAAATCAAAATAATTTATTATTACTTTTTTTTAGAATGAATTCTACTTTTCTTTTAGTTCAGAGAATATCAACGCAATAAGATCAATTTTAAAGTTTAAATTTAAATGTTAATATTTTGCATTATTTGCAAAGTAATAACGAGTATATTAACCAGGCAAAAGTGGATTTCCGGATGTGCTTTCTTTTGTTTAATGAATGTGGGTGGATAGGTTATTTTCAGAAGTTAAATGTATAAAAAAAATCTAAATAAACAAAAAATAAATGTCATAACATTTTCTCGACAGAAAACTTATAAAGATTAAGTTGACTTCAATGTCTTGTTTGTTGAGGGTTTTTTTTAAATTATGCATTTGTTTTTTAAAGAGATAACAAAAGAAAAAAAAAACAACCGATAAACAACAATTTTTGAAGATCTGATCATGGTATTATTTAAATAATTATTCTTTCAGGTAGCCCACGTTTCCTTAAATTATTTTATTGGTAATGTAGTCTGAAGTCAGCATGTTTTTATTTTTGACCTTGTGAATTACAAAACTTTTTAATTTCACCGAAATTTTATGCAAAAATTAATTGAACACCTAAAAAAATCATAATTTTTTTTTTAAGATTGAAAGTTTTAAAATATGGATTTTGTTTGTCGAAAAGAATCCGTAAAATAAAATCGCTAATCATTCCTATGATTGCTGTTCACCAAAAAAAAAAATAGTGCTTTTTTTTAAGAAATGTAAGCAAAATATTACCCCCGTTTTAGAATATCTGCCAAAAATCAAAATTATTTTCAGTACTTATTCATGAATTGTATACTTACCAGTTTTTGTAGTCTGTCCTTCTCCCTTGTCTTTTTTTCTCATTATCTCATGAATACTTCATTATTTTCAGGGTGTTCGTCATTTGTTTGTTTTTGTTCCCAGATGTTATTATTGTTATTTATTTAAAGTAAAAAAAAAAATATGCAATCTCAAATTCAAATATGAACATACGAAAAGAAAAATTCGTCCCGAATCTTAGCAAAAAGTTGTGTAAAGTTAGTTAAAAAAAAAAAAACAAAAAAAAAACGCAATACTTGTAGTGTAGTTTTCAGTAAATTTGAAATGAAATTCATTCATTGCTGTTCCATGTACAAGTACATGATTTGAAGACTCGAAAAATGTGGCACAAGCTAAATGGGGCAACCTTGAGGATCGAACCATGAGGATCTCTATTCAGTTGTAATTATGTTAGCGAAACAAGCTTTGACTATTGAACTGAAGATTCGAAATATGTAAGCCTTGTAAGGTTAAAAATAGAATATCAATATTCATTTTTCAAGTGAATTTTACAAAATGAAATCTCGCCTACTGGAATGATAAATTCAATTAATGATTCGTCGAAATGATTTTTTTAAGAGAAGACTACGTTGGGTACGATTTTTATGGCATCACACTGGTTTTATGGCATCACACTGGAAAATAAAAAGCAATGTATTTAACTTAAAAATATTTAAAATTAGATTAAAAAAATGTATTCTCAAAGTTTTTTCGTTTTTTTTTTTGTTTTTTAAAGCCAGGGGTAGGAATTGAATTGTATACATTTTTGACCCCGCATGCTATCGTGCGTAAACGTTGTTTTCATTAAGTCTTTAAGTCAAAAGTTTAAACATTACTTTTTTTTAAAGAATCCAGTTAATTAATCTTTAAATTTACTAACCAACTTTGAAACATATATAAGCCCAGAATTAAATCCGGGTGTAAATTCCCAAATGACTTGTTCCGAGCCCCAAAGACGAAATGAAAGGCCGACACAAGAAACATCGCCAGTTGAGAAAATACGAGCATAATTAACACGTCCCTTGACCACGTCAAGCGATCGTATTATGTTGCCTCCTTTCTCTCTCATCTTCTTTTTCACTGTGCCACTTATCCGATGGACTGAGCGGAGACTTCAAAGACACTCCTAACAAACGAACGCACAAACTCTTTTCGGCAATTACTGCTATGAACATTTTAACGACCTTTGTGCCAACCAAAAGACATTACTTTTATTTAAAAAAAAAAAAAAAAAACTTAATTGATATATGTTATTTCTATACACAATTTAATTTTCTTGTTTTATACCCACCCCTTATAGTGGGCTATCTACTAACAAGGCCAAATTCAGTTAATCTGTTTCAACACACAAATACACTTTAACAGATAACACACTACCTTCAATTAAAGCTGAAAGTAAAATGAAAGATCTTTTTTATTTTTAAAAATTCACTTTAAAACTTATTGAAAATGAGTGGAGGTTCCTCTAGGTACCTCTATGAAACAGCATAGTATGAATAAAAAAGTTCATAAACTTAATAAAACAAACTTTTCCATCAAAATATTTATATTTTTATTAAGAGGAAAGATCAAAGCAATTTTTAATTTTAAAAATTTTTTTGAATCCCTGCTAACATTTTCGAAATTTTGATAGAAAATGTTGTTTTTGTTTAGTTAGCAGCTAAAAAAAAATACGCCTTTATTACAATAGGTTACGTAAATGATGACACAACCCACTTTTTTTCCCCGGTAACAAACACATTAATTTGAAAATTCTCGCAAAAATCAAATAATAGTCAGATTTGTTGAATGAAACTTTCAGTACTCATTCACAAATGAATGAAATTATTTTTGAAATTATTATTTTTTAAAATTTCTTGGTGAAAATATATATTTTTTTTTAACTCTGTTACCCCCCCCCCCACGTAAATCCATGAAATTTTAATAAATTTAATTAGCTGTAAAAAAATTTTTTATTAGTTAAATGCAGGACTCATTGGGACATATAAATCATCTATGTTTTTTATTCTAAAGTGGACAACCTGGCTGAAAATCTGCTCCGAAGAGTAAGATAAAAATGCAATAAAACTCAAATATAATTTAATTTGATAAACTTTTAATTGCTGGAATAAATAATAATTATTAAGGACATTATAGTCTGAAGAAAAAAAAATTTCATTTACTAATAAAATTTTGAAATAATTGTTTATATTTTTTATTTTTTTATCATAATAATTCATAAGTGTTAAAAATATTTTAAAAACCTGTTATAAAAACGTTGAATTTCTTTTTTACTTAAGAATTGATTATCATATTGCCTATCGAAAATTGAAAAGTTTAATAAAAATCATTCACCAATTTTACTTTTAAAATAATTAAAAAAATTAAATTTTGGAAATTTTTATTAAGTACGATGTTCCATAGGGGTCATAACAAGTTTCTGTAGAGTTCGTATTGTTTTTAGAAGTTAACAAGTGTTTGGATGAATTCCCCTTACATCGAAAACTACACAAACCACACTTTGATTCTAATTTCATTCTTTTTTTTATTAAATTAAAATTATTCTAAAAGAAATTTAATTTTTCAGAAAGCATATTAATAAATAATTTAAGATAAATATGTAATATCTAAACATAAAAATATTTAATATTTCAGAAAAATATTAATAAATAACATAGTATAACTTAGTTTGGTTATTTTAATTTAATTCTTTCTTTTAAAAGAAATTTAAATTTTTATTTATTCAGAAAGCATATTTTATTTTTATTTATTCAGAAAGCACAGTCTGGCTATAAATCTAAACTAAAATTCTATAAAATATTATACTTGCTGAAAATGTTAAATTTTTAATTTTACTATTTAGTTAAAAAACAACAAAAAAAAATTTTAATTTCCAAATGGTTACGTTTTAAGCTACATTAATTTTTTGTCACTTTCGGTCGCCATCCAACCGTCATTCACACCTGCTACTTGTCAACACATAATTTATCACTTAGATAAGCGCTGATAAGAGGTCTACCGTCAGTAAAGAGTGATTTATTTCGTAAATTTCTCGACAGTAAGCAGTTAAATATTGTTTGAAATCAGATAAAGGTAAGTTTCAATTATAAAAATCAACTTAAATAACGTGTCAAGGAGGTATATTTTTTTGTGCGAGATTTTTAAAACAGAAATTTAGCTACTGTTTACACAATGTGTTGATTACTCAATAATGGCGGTAAATTTTAAAAAATTTTTTCAGCAGTTAAATCTGTGATTCCGAGCAATATAATTTCAGTTTGAACTAAACCAGGGTATTTTGCTTACTGTAATTAGTAAATTTGTTCTCTTGGCTTTCAATTAAAGCTAAAATTAAAGCTTCAAGAAAACATTTTTATTTTTAAAAATTAAATTTAAATTGAGGTATCAAAAATGAGCAGTGATTTTTTTTTTTTTTTTTTTTTTTTTTTTTTTTTTTGTAGGTACCTACATTAGACGATAAACAAAATTCACGTCAGCTCATGAAAAGGGTCCATAAGTGGAATTTGATATTTATTTATTTTTGGTTTTCCACCGGAACATCTGTGTGGAGTCCAGATGCACAAAGACCAGTTTTGGTCATTTGCTATCTGGACCTCTGAGGGCAAACATCCAGTCCCTCGCTTGCTCAGTATCAGTATCACCATAAAAGCTCTATCTTCAGTAAGCAAAATACTCTTAAAATTCGACAACACAAATGAATGAAATTATTTTTTAAATCATTATTTTTTAAAAAATCTTGGTAATTTTTTTTTTTTTTTTTTTACATCTGTTACCCCTGCCTCCACGTAAATTCATGAAATTTCAAGAAATCAAATTCTGTAGGTAAAATTGTTTTATTAGTTAAATGCAGGATTCATTGGGGAATCTAAATCATCTACCCGACCTCTGTGATTAAGAAATAATTTTATCCTAAATTTTATACTATAAAAAAGTAATACTTGTGTAGATCAGATTATTAATTTAACTTTAAATTTGCTAATTTTCCAAAAATATTTTGTCACAGATGTATCTTCTATTTTTGCAAGATTTTTAAAACTGAGAATTAACTTTTGTTTACAAACTTGTCACAGTGGACGAAAAAAAAAATGGATTTTGAAAAAAGTTGAGATTCCAATCAATATACTTTCTATTTGAAATACACCAGAGTATTTTACTTAATGGAAATAGTAAATTTCATCATTTAAAGCTTCAAGAATTTTTAATTCAATTTAAAACTTAGGTATCGAAAATGAATAGAGGTACCTACATAAATGGTACCAAGAGGTCTTTTAGATATGTTTAGAAGATGCTTCAACTTTATTTTCAAAGGGTAATTTACTGAGAAATAGATGTAGAAATTAAAAGATAAAAGTTGAAATTATAGTAAAAAAATAAAATAATTTTGTACAGTTCAATTTTGCTATCTTTATATGATGCGTGTATTCATTGATGAGAAATGAAAACCTAGTTTGCAAAAAGAAAAAGAAATTTGTGTACGAAATGTTTTGTTTCAAATAAGATTAGAAATTAAATATGTATACATTCAGAGAGCATTGATTTTTTTTTTTCTCTTCTTCATTAAAACGCACCTATAAAACACTTGATATCACTCATTGTGTGGCATGATTTTTGTCCTTGGATAACAACTATTACCGTCTATTTGCTTACATGTAGAAAATGACAATTGCTTCATATTTCCTTCAAACTTTGCTTTTGTGACCAGGATAAAGGTATTTTCTGAAATTTACCTCTTCCCACCAGGAAAACTGGCAAATGGGAACATTCTTGTTTATGAAAAGTAGGAACAAAATGATTCAAAAGTAGCTTTTTTTTTTCTTTTTTTTTTTTTATCCTTGGATTATATAGACAGAAACAAAAACAATTAGAAAATAACTTACTGACCAAAGAGAAAAAACATCAAAATTTTGTTAGATAGTGAATTTGATAGAGCAAACATTAAAACAAATAGAAACTATAATATTAAATTCAATATGCAAGTAAAAGTTTCACATAAAGCATATTCGATTCATCAATCAGTTGGTAAATAAACAATAGAAATTTATTTTTATGGTTATATTTAGAGATCAATCTTTTATCTAATAATCAGTTCAGATAAGGGAATGCAAGTTTCTCTTCCAAGTACAAATTATGTTTTTTTTTTTTTTTTCTTCCCATTTATGCAAACAAATGTGATTTTTCACAAATTTTCACTATTCTCTGACATTTGTTCATAATTATCTTTGTTTTTATATAAACCTTGACAGTCTGATACTGTTTTCATATCACATCCCATTAAAGTTTTACAGGTTTTATAATTTGACAATTTTTCCTTCCAAGGTCTGTCGGTTCTATCATACACTAAATCAGGTCCATTATCTGATTTTCCTATAATTTTGATACACAAAATTCTTTGTTAAACAATCCCTCTCCAAAGGACAGCTTTCACTACTCTTAAAGTTACAGGAGCCGGGATAGACTTATCATTATAATTAACACATCACTCAATAAGTCCCAGGCCTGATGGTGCCACTAAGAAAACATCCATATGATTTTTATGAATTACTAACTTTTAAATAGTATATAACAAAGTTTGGGTACAGTCGGATTATTAGTTTACAAATTACAGTTATTTAAGTGAAGCTACTGTTGCAAATGTTCGAAACAATGGAAAACTCTGAATTTCATGTGTTGATAATGCATTACCTTCTAATGTTCAAGCAAAGTGATGGTTTGATAAGTGTTATTTGAACTCTGCTTCTTCAGAAACAACGGTTAAGAGGTGGTATGCTGACTTTAAACATGGTCATACAGATACAAATGATGCTGAATACTCAGGTTACCCAAAACTGGCAGTTGTCCTGGAAAACACCAAAAAAATTTGCAAACTCGTTTTGGCCAATCATAAATTGAAGTTGCATGAGTTAACAGGAGTTGAACATATCAGAAGGCAGTGTATTCACCATTTTGTATAAAAAAATTTCAATGAGAAAGCTGTGTTCAAAGTGGGTACCACATTTGCTCACAGTCTATCAAAAACAACGTGTTGACGATTCAGAGCATAGTTTGCAACTGTTTCAATGCAACAAAGAGTTTTTGCGTAAATATGTGACAATGGATGAAACATGGATCCACTCCTTCACTCTGGAGTTAAATCAGCAGTCAGCTAAGTGGACAGCAGCAGGTGAAAGCTGTCCAAAGTGACCACAAACACTAGCAGGTAAGGTTTTGGCCTCTGTATTTTGGATGTGCAAGGTATTTTTTCATCGATTACCTTTAGAAAGGAAAAACCATCAATAGCGAACATTATATAGTGTCATTGGTGTGTTTTGAAGGAAGAAATCACTAAAAACAGCCACAAATGAAGAAGAAAAAGTGATCCTTCACCAAGATATGCACTGTGTTGCACATCGATCACAATCATGGCAAAACTACATAAATTGCACTTCAAATTTCTTTCGCATCCACCTTATTCTCCAGATCTGGCCCCCAGTGACTACTGGCTGTTTGCAGACCTCAAAAGAATGCTCCAGGGAAAGAGATTTAACTCCAATGAAGAAGTTATGTCAGAAATTGAGACATATTTTGAGACCAAAGACAAATCCTTCTACAAAAAAGGCATTGAATTGTTGGAGAAGCATTGGAATCAGTGTATCCCCCTAGAAGGAGACTATGTTGATGAATGAAGTCAAATTTTGCCTAAAAGTTGTTTTATTAGTTAGGCCCGGGATTTATTGAGTGATGTGTTAGCATCACTGTCTTTCAACAACTAACTAGAACATGTTCTCTATGCAACAGGAACTGTATTAAGCTTGTGCCATCAATATGATTTAGGGAGTTGCTTATCAACTGATAAACATCTTTTTTGGTGAAGGACTGCTCTAAATGGCATTTGCAGTCATCTAAGAATTTAAATGTTTTTATTTTTATTCAGATAATTCTGCAAAGGCCACAATAAACTGTAATTTGGCAAATATTGAAGATGAGTAAAAACTTTCAGTCAACATGATTTTTTTTTTTCTTGGTCACCAATGAAATATGATTGTTGTATCTCTTATAACTCCTTTTCTAGTGCTTATAAAATATTTTTGCTTAGACACTCACCATTATGTCGGTAAGAAATACTCTAAAGACTGACTACAACATGATTTTTCTAGACTCACTTGAGTTCTTTATTTAAGTGTCTAGCCTACTTCATTTGAATCACTGAGGGGTGTATTATTCTTTCTTTTGACATTTATTTTATTAATAAACATTTTTTTTTTAGTATTCACCCCTCCCCTTTCTGGTGTGTTTACCAATGTACTTAACTTTGTATCTTTGACATTTATGGTCAACCTCTAGTTTTTCTGTATATTTCTTTTTTCTTGTATGTTCACATTTTTAGAGTGCTGGTACATAAAAAGCATCACACAGTACTTTTATAGGTTCTTCCATTTATATATATATATATATATATATATAAAAATTTAATATAAAATATTTTTATATATATCTTTACCTTTACCCTGTCTTTCTACATTTCTTTTCCATCCTTCTGAAAAAAACACTTTTTCACCAATTTTGAAAAATTTAGTGTCCTTTTTGTTATCCATTCTTGTTCTATTTTTTACTTTGTAACAATTTGTTGAATGCTGATTTTTAATTATTCTTATGAACATTGATTCTGTTGGCCACATGCTTGATGGTGTATTGGGCTTTGGTGTTATACAGTAAACTCTTAAATTTTGTAGTGCTTCTTCATTCACCTTTTCATAATTTACTTTTTTTTAAAGCTTTCTTGAAAGTACCCACAAACCATTCAGCATGTTCATTTGACATTGGGTGATACAGCAGGACAGTCATATGTTCAACTGAGAATGTTTTACAAAAATCTTCAAATTCGTGAGCAATGAATGGTAAACCATTATCCAAAACTATAGTATCTTGAATGCCATATCTTGCAGACAGTTCATGTGAAAAAAAAAAAATTACTGTCACTGAAGAAATTGTTTTTTTTGCATTTAGTAAAGCTGTCTACAACCACAAGATAATATGATCCATTTATTGGACTTGTGGAATCTATGTGCAGTCTTGACCATGGAGTATCTGCTTTGGTCAACGTTGCGATTTCATGGTAGGTGATTTCCACTGGCAATTGTGCAACTCTGAAAGTGGGAGGGGGGCAAATTCAAGCAGCATCTTCATTTTTATACTAACTATTCTGCTACTGTATACACAACTTAGGAATGAGTTTGAGTATAAGTGTTACTTCACTAAATTAAACGGAATAACTTTTCATATTAGTGGAGTTCTAATTTATTCTTGCCCTCTTTTCCACTCTCAAACTGTTGGAACACAAGAGAGGTTAATTTCAACGAATACTGTCATTGCATACTGGGGCCGTGGCCTGTAGTACCTTTTGTCAGGATTGATCCTGGTCTGAGAACAAGCTGTCAGCCCACACTTGTCAGTCATTGATGGTGTTGACACAGCAGCTGGTCCTTGGGTTGACCTATTCAACTGTAATCTATCTTACTCATGTTGTGACTTTGATCTTAAGAGAGTTAAGCTGAATTATTACTGGGGTACCTCAGTAAAGCTAAACCAAGTTGGATACATGTGCACAGTTGTGAAAATAAAACGGCACCAGTTTTGAAAATGGACGACGCCTGAATTAATAAAATCGTTAGATGGTATTTATATACAAATAAAAAAAAAATTACAGTTCTTCTTTTTCTCTTCTTTCCCCAACCCATTCCCAATAATTTACGACAGAACAAAAACTTTGGCTAGTTTCTCTAAGATGAGCCAGACTTGGTAATTAGGTAACTGGTAAATTCAAGTACTATTGTTTGTACTTTGCAAAAATGTTCATTGACGTTTTCTCTTATCAGGTTGGCATAAAGATATTGTCAGAGTTTCTCAGTTTTCTTCAGCAGATAACTTTGGTTATTATTGCTTCAGACTTTGGTTGGCAACTTCAAACTCCAACTGACTGGTACTTGAACTTACTTCATCTCCGAGTGAGAACTGACTTTAGCCCCTGTAGGCTCTTGTATTTATGGGTGTCCCTTTTTACTGGTGTGGTGAGGACACATTAGGGGTTTCATGCAAATATCCTAAAACTCAACCAGTTCTCTTTCTCTGCTTCACATTTCCAATCATGGAAGATTCTCCCTCTTCTTGGGAGCAGCTATTACATGATATCAACCTCTCTGATGTCTTACTTTTTTTTATTTCTATTTCACACTTCCAATTCTGGAAGGTTCCCCTCCTCTTTGGAAGGAGTTATTACATGATGTCAATCTCTCTCAGGGAAATTTAGAATGATAATTTTCCCAATCATTAACAATTGGTTTTTCTCTTCTCTCAACAAGATCAATTTAACCTTTGCTCTCTAATCGTGTCAGCTGTTTCACTGAATTTCCATTTGGGGAAATATGAATAAGAATCTTTTTCTTTAATCATTTTTATCTATGCCTTTTAACAAGGTGGCTTTGACATTTGACCTCCTTATCATGTCGGCTGTGTTTCGCCAAGTTCCACCTGAGAATTTCTGAAATAAAAAAAAATTTTCTCAGTTGTTTTTGTCTATGTAATGCTGGTCTGTTACACTTATTTCAACAAGGTGGCTTTGACATTTGACTTCTAATTATGTCAGCTGTGTCCCGCCGAGTTCCACCTGAGAATTTATTAAAATAAAATTTCTCTTTTCAATTCTTTTCACCTGCACCCAACATTAGTTCTGTTTTATTTCTTTCAACAGGGCTGCTTGACATTTAACCTTTAATAACCCATTTTTTTTCTCGTCCAAATTGGTTTTAGTTAACTCTTTTTCATCCGTAAAAAAAAATATAAAAGATTTTCATTAACCCTCCTTCATCCGTACACCATGTTAAATGCTGTCATAATACTAATGTCAATACTACCAGAACAATGTGATTTGTCTTCTCTGAGTTTTTTTCCCTCTACAAAACCTTTTTGAAGCTCAAAAAATCAATGCAGAAATAAAATAATGCAACAAAATCAATCAAAATGTTGTGGGCACCACAGCCATACAAAAATCAGCTAAAAAATTAATTTGTTTTCTTTGCCAAAAACAAATTAATCAAGAAGCTTTGAAATAAGGAAATGATTTAAATATCATTTCTCTATGACCCTGAAATAAAACATCAAATAAGGCAGCTGGATTGATACAAACCCAAGTTAACATGTATACTATATTACTTCAATTTTACTTTCAGAGACTGATCAGTTTCTCTATTGGTAATTTCTAGTGAAAAGAAAATGTTATTAGTATGAAAATTGATTTACTTCAATCATCAAAGATTGATTATATAAAATAAATGTTTTTTTATTAAATTAAAAACAATAACACTAATCTTTTGTGTAAAAATGATGGTAAGCATCCAAACTTGAATGTTTGCATATGCATGTTTTACATATTGATTAGATACTGCATAGTAGCTCAGCACTTTTTTTTCTAACAAAATAATCTTATAAAACAAATAAGTGCTGAACTGTTATATCTAAATTCCTGCATAGAAATAAATGTTGAGTCATCTCACAGATGAAAAGATTTTCCTACATCTTAATATTTTGCTTAATTTCTGGAAGGCACCTTTCACTATTCCTTAGTAACTTCTGATTCCTGTACCACATTTTTCATCATCCAGATAGTTAAATTCCTGTACCTGCTTGATTTTGATATTCTCTCCCAATACATACCTTCACATATTGCATTCTCTCTTGCTTTCCTTTGCTACCTTGTCTCACAGTTCTTTCAGTTTCTTTTCTGAGTCTGTCATCAACATGTTAGTGTTATCTGCATATCTTATATTATGTCCACTGATGATAATAAATCTTGGTAGATCTAGTTCATTAGGATAATCTCCTTGTATGAGAATAAATTGAATAAATTTGGTGAAGGAATGTCTTTTTCTTTCTGTTTTTGGGTATTGAATAAGTTGTATTTTCTGTCTGCATGCAGGTTATTTGTTATGCTCCCATATAAATTAAACTTTTCAACACTTTTGTACTAACTCCGACTATTCAGTACATAGATCTACTTGTAAAATCTGCAATATCTACACAGTTTAATGCATAAATATGTAGATATTGGCTTCTGTATAAGTACCAGAGCTGTTGAGTCGGAAGCAATTGAGGAGTCACTAGGATCTGTGTAATTTTACCAACTTCAACTTCATTTGAATTTACACTTTATATGGCCCTAGTTTACTTTGTAAAGTCATACAGTGCATACTCCTTATAAAAAATTATAAAAATAATTTGATATCTATTATGAATTGTAATAAATCTTATCTTCATGGGCATTCCTCTAACCCCTGAACCTTTTTGTGTAATGCTGGCTTTTAAATTAATGCATATACTGATAATTTTTATAAACATATCCTTTATGAATAAATTTATTTGAATAAATTAAATAAACACCTTCATGTTGGCATTCTGTTTTAGCAGTCATGGGAGCTGTAATATTCCTGTCAAGTTCTATATGCATCTTTTCTATCACTCCATCAGTTTGGCTGTTCATTCCACTACAATGTTGCCAAACAGTAGGATAATTAGGATTTCAACTGTAGACTAACACAATAAAATCTCTTTCCCCACCCCTCTTCCTCAATATTTCTTTTTTTTCTTTTTTTTTCCTCTACTTTTTAACATTGAAATAAGGATATTAAGAGTAGAAACAACTAACTTGAGTAAGCCTACATATACATACATACTTTTGTGTAGCCTACATATTTCATAATGCCTTTGCATTGCATAGGCTTTGAGAAATGTAGACCATAATCACTTAATTGCATAACGAGGCATCAGTCACCAAAAATAGAGGAGTCAGGGTCAAATGTTTTGTATTTCAATTCCACAGCTCTGATAAGTACTGAACTTATTTGAAATTTTTGCACCACATTCCCAGTTGTAAGAAACACAGTAATTGTTATCACTGCCATTTTCTTGTTACACCTGATATTTTCTCAACACCATCAGTTTCCTTCACATTTACTTTGTTCTAATGATATTTTTCCTTATCTAATGGTGATAAGAAATGTACTTCACAATGTCATATTGCCAAAAAAGTCAAATCAGCTCTCTAGACTGATTTGACTTTTTTTGGCAATATGACATTGTGAAGTACATTTCTTATCTCATTTCTTTTGTCAATGTCAGTGGAATATGATTAAAAAAAAATTAGTAGTAAAAGCTTGCTAAATACTAATTTGTTAAAATTAGTATGTAAGCAAAATTTAATCTTTTCTCTTTCTGAATATATTTTTACATTTCCAAAGTTGACAATTTCATAGTTTTTAATATTTGTCCTTTAATTTGCCTCCTTACACCTATCAAAAATCTTAAAAGAAAAAAAAGACAGTTGTCAATTTGGTGGTCTAATCATAAGGTTTGAACTTCTCTTTCACGAAAACTTAATGTTGGAAATTTTAATGGATTAAATACAAGAGAAATTCAACACTTAAAAAAAAATGACACCTCCTTGCAATGTCTCTTCTTTAATAGAGTTGGTTTTATATCTCTGTTTCCATATTACTTGAGGTATATATGAATCAAAAAGAGAGTATACTGCATTTGTTTTATGCAAAACAGTTGTGTCTGAAGCATCATCAAAATTGCTGACCAAAGAAATAAAATCACCAGCTGACCACCATTTTAAATCAGACTTGTTTTATTGATGGATATTGCACAGTTTAAATCTTTCTTATATTTTCTTTGATGTTGCATTTTAACACTGTATAAATTACTTATTCATTGTATTAGCTTAACTTTGACATATCCATAAAAAATTGAAATGTAATTAGTAGGTCATTTTCATAATGTAATCAGTCTTCCTTTTTATCATTTGTTTACTAATTCTAAGGATTAGGTAATATTTCAAAGGTTAAATTACATTGTTACATTTTCTTTGAAAAAAATCTTTATAGTTAAATTTTTATTGCAAATGTGCATTGTCTTTGCATAATTTCCTTATACTATTATGGAAGATAAGCATTTAGAAAAAAATTTTAAGGAGCTATCTATTCGTTTTTTGTTTTCTTTCTTTATTATGTATTAGTTTATTCCATGCCATACTCTAACCTGGGTAATTAATAAAATTTACATTTAATTTTCTGAATAATGAAATTCATGTCTTGAGAAGTGGTGAAGAAGCAGGTCAAAGTTTACCACAAATTCCTTGCATTAAATGCTAATAGTTAAAAAATGAGGGATGAAGGAAATAGATATTTTACTGGTGTAATGTTTAATAGAATTTCATTACCTTTTAAGGAAGAAAGCAAAGACACTCAGTGAATCTGAGTATTCAAGCAACTCTAGCATTTGTGATGAAAAAGAACTACCAAGGCCAATGAATTGCAGTATACTATTATTCCAATTTTTCATTGACCAAATCATTGATATTATATCTTTGTCCAGTGCTGTAATCAAAATTTTAGCTCCAACCAAAGACAGAATAATTATTTTTTATGGCCTTTGCTAGATGATATTACACAAGTGGTGTCAACCTTTGTCTTCTTTGATGGGACTTAAATAATACAACTTCAAAGAAATGCTAGGATAAGTAGCACCAAAGAAAAGTGCTTAAGTTTTAAAATGAAAAGTCTTGGTTTAAACTTTTTTTTCAAGCTAATAAATTAAGGACTGTGTATATGCCATTCTCTGTAGCTGTGGAAAGAAATATAAAGAAGAAATGGGTCAGCCTCTTAAGGTAAGACTGCAAGAACATTGCAAGTCCGTAACACAAGGGGAAAATAGAAAAATCAGGTGTAGCTGACCACATATGGAGGGAGAAAGGGAATCACTGTTCCCTATGAAATGAAGTTGAAATAAATGATGGTGAATGCTATTATAAATTTAAGGAATTATCGCATATGCTAGGCCACAAAAATCTAAGCCGGCCAAGCATAGAAATGAATACAATATGGGAACCAGTAATATAGAGTCTTAGAGAAAATCATTAGCTTCAAAGATTGCAATATGAGCTCTGGTAAAAAAGGTTTACTAACACATGAAGTTTATAAGTCCCAAAAATTCATGCACTGATGTTCTCAAGGACACATGAACCAGTGGATAAATGTGTTGGTGAGATCTAGTGACTTGACCCAGAGTTATGATTTTGCAAACAAATAACTTAGAGTTGAGTTAAAGGGAGATAACTACATAACTTCCAGAATTGGCTTTGTATATGGAAAAAGAATGATACAGCCTAGTGATTGAAATAATAAAGGGTTCAGTTCAAAATTTCTAGTACCTCAATAAGGCTGGAGCGTACAATGGCTAAAACATTGTAAACATGGCAATAAAGATGAGGACAACAGTCTGAACAGTAAATACTAATCTCAGAAGTAGACAAATATTATAGATTTAAATTTAATATTTCCAATGTATTTCAAAATGAGTTTAATTTGATTGAAATGAGTTTTTTTGTTTTTTTTAAAATCATATTTACACTTCTCTCAACAAAATGTAATTCTCTTTATTAAAAATTCTTTCAAAAATAAAATATACTTTTCTGAAACATTATTTGAAGATTAGCTGATTTAAAGTTTAAACATATAATAGGAGTGCTTTATTTTATATATATATATATAATTTTTAAACTATCCAGTAATCTTAAAAGTTTAGGAAAATATTCTTTGTAAAAATTTACAAAAATAGGAAATTTTGCCACTATTTTAATAACAATTTTTCAGCACAGTTATTAGATTTTAAATTTATGGATTTGCTTAGATATGTAATCACAAAGTTTTATTCTTTGCAGAAAAAATTCCAATAACCAGCAAATAATGATCCTAAAGCTACAATACAAAATTAAAAAATAATTTCAATTGCAGGAAACTTATCCCCCACCCCAGTGATGATTTTTTTTTTTTTTTTTTTTTTTCAATACAATTCTCCACTTTGAAAGTGTTTTGGTTGCTTACAGCCGGTTTAAAGGAGTGTGTTTGAGATTTTTAGAAGATGGGCATGAATGAATCTACTTTTTATAGTTCACTAAGTATGTGAGTAATTCAACTACAACAGCGACAGTCCCAACATAAAACTGGTGATAAAGCTTACACATGACAGTATCATTTGAACAACTTACAACAACAGCAGAAATGTTTTGCAAGTACTCAACAGCAATAAATAAACGTCTTCAGTGGATATCATTTGGGTGCTGTGCACTGAAGATATCTATTAATCAATAAATCAGTACAGTACTTTTAAATCTTGTTTGCAGAAATATGGTGAAGACAATTTGCAGACTACAAGAATACTTGAAAGATTTAATAGTATATTTTTAAAATAAATTCATAAATTATATTGTTTGTAAATCTTCTCAGAACATTAATTTTTTTTCAGAAAATATATTTTTAATTCAACATTCAGAAGAACAGTAAACTCTGGTGTATGACTTTTTCAAACAATTTTGATTAGGCAAATATAATCAACTTATATTTTATGATGGGGTGCTGATTTTCCAGGTTTTCAAAATTTCATTGTCCACGAACAAGAACAGACAGCCAGGACAAGATGAAAAAGATGGATTTCCAAGCTGGATAACCTTGGATATAAACACCGACAGACATAAAACTTTACTTACATTATGGAGGTAATGACATAATGGAAATCTCAACTACCCACATTTCTTCGCATATATAGAGGCACTCCTCATATTTTGACAAAAATGTCCCCATTTGAGTCTCTCACAGATAGAAAGATGAAAATTGGCCTACCTAGCATATTATCTTGAGTCTCAACCCCAAACAACACACATGACAAAATAAATAAAAAAAATATGTGGAAATAATTACATTAGTAAACATAAGATGTGTGAATATGCTGACAGGAAAAGAAAAACCTGTCCCTCAACACTTCAAACTGGCAACATTGTCCTAGTAAAAAACCAAAAATAATATCCCCCACTTACATAACTCAAAAGAAAGGCAGTATGATAACAGCACAACGTAGCCAAAATAGCATCACATGGAACTCATCCCATTTTATCTCATAAAAGGCTTACCACCTGCTTGTTTGAAAGGAGAAAATGAGAATGACACAATAGTTGCTGAGAGGTCTTACCATTCAGCCCCAATGCTGTTTTCAGCTGAAACCTGTATTGACACCACACCCACATCATCACCCCTTTGTTGGAACCAGAGATCTTTTGACCAGAGACTACACTCCAGAACATAACGCCAAGGAAAATCCCTAACTAACCTAAAGGACTATATAACTTGATACCATAACATAACACTTGAAACCCTTATCCAAAGTAAGGGAAGATTGTTGTGTTTACAGTCCAAGGGAAATAACTTACCATTAACCCTTTGATTTCTATACACTTATGAAAAGGAGACTTTAATTGAAGAGTCAGTCTTTCCTGTTGTACTCACTGGGCAGAATAAACGTTATCCATATCTCTGATTTTTGTGCACTCATTTCTAAGATACAATACTCATGATATAAAAAAGAAAATGAGAGTGACTTTAAACTACACTTTCATAAAGTAATCCAGCACCTGGGTATAACCATATTTTGTAGCGGATCAGAAATAATTAATTTTACTAATTAATTAATGACCATAACCGGAAAATCTTCTAATTGCTATTATAGATCATAAGAGAACATACTAAGAGAAATTTTCCTTATCCTCCGAATATGAGCAAAGGAAAATGGAGGTGATTAATTTTATTAACTAATTATTAACTGTAGCTGGAAATTCTTTATCTTTAAAAAGAAAGCAAAGATGAAAAATAACACCTGGTATTTCTCTATTATTGTAAACCTGGAAAGAAGAAAGAAAGAGAAATGGATTTGTTTAATGTTATAGTCGATTTTGGCCCACCCAAAGAAAGCTAGCAATTGTCATTTTAGACATAAGGGGAAAGATAAATTTAATTGTTCTTTTACTGGGTAAAGGAAAAGGAGATTTCATTTTGTCCGATTGCTAGCATGAATTGTGAAAAGAATTAAAACACTGGTCCCGAATTGTGAAAAGAATTGAGATAACAAATGTTTTGATTCTGAGTCGAAGTAATTTAGAGAAAAGGTATTTTCACTGACATCAGGGTAGGACAGATAACAAGGCAATCTTGTCGCTTGAAAATATAGGTGACTCAGAGACTGGATATTAAAAATAGGTGCGGAGAAATTATTATTTGGGTAACAATGTCAGTGGACTCTTGTCAACTTGTTTTGGGTGAAGTCTGTTCAAAAAGGTTAATACCTATTGTTTCGTGAGAAAGAAAAATTTTCAGAGAGAAAATTCAGTTAAGTCCAGCCCAGAAAAGGGGTATGGGAAGATGACGTCATAAGATCGAGAGAAATTTCATTTGTCCTGTAAACAAGCCCTGAAAGGGGGAGATGACTAACAATTGCCATCATGGAAAGAAGACTAATTCCATTGGGTAAACCACAGGCAACAACGAGTAGCAGCTAACCCCAGCATCCAATTGGTCACCGAGATGAGGGGTTAGACACCCAGCGACCATCAGCCCCACACTCTGGCATGGGCATAAATACAGGGTCCCGAGGGGACAAAATCAGTAGTTGCAGCTCTAGTGGCAGAGAGTTCGATTTCCCGGTCCAGAGACGTAATGACCAAAGACAGATCCCAGTTGAAGAAGTAAAGAGACAGAGAGATGATTGCTATGCCGTTGGATGCTGACCGTAGAGAAGTCAGTCACCAATCAACCAACCAGAGTTAAGAGACAGCCAAGAAGAGAATTTTTGGACAGGTCTGAAATTGCTAACTGAAAGAGAATAACCCAGCACTTTGGCAATTTCCATAACATTCCGGAAAACAAGCAGCAAGTTGTCTAGACTTATAACAATTTTAGACTTCTATTCAGAGCTGCGGCCAGCCAGATTTCTTGTTATTGCTTAGGAGAATAATTTGATTTTCCTAAGAAATGTCTGTTCTGCTACCAGTTGATAGAAGCAGGGATGGGAAATTATTCAAGAGACTATTGTGTATAATATGTATATAAAGACAGTTTCACAACACGACAGACGTCGGTCCACTTATTTTTCTTGGTGCTATATTTCTTTTATTACTTAATTGTGTGTACTCTTCCCAGTTTTGTTTAGTTCAGCAGAGAGACAGCTAGTGGAAAACTCATGTGACTATCTTGTGATTAATCAACACAACATGGGTCAAGGGATAAAACCGTAACAATCTACAACCAGTTGACTGAATCGAAACCAACAGGGACTGGCCGGGGTAGTGGCATAGGATGAAGAAAAATCTGAATTCAATTTTTTTTGTGTATCTCACTTATAAACTATTGCCTTATCTTTATTGATTTATTGTACTGTCAAAATTTTAAGTATTTAGATTTTGAACACATGAGCTCAGGTAAATGAAGGCTATGTATATAGAGCTTGCCTGGGAAACAACTTGTACAATATTCATAGGCCTATACTATATTTATAGCTAATTTTCCAGAAACTACAATGTTTCCCCCACACCCACCAAAAAAATTGAAGCTGTTTGGAATGGCAGTTATTCTTACAATAAGAAAAATGATTGTTCATATATTGAATATACTAAACTTTTCTGGATGATAAAGACTAACTTTAGGTATAAAGCTTCCTTTCCAATAAGCAACAAACATATTACCATTGTTGAAGAAAAGAAAAAACTTTAATTTTTCCCAGGTAATGTGTGGTACTCTCAAGTTTTTGTGTTCAGACAAAATAATGCATGTACCAAATGGCAAGTCTGTTCTGATTGAAAAATCCTCTGATAGACTAAATACAACCAATTTAAAGGTGCATTATTTTGATTCTTCAAAAATAATTTTTATAGAGAGTCACTATCTTTATACAAGAGTTACCACATTGCTATAGGCCATCAACACATGTAGCAATGTGAATCAATAATACCAATTAGTATCAATAATACCAATTCACTATTGTTGATTCACTGTGTTATTGAGTATAGTAGCTAAAATAAAACTTCCAGTTGTCACTGAGCTCCAAATATATTTTCTAGTGATACAAAATGATATCTGATAGAACACAACTATTAGGTTGTCCCAAAAGTTTGTAAACACTTGCAAAAAATTGAAATTTTACTGGCAAAAACAACAAAAATTATTGCTCAAAATAAAGACCATCATTTTCCAAGACTTTCTGCCATCGATCTGCAAGCTTTCAGATCTGGTCAAAGTACCATTCAGCTGGCTTCGAATCAAAGAATTCTTGACACGCTTCCTCGACTTCATCAGACGAGTCAAATCGGCGGCCCTTCAGAAAAGCCGTAATCTGATGGAGCACAGTCAGAACTGTCGGCTGGATGTGGCAGAACCTTAATGCCATCCAGCTCTTCAAACTTGTCTTTGGTATTCCTGGTGGTGTGTGGTTTTGCATTGTCTTGCTGCATCAAAGTGCGCTTTCGGTTGATCAGAGCTGGGTACTTTTGCTTCAACTGTTCATAGACCTGCTAAAGTTGCTGACATTAAAGTTCGGCACTGATGGCACGACCATTCAGAACCAACTCAAAATGTATGATTCCTTCAAAGTTCCACCAAACACACAGCATTTCTTTCTTGCCGAATCGATCTTGTTTTGGAACCGATGGTGTCTCTTGCCCTTTCTGAACCCATCACTTGTCTCGATTGTGCTGGACCAGATAGACCCATTTCTCGTCGGATGTCACAATGCGCTTCCAAAAACACTTGTCCAATGGATTGCTGAGCAATTGACAGCAAGTTTCAAGTCATCTGTTGGCTTGTGCCTCAGTGAGTTCGTGCGGATCTTGGCGCGGCTTTTTGTGAACAAAATCAAGTTGCTTCAAATGTTGGTGAATTGTCGATTTGCCAATTCTTGAGTGCTTGATGAAGGCCCAATGTCCAACCTGGTTTGCAAGTCTTCATCATCCAATTTTAACAGCCGTCTTGAATGAGGCTTATCTTAAGACTCTTGTCACCAGAATCGAAATGCTTGTACTGCTTTGAGATCACTGCATATGCAATTGCTCCTTCACCTTCGGCAACACAAATCTCTTCTGCAACTTTTCTGGTTGAAAGACCTCATTTCCAGCTCAATTTTATCAATTGCCATATGGAATACAAAGATGAAGATTACTATAACAATATAAATGCAAAATTGCATAAAAATTCAATTTTTCGCAAGTGCTTACGAACTCTTGGGACAACCTAATTGATTTGTATATGCAAAACAACCATCAGCAATTTATTCTGCATGTAAGCTCTTTGGAAGAAAGCAAAATAGATAATTCTTAAAAAACATGTTAACATGGCACTGAAATTATTTGATAACAGTAATGCTGCATTTGATCATTTCTTACAAAACATATGCTACATATAATAAATTGTGTTATGATTTCAAAACAAATGATTATACTGTAAATGTTGTATGAAATCAGGTGATTAAATAGATTAATACCTGACTTATGTTGCTTAGACTACAAAAGTTTGTTATAAAGTTTTGGTTGTCATAGTTTAACAGTTACTGATAATCTTTTTATTGCCAAAGAGATAAGAGATATATATATATATATATAATATAAATGTCATTGAACTTTTCAACCTTTAATGAAATACCATTTAGTAATTTGAAGACTAAGTAAATTCTGTTTCGATTAATTTTTTATTTAAAAAAGATCTCATATTAGAGAGATGAAAGATTTTTGGAAGGCTTGTATGTGAATAAACATTCAATCACAAGTTTAGTTTGGTAATCACCTTTTGGTTTAAATAGTTAAATCACACCTCATAACTAAACCCAAGAAAAAGACCAACAAGACTGGTTAAATGTTTCTACTTAATTACTTAGCTGATAGTATTTTGCTCTCTCAATCATCTTAAAAGACTATTCACATTGTCAATCATGTTTTAGGAACTGGAGTTGGTGGGTTCTTTTCTCTCTCTTCTTTCTATGTCAGAATGAAAGATTTAGAACTTTCTACAAAGTTTTTTTTTTTTTTTTTTAAACTTAGGAAAAAATGAATTAACAGAATCAAATTATAATGGACAATTTAGACCTATAAATGAATTTTTCTCCTTGAATTTTCAGTTGAGCGTATTTGTAAAAAAAAAAAAATTCTCCTACTAAATCTAAGCCTACACTATTTACATTATTCGGATTATTGCCATTTGTATGACATTTTGGCCATTGTATGCTCTGGCCTTCTTCAGGTGCTAGGAATTTTGAATGAAACTCTTTATTAGAATCACTGGGGTATATCATTCTCATTCCTAGGTAGTCATGAGTTATCTCCCTCAAACTGGACTCTCTAAGTTACTTGTTTACCATTGCTGTAACCTGGTATTGAACTCACAACTCTTTGGGTCAAGTCACTGGAACTAACCAACGTCTACTAAATACTACATCTAAGTTCTTATACCAAGCTTAGTAGAAATAGCAAGACATAAAAGTAGGTGCAAAAATTATAAAACAAGGCAACTACTGTGTGAAATTCTAAAGAAAAAAGCATTTAATACATAAATATAACCAAAAAAGGGTACAATATAAAATGTTGCATAAAAATTTCCTTTTTTGTTTTTATTACAACAGGATAAGAAATTTCTTATGTTACAAGCAGTAGTATTCCATTTTCAGCCTGCCCCGACTCTTGTAAAGGATACTACTCAAAGACTATTTGTATTTCCTTTCAACTCTTGAATTCATCTACATATGTTTGTAAATACAAGTGATTTATTTCAGCAGCATACCCATGTTTTTTCTTAATTTTTATTTTATTAATGTTTGCAATCCAGTTGTTCAATAAAAAAAATGGGACAACTAAATTTCCTATGACAAACACAAACTGAATCTAAGTTTGCTAAATACATTCAAGTCTGGTTTGGCTGTTTGTCTCTAGATGGTTCAGGCCACTTAACTGATATTCTCTTTCCCTATTTTCAAGTATTACATTTAGATAATTTTTAACTCTATTTGCTGTTATCTTTTTAACAAAACAAATTTTTTTTTGAGGTTGCTTCTATCTTTCCCTCTTTTTTTTTTTTTTTTTTTTTTTTTGTATCATCCTACTTCAGGTCTTTTATTTTTATTCACTTTTCCTTCCTTTCTTTTCACGTTTTATCCTTCATTTAGTTCCCCCAATTTTTTTTCCTTTTCCACTCACTTATCTTGTCTTCTTTTTCCCTCTACTTTCTATAACTTTACTCCTTTCCTCTTATTTCTTGGATCAAGAGCATAATATCCCACCAATGGAGACACCAGCTAACAATAAATAAGTCAACTATAAAAGTTTATTCTCATGTAACTCCATTTTTATTTCTTTTTATTTACTTTGTAAAATAATGAGGAATTCTATCAAATTATAAAAGAACAATTTAGCTCAGCCATAAATTAAATTTTCATTTGAGCCTATTTATAAAAAAAATTCTGCTTGTTCAAGTCCTTGTGCCAAACACAAAAACTTAGTAGAAACAGCAAGAGATAATACAAAAATACAAACAAAAAAAATGGTATAATACAAAAGGTTGCATTAAAATTTTTGTGCACCTGTTATGACAGAATAACAAATTTCTGATGTTACAAAACAGGTATTATCATCAGATACAAAGAAAAAAGTGTTACATTTGTTGAGAGAAGGGATACATATTATATCATAAATTTTTTCTTTGTTTGTTTTGCAAAAAAAAAAAAATGGTACCAAACTTATACGTAACTCAATTAGCTACCGGAAGGGTAAGTAATGACCATTCAAAGTTCGTTGGAAATTAGAAAATTTGCAGTCTTATGTGCTATTGGTCTAGAAGCCAATTTTAACAACGTATAACTGAAAATGCAGGTTTCACAGAAGTGAAAATCTTTATAAAATGTCGTGTTGTCATGTGGTAAATGAAAATTAATGCTAATGGAAGCAATAATTATTAGATCAAAACAGCCTAAACATTAAGCAAAATCCCTCCCCTCCTGAAAAAAGTGCACAAATGACATGAAAGGGCAACATTGTTCATATAAGTTTCATTTCAACAGTTAACACATTGAATCTTAATAGCAATTTAGAGATCAAGCTAAACTTTTCTTTTCATAGTAAATCAATAAAAACTCTTGTTTGGACCATGTAAAAACAAACACAATTTGAAAATGGGGCAAAAAAAGTTTAAAAAACATCAAAAGTATACATCACTAAACTTACTGTCAAAAAGTATCCATTGGAGATACAAGCTTCAAACTTTGTGACTTCACTAATTTTTGGATGAGGAATTAAAAAATCAAAACTTTTTGTCATAGACACATTACACTTGGGTGAAATTATGCAGTTTTCAACTTGATAAAAAAGGCCAGACAACAACAAAATTTAGAAATTTGTTATACAAAATCATAATTTATTGAATTTTTATTTTTTATTTTTATTTTATGTTTCAAATTTTTGAAAAATTACAAAGCTTTAAACTTCAAAATTTGAAACCGGCAAAAACTATTTTTAACTGACAGAACATATTTTCTAGGCAGATTTAATGGTCCTCCTGCAGTCCTCCCTCTTTAGGGATTTGCAGTCAGAATTTTTTTTATAGGCTTCTGCTATCGCAACTATATCTAGAATATTCCAAATCCTGCCATCATTTGAGATTGGCATTACATCAAGTCTCATCTATAAACAAATGTTAATTCCACCTGTGCAATATCATCTAACAAAGGCCATAAAAAATAATCATTTCTACCTTTTAGTTGGGGCTAAAAATTTTATTACAGGACTGGATGGAGATGTAATATCAGTAACTTGGCCAATGTAAAAAAAAAAAAAAAAATTGGTGTCATAATATACAGCAACTCATTGTCCTTGAAGATTGTAACTGAAAATAATCACCACAGTTGCTGGAGTTATTTCAATGCTTGGCAGATTCAGTGTGACTTTTTTTGTTACTTTAGAGGTGGAGATGAATCAACTGATTTTATTCTTGTCAAGTAATCAGAGAGCAACTTCCAGCCAGCTGAACTTTATTTCCATTGGTGTTGATCTTGACACCTAAGACTACCTTGAAATATCTCAGTTGGTCTTTCAGTGTTTCTAAGCCAATTCCTTAAACCAGTTGTATCTCTTTAATGGAATTCACAGGACCACCATGCTTGATACAATTGATGATTCTCTGTTTCTTAGCAGCAGCTTGACACTCTATCCTTCTTTTGCCTTTCATTTTCTGTAATTTTTTCTTGGATATGGAGTTTGTCTTCTTCCAGTGTGAAGATGGATATTCAGTAGTGGCTGACTTGTCTTGGGAAGGTAGGCTAACTCGTACTTGGAAGGGTGAAGTCAAAAACTGTTGCAGTTCTTGGGGGCTTTTTTTAGGTCTCTAGTACTAATATTTTATTTTTGAGGATAAATGCTTTTCACTGTAATTGGATGACAGAAGCTGATTTATCCACATGACCATCTTACTGAACTTGAGATTAGTCTTTGTTAAGTAATGCTGGAGCCGAAGAACTGCTTCATTGGTTAACTCATTTGCTCCTTTAGCATCTAAAGAATCTGCAAATAAAAGGGTACAATTCATGTATCACAAAAGAAATGCGGATATAGCTTTTAGGAATATTTCTTAATAACAATGACAGCTTTTTTGTGAAACAACGTTTTCTGTTTGAGTTTCCAAGGGACCAGGAATTCTCAATTATTCAGTAGCTGCCTTTACAGTGATAATAATGAAAAGAAAAGGGTAATCACAATATTAAATAATAAAGGTTAAATTTATGCTAATTTAATACATGTAAATTTTAATAAAAGCCAAGATAGGGTTCTCATTTTCATTGTTAAATTTTTAAAGTGTTAAGTTACAGTTGTTAAAGAATGTGCTTAAAAGTAAAATATTTTTTGATAATAAAAAAGTAAACAATATCTTACCAGAAAAAACAAAAAAAACAAACTAACGTATATTTGTGTACATTTTAATTTTTTATTGACTAAAAAAATATATTCTCCAGTTTATTTATTTTTTTATAAATGTACTCAGTCTAATTAAAAAGATAATTAAACTAAACATTCAAGTTAATAATAATATCTGCTAGAAAACCCATCTTCTATGTGCCATGTCCCTTCAGGACGTAGGCTATCATGGCCTTCCATGTCTTTCTGTCCCTGGTGGCTCTTAGCAAGCTTTATCCTGTTACCCCACCCAAACCCCTCTCTGCCCATCCACCTGCTAAGGCCTATCAAATATGTTATCTGCTGCTTTCTCCTGTCTCTCTTTCCCTCTATCTGATCTGTGAGTATCAGATTCTCCAAGCCTTCCTTCCTTATCACATGTCCCAGGAAATTTCGTTATGTTGCTCATCACTGATTGTTCGGAGGAGTTCTCATTTGATTGCACCTGGCTTCTTAGGCAGAGCTATGAAAACTGATCTGCTTAAGTCATCTGGTATTACACCACTGTTGTAGATTTAATTTATTATTTCCGTAATTTTCTCTATGCCGATATCTTCTAAGGCTGTCAGAATCTCTATTACAATGTCATCTGGTTCAGCTACTTTGTTCCTATTCAGTTTGGCCATTGCAGCTTTCACTTTGGATTTTAGTATTTCCTGCCTGTCAACATCTTTGTTTATCGGTTCCTCTCTCTTGTCATGGAAGAGATCTTTTATATATTCTTCCCATTGGTGGAGTATTTCCTCTTTCTCTAGAGTCTAATATGATCATTCCAGCCTTGGATTTTATACATCCTGTTGAGGAGCATGTTTTTTGTCCTATCACTTCTCTTATTTTGTTATGAATTTCTCCTTTTATTAGTCTTGCTCAGTCTCTCTACTTCGGCATATTTGTTGTTGAGCCATTCCTCTCTACTTTAGCCTGTGTGCACTTGATCCTTATTTCCTTTTGTAGTTTCTTGTATTCAGTTCTATGTCTTGGCATAGTCTTAGCATCTCAAGAATTCTTAAATAAAGAAAAAAAAAACTGATACACATTTATTTACAATTATTTTATTTTTTATCAGTACGCATGTAAAAAAAAAAAAAAAAAAATGTACCCAGTCTAGTTAAGAATAATTAAACTAAACATTCAAGTTAATAACTCCTGCTAGAACCAATATAGGTACTGGGAATTTAATCAAGAAATTGAAAAACATTTAAATTTTATATTTTCATTTTTTTAAATTTTTTTTTTTATTGACTAGCATTCAAAAAAACGAAAAACCTTGAAGAAAAAATAGAACAAGGTAGGAATATAGTGCATCCACCTCAGATCTTCAACTGAATACTAAAAAAGAGACGTCTCAGCCCAAAGGGGTTAGGTGATTTCTTCAGTTTGTTTAGAGCACCTTTCATAGTACTTAAAAGTTGCTGGAAAGTTAATCTTGAATGTTCATTTTTAATTCTTCTTTGAATAACACAGAACGTGGGGAAAAAATCTACCTTGAATCTGTTGAATCAGTTAGATCTTTCTTTCTCTGTGTGCTAATTTATTATCTCTTCTGCTGAAATTATCCTCTGTCCTTGTTAATGGCTTTCTGTTGATCCACTAATATAGCAGTCTCTTTTGTTGAAAAAAAGCAGGATTACATTGGCATTGGTTGAATTTTGCAAAGACTTGAAGCATATGTCTCTTATTGGCCAGTAAATAAAAAAACATCTTTCTCTATGAATTCAAGAAACAAAATCATAATTCACATATTTTAAGCAGGTTTCAACCACTGAACTAAAATAAATGTAACAACTTTTACACAATTTTAATTTTAGATGTTCTTTAATGGACAATTTTAAAGATTTTCACAACTGCAACAAGTTATTTCTACAAACCTGTCTAGTACAAAAATAACAAAAAAAAAAAACAGAAAATTCATTAAAAAAAAACATGATTATACTACAGTACACTAATTTTACTACACTAAAAAGACTAAGTTATAAAATAACATCTTTACATATTATGATGATTGTAACAAGTAAAGTAACAATACACATTTCAGCATTTTTAAAACAAAAACTCTTCAATCAAATTAGTTTTGAAATAAAAGCAAAGTATTTTTGCTTATTGAAAATATTAAATTTAATCTATTATCTTGAAACTAAAACAAAAATCAAAGCTTTCTTTTAATTCATTTTAAATTTTAGGTATTGTAAATCTGTGATGGTACTTATACTTTCTGGTTATGTGGCCATACCAAGATTATAATCAAATAAGGCCCATTGACTTAAATTTGTTCTTGAAGACTCAGCCCATTTGATGAGGCAGGGAGTGGGGTTGTGAAGAGGTTATCAAAGGTCATTGTACCATTTTAGGAAAATTGGAGTTATGCGATATCATGCAAAAGCAAAAATATTTTGCTTTCATAAATGGTAAAGGTAAATGATTTAAATTTGTCCTAAATCTCTCGGATCATTCAAATTATTTTGTGGTCTTTTAGAATCAGTATTGCAACCAAATATTGATATTCTTGGGGAGCTATTGGTACATGCAGGTATAATGGACCAAGAAAGATGATAGAATAGCAGTGCTAATCTCCAAAATAGGTACCTCCACTTTTTTTACTGAAAAAAAAGCATAGTATGAAGAAAAAAGCCCCAAACTTAATAAAAACAAACTTTTTTTTCCATCAAAATGTTTATTATTAAGAGGAAAGATCAAAGTATTCTTAATTATTTTGCAAAATTTTTTAATCCTTCCTAACATGTTCTAAATTTTAGTAAAAAATCTTGTTTTGATTTTCGTTAGCGGGTAACCAAATCGTTACAAGAGTTTATGATGGATAATTCAATATTACGTAACTCATTTTTTTTTTCTGGTGAAAAACACATTAATTTAGAAATTCTTGCAAAAATCATATTTAATTTAATGAAACTTTCATATTTCATTTAATGAAACTTTCAGGACTTATTCACAAATGAATGAAATTATTTTTTAAATTATATTTTAGAAAATCTTGGTTTTAAAAAAAAATTTTTTTTACATCTGTTACAATCAACTGTTAAGGATATTATAAACTGAAGAAAATTTTTTTCAGTATATAATAAAATGAAAAAATGTTTTAATTTTAAATTCTACAATGCCTTGTCGGGGTTAAGTTATTAAATTCTTAAGTGAAGACTAAATTACTAAATGAAAATTTTAATACAAACTGTTAAGCCATTGTATTTTTAATTTGGTATTTTCTGTCTTACATTAAAAAGTCATGTGTTTCACAGTTTCTTCCCTTTACAGGAAAAATATTTGGACAATTATGTATATTCTGGTCAACCATACTTAGCTGTCATCACTTCACACATCATCTGTTGTCATCACTTGTCATCTCTGTGATTAAGAAATAGTTTTATTCTGAATTTCATCCTATAAACAAGTAATAATTGTGTAAATCAAATTAATTTACTTTAAATTTTGTAATTTTTCAAAAATAACATGTCACGGATATATTTGTGCAAGGTTTTTAAAGCCAAGAATTAACTTTTGTTTACAAATGTGTTGATCCCTCAAAAAGGCCGAAAAATTTAAAAACATCTCAAAATTTTAGATTCCAATCAATATAATTTCCATTTGAAATACACCAGAGTATTTTGCTTACTGGAAATAATAAATTTAATCTTTCAGCTTTCAATTAAAGCTAAAATTAAAGCTTCAAGAATTTTTTTTTATTTTTAAAAATTCAGTTTAAAATTTAGATATCGAAAATGAGTGGAGGTACCTCCTCCAAAATGTTAGTTCTGGATTAAAATAGTATTTTTCTTTTCAACCAAATAAAAGAACTAAAACCTAAAAATATTTTTTGATAAAAATTTTTAAATTTCCAGCAGTTTTTCAGATGTTTTGTATTGAAAACAAACAAAAGAATTAAAAAAATACAATAATAATGATGATGTAAATAATCTTTAGTTATTTAAGCAACAATCTCTTAGCATCTTGCCCAATCCATAGCAGTAACCACTTGACATAACTCTAACCTGTATTTGTGCTGATTACATACAGGATGGAGAGATACATTTGTGTTGTCTAGTGAATGAATTTAGTTCAGTGTATACCCATAAAATATTCATGAGCCATGACTTTGTTGATCTGGATGAGATTTTGATCTGTTTTCTTAACATTCAGGTAGCCTTGCTGAAAAAGAGGTAAACATGTTTTAAATCTTGTTCTAACAAATAGTGAAACTTTTTTTTTCTTATGTTATTAATTGTATATTAATTTATATTTTAATGAATCTTCATCCATAGTAGTAGATTCAGATTATGAAGGTATGGGTTTAGTAAAAAAAAAAAAAAATGAACATTGTTTGTTTCATAAGATGTTATTCCCTGTGTTTTTTTCCTCAGACAGGAAATATCGGCAGTCACATGAATGGATATCTGTCTCTGATAATGTTGGAACAGTTGGTATTTCTAATTATGCTCAGGTAACTGATTTTTTTTTTTTTTTTTTTTTTTTAAATCATAAATGTCATTTTGTTGATATTCATTTTTAGTTGGTTAGTTGCCATTCTTAGTATAAAAATTATAAAAAACAAATACAAAATATTTTTTATAAGAGCACAAATTATATGTGCAGCAAATTTACCATTTTACAGAAATATTTTAAAGACCAAGTTAAATGGTCATCAGAATATTTTATATTTGATCATACAATAGGATGATTAGCATTTGTAATGAGGATATGAATTTGTGATTGTATAAGGAAGCTGAGGAAAGAACCTGTTTTTTCATCCCCTCCCCCTTAATGCCAGTATTTTGTAGTATACTGAATGCTTAATTGTTTCTTATTACTGAAGGAAAGGACTTAGCAAATCTATTTTGGAGTACAGAACAATCATCCCTCCCTGTGATTTAATTGATAAATTAATTCACTAGATTTAAAAAAGATCTTCACAAGACTTTCATAATGTATAGAGATATCAGTAAAGTTTTCTTTTCAGGGAACAACAGATACGGTTAAATAACTATGAATAAAATATTGAATTTTCTGTACTTTTTAATGTCTGCTTACTCTTCTACTGATGTCTCAGCAGCAACTGTTAAGAAACATCTGACCAGTTTATTTTTCATTTTTGGAAACCCTTCTTTTGTGCACTCTGATCAGGGTACAGCTTTTATATCAGACGAATTAAAAGCATTTTTACTTTCTCGACACATTGCTACCAGCCGAACAACTGCCTTTAATCTGCAGGGCAATGGACAAGTACAAAGATACAATGGTATCATTTAGGAAACGGTGAGCCTAGCTCTACTGTCTAGTAATCTTTCAATTGCTAGTTGGAAAAAGTTCTAGATTTAGCACACCACTGCATTCGCACTGTACTCCTCATGAACATTTGTTTAATTGCCAAAGGAAATCAGTTTCTGGTGATTCCATACCAACATGGTTGACAAAATCAAAATCGGCACTCCTAAGGCACCATGTACGTGGGAGTAAATATGAGCCTTTAGTCGAGCCAGTGGACATATTCAAAGTCAATCCAAACTATGCTCACATGTGACTTGATAATGGATGAAAAACAACAGTCTCTATGCCATATTGCACCAGTGGGGGACAAAACTAACAGTACACACACAGAACTTGACCCAGTGGTTGCTCCTATCCAGTCTAACATTACTCCTCCTCCCCTGCCGAGTGCTCTAGAAAATTCTGTTCTTGATGATTCAACTGCCTTAGAAAACCATGCCACTGAAAATTTCACTCCTACATCTCCTCATCCTCTGTGCTTGGACAGCTTCCAGAGGATCTCTTCAGAAGATGCTGATGTATTGAATCTTCAACGCTCTTCTAGAATTTGTTGAAAACTTCCGTATTTAGCTGAAAATTATCAGCTTTGAACATCTGTTTTTCTCTTTTCTCTATTTCCAGTTTGAGCAGAGATGTCCTTAGAAACCACCCTTTTCTAGAAGAATGTATGAACCTGATCTTTTCCTAAGTGGCGGAGAATGTGGTGAAGATAATAAAAGAACTCTCTAATCTTTCTGACTTTCCGGAACTGAATAATTCCCCTTTGTTTTTGTCTTCTCTCCATGATGTAGATAGCCATTTTCTTGAACGGTTCACTACTGTAGTAGATTTTTAGTAAAATAAAGCTTCACTCAAGCTATACTGACTCAGCCTGCCATCACTTTAACTCAGACCTTTTGAACCACATGGTAATTGAAGAAACAGATGGAAAAAAAACTCTAACATGGTCTAGAAAGATCAAAGATCTAAAATTTTGAAAAATCATCAAAGAGGCAAACAATATGGATGTGGAAAATCCCCTAAATTTTCAAAAAATGAAGAGAATATTGATGGTAAAATTATAGCACAACAAATTTGGGCTATAATCTAGGAAGCACATGTTTCTTTTTAGTTTTGGAGTCTCACAGGATGAGGTTCATTTGCAATCTCAAGTGTTTCAGGGCAAATGTCTGTTTACAGGAGACCCAGTTTTCAGCTCACAGAATGTTTTCACAGTTCTAAGAGATTTGTCTTCTATTCAACATGTTTTGATGACATCCTGTTGGGTAGTTTTAATGGGGTTTGGAATGCCATCCTTGACTCCGTTTTAGGAGAAAGATTGGGTACTAATAATCTGGATGTGAAGCCATTTTGTGACTTTATTAATAAGTTTTATTTCATTGATAAGTACCATAATGAGCATCCCTGTGAGGTAGTGTGGACTTGTATTATGGGCAGTTTGACTTTGGCATTCTAACTACTTCAACTGAATTGATGTAGGGCTCTCAGGTTGCCTAAGTTTTCATTGAATAATTTACATGGATCATATGCTTGTCTGGATTTGTGTAAACTTAGAAAAAACTAAGGTTAAGATAGCTGGTTACTGGAAATTTAAGAGAGATTTCCAAAAACAACCTACAAATGTTACAGAGGGAATTGACGGGGTAGAGCAATTTAAAGAAATTTCGAATGTGTCCCATTGACATATCACAAGGGTCATGTTGCTGGATAAGCAGACAATGATTAACAAACACAGGCATATGTGAGGCTTTTCAAGACTACTCTTAAGATCTGTTTATAAGGAAGACTGATCTGAGCACTGCTCAGTTTGGCACCTATTTGACCATTGAGGGTCCCATTACAAAGTTAGAAAACTGGGAAGTGCTGAAGCTGGTTGGCTGAGACCAAAATGATGGTCTTTTTTACAAACTGTACTTGAGGTAGTCACCTATCTTTGTTCCTTTGCTGGAACTGATTTACAACAATTGGATGAGGCATGGGTCTATCAGCACTTTAACAGGGGTGTGATCAAGTTGCTATGCAAAGACAAAAACAATAGGGAGGAGATAGGTAATTTTTGTCCTTTTAATAATGAGTTGAAGATCTTAACAAAGATCTTACCCAGCTGTTTGTAAGCTCTCTTCTCTGATTGGCTCTGAGCAGAGTTGTATTGTGAAAGGCCAGACTATTCAGGACAATCTTCACAACACAAAAGAAGTTGACAGTAAAACTGCACTGATTAATTTAGAGGAGTCCAAAGCATTCAATAGGGTTGACCATAGATTTTGTTGGTCTTGTCCTTGCTCTTGTGTGGATGGATATTTTCCTAACTGCATTTGCTGTGGATAGGGGTAGAAACCCTGGAACACACCTTCTTTCACTGCAGTAGGCCTACTGTATAAGTTAATTGAAGATATCATGGTTCAAAAGCTGTGCAGAAAGGGGCTCGCTGTTGAGGCCAGCCACATCTGTAGTAATGTGGCTGCTATGTGTTCTTTTGCTTATTTGGGATTATATGATATTTACCGCTTCTTAACTAATTTTGTACTCTATTCTTACATCAGCTCAAAGTCAAGATTAAGGCGACAACTCATTCCATCGGAATTTGGCAAAAGGTGTGTGTGACTTGTGCAACTGTATTGAGTAAAAGAAGCTGACTAAGAGAGACATTTTGATGCTGGTTAGACATTAAAATATTTGTTTTCTGTCTTGAACATTAGCGACCACACCCAAAATAGTGTAGTTTTTTTTTTTCTTAGCTTCTTCCATGAAAGTTAACTTAGCTAGGGGATGTATGCTCATCGGTTTCGTTTGTATTTATGTCTCCACTTTTTTTTTTTTTTTTTTAATTCCTTCTTCTCTACTCTGTTAGGTGATAGATATCAGTTCCCTGGTGGATGCAGGATGCCTTCTGTATTTGAGTGCGCTTTCATTTTGGTTGTTCAAATTATTTAAGTTCTGCAGTAAATTTTATTCATTTAACTGATGTTTCTACCACATTGAAGAATTGTGGAGATGGTGGGTTAATATTGACAATATTTTGTTTAGTTTCTTGTACAGGGTGTAATGGGTAATTGTCACCATTTTATCTTTTTTAATTTTGCATATGCACATTGATTGTTTTTGATTTTGTTGACTGCACAGTATAGTAGGGTCAATCGGGCACTGACTGTGAGAAAAAGAGCACCATGACCCAATTCACTTAGCCAGAAATTTGGAAATGGTATGTTGTACTGCTTGACATTTGTGCTGGAAGCTCAAATGCAAACATTTCAAGAGTGTTTGGGGGGTCATTCTGATGATGGTTCAGAGTATGAGTCTAATGCTGATTATAAAGGTGTTTGGAGTGATTTCTAGTGATGATGATGTTATTCTTATATTCATCTTCCTGCAGCTCTTCAGACTCAACACAAAGGCCTACATTGTGCTGCTTCTGGGTCAACATCTGCCAACAGAATTCTGCACCATGCCACATAAGCAGAACCCAGTCATGGCTGTCAGACAATTTCTGCAACCACATCACCCCTTACATCTGGCTACCTCTCTAGACTGCAACCACCTTGATTTTGTGTAGGTCACAGTTGACCAAGAGACCAACAAAACTCTTTGAAAAACTAAAGATGAATTCTTCTTTTTTTCTTTTTCTTTTTTTTTTTTACATGTTGCCCCAAGCAAGGTATTTTATTGCCACTGTTGTGCAGGGGATTACATAGGAGGAGAAGGAGTGACAGGTTACAAGGGGTGTCAGGAAGAGGGTAAGAGAAGGATGAGAATACTGATGAGAGTGAAGTAGGCAGAGAAAGGAGCATATGAGAGGGGATGCAGGTTAGTGAGATAGGAGTGACTATTGACTTTACATTTGAATTCTTGAAGATTGTAGCTGTTGGAAAAGCAAGTAAATGGAAGGGAATTCCACAAGTGGGAAGTGTGAGAAAAGAAGCTGCTGAATTTGGGTTTACAATTTATTGGTTTCTCAGTAAAAGGGTGGTGCCTAGTTGCTAATCTTGTTGCTCAAGTAAATACATATCTGGGGGTACCAGTGAGCCAAGTTCGTCTGAGCAGAAGCCATGAAAGTATTTGTAGAAGAGACACAGGGAAGTCACATTGCGCCGATAAGAAAGTGACTGCCAAGTCGGAATCGATCACATTACAGATTCTCCATTGGATTTTTTCAAGGACCCCTAGGTGGATAGCAGGAGCTCCCAACCAGATATGGCAGCAGTATTCAATGCATGGGCAGATGGTAGATTTGTATATGTGCAGGATTGTTTCACACACGGAAAAATTTCCTGGCTCTGCACTGAGAACTGACCTTCTTAGCAGCGGATTTAGCTATGGATCATATAGTCATTCCACTTGAAGTCTGTTGTGAGAGTTAACCCAAGGAGGTGCAGTGTTTTACTTTCTGGGAGACTAGTCTGATCCATGCTAATGGGGGTAGGGGCGATTGTCTGTAGTGGTTAATAGATAGCAGCTTCGTTTTGGAAGCATTAAAATTCACAAGCCATTTCTTACCCCAGTCCACCACAGATTGGAGTTCCTTTTCAAGCTCGGCAGCGAGGTTTGCTTTGTCAGCCTTGGCAGATTATTGATTGAGGTGAGAGTAAACCGTTGTGTCATCAGCGTATATGCCTACCTGAGATCTTGTTACATCAGGGAGATCGTTATTGTAGATAAGGAAAAGCGTGGGACCAAGAATAGAGCCTTGAGGGACACCTGTGTTCATATATTGTATTGGGAGGTATGTCCATTCAATGCTACCTTCACTGTGCGATTTCAAAGGAATGACGGGATTAGGTCAAACAATTGTCCAGTTATACCATAGGACCGCAGCTTGCTTGGAAGGCCAGCATGCCATACTTTGTTAAATGCTTTGGAGATGTTTAGAGCAACAGTTCGGGCTTCACCGTTCTTGTTGAGAGCCTGGTGTATATTCTCTGATGGTCGTCTGCTTATCAGCAGTAGACCTGGTGATGCGGAAACCATACAATTTGTCAGAGAAGCGTCTGTGGACTGTGAGATGTTATACCACCTTCGTCTGGATGATGGCTTCGAACACTTTGCCAAAGCTCGGTAGGAGGCTGATAGGGCAATATTTAGTGTGGTCAGAGGGTTCTCCGATATTTTTATATATATAGGAACCACAGAGGAGGATTTCTAGCAGGCAGGAAAGCAAGAAGCAGAGAGGCAGTAGTTATAGAGTTTAGAGAGAACAGAGGAGAGTTCAGGAGCACATTTCTTTAGGATAATGATTAGGATTCCTTCACCGCCGCTTGCTTTATGGGAGTCAAGCTTTGAAATTATTTTGGAGACCACTGAGGGAGTAATGCCACTGAGGGAGTAATGTGTATGAATTTAAGCATAGTATTAGATTAGCAACAAGGTCTCCTCATTATTTTCCTGTTGAAATGGCTGGATGTAATCATAAGTTCGATGCTAACATTTGCACTCGTTTGTGGAATACTCTTCCAATTTCTTGCTTTCCAGTCAATTTTGATCTGCTATAGTAAAAGCACAAAACTAAACTGTGATCCTTTTTTTTTTTTTTCTTTTTTGTGTGCTATGGTTGTTTTTTTATTAGAAAGGATTTTTATACTGGCTTTAATGATTTTTATTTACAGGAGGCTGTTGGTGAAATTGTATTTGCCTCTATTGCAGAAACAGGATCTCATTTGCAAGCAGGAGGTCAGTTTTTTTAAAATCATCTCACTCCAAGCAAGGCATTCTACTGCCACTGTTGCACAGGTGGTTACATAGGAGAAAGTGATGTGAAAGAGGGGTTAGTTATAGGAAATGTCAGGAGGAGAGTAACAGACTGATGAGGATACTGAGGATGTGGGTTGAGTAGGTGGAAAAAGAGCTTGTGAGAATGAATGCGAGTTAGTGTGATAGATGTCTATTGACCTTACATTTAAATTCCTGGAGATTGTAGCTGTTGGAGAAGCAGGTATATGGAAGAAAATTCCACAGGTGGGAAGTGCGTGAAAAGAAACTGTTAGAGTAGAAATTGCGGTTACACTTTATCGGTTTCACTGTAAAAGGGTGGGACCTAGTTGCTAATCTAGTAGCTCATGTAAATTCATACCTAGGGGGCACTAGTGATCTTCATTGGAGCAGAAGCCGTGAAAGTATTTACAGAAGAGGCATAGGAAAGCCACGTCACTCCAGTGAGAGAGCGACTGCAGCCGAGCCGCCAAGGCAGTATCGATCGCGTTTCAGATTCTTCATTGGATTTTGTCAAGAACCATGAGGTGAATAGCAGGAGCACCTGACCAGATGTGGCAGCAGTATTCAATACATGGGCGGATGGAAGATTTATATATGTGCAGGATGGACTCGGACAGGAAAAACTTCCTGGCCCTGCACACTGAACCAACCTTTTTAGCAATGGATTCGATATAGTCATTCCACTTGAGGTCCACTGAAAGTGTGAGGCCAAGGTGTGGTGTTTTACTCTCAGGGAGACTAGCCTGTTCCATGCTAATGGGGGGTAGGAGCGATTGTCTATGATGGTTAATAGATAGCAGCTTCATTAAAAATGTTTTTTTTGTTTTTTTTTCCTATAAGTACAGTGTGTATTGTTTAGATACTTATAGTGATTTTTCTAGCTGTAGCTTAAATATTGCGCATGGCTGGAAGTATGGGACATCCAGTGAGGATCAAACTCACTACTCTGTCTCATTGTTCTAATGAGACAAGCTTGCTAACCATTATGCCACAATGAGTTACCCATGTTCAGATATTTATGCATCTGAACCCAATTTTGGTTTTTACATATGTAAGTAATCAGAAGTGTGTTCACTGAAAATGTGATTAATTTGTAATTTCTTTTCATTGCCTTTAACAATAAATTCCTTACAGATGTTTGCATTTCTCCTTATATGAGGACCTTGAATAAATTCTTGCTAATTTTTCATGAAAAGTAATGTTTTATTTACAAAAATTAGTAAGACTTGTGACTGAAAGTAATGTCCATCACTAGCCACTACTTTTTCCCATCTTTCTGGCAGCATTTGAAATCCATGTCAAAACAAAATGACATGTTGAGGCTAACCACTAGTCTTCATAAGCACGAAAGTGCATCTCAGCCAGGCCATATGCCATTGATCAGAATGGGGTAATGTCTGGTGAATATGGCAGGTGGGACAGGACTTCCTATTTAAGTAGGTTTCCACCTGTTTTGTAACATGTGGCCTAGTGTTATGTTGCAAAATCACTTTGTTGTGTCTTCTCGTATAGCAGCTGGTTTTTCTTCAATGCTCTGCTCAAACACATCAATTTCATTGCTACTCATAATACAATGCAATAAACCTTTTCTGCTGTTGAAGCAGCTGTTCAGACGTGACAAGACACCATTCACCGTCTCTCTTAGACTCAACTTGTACAGCACTCTCTGTTTGAACCATTCCTAATGCTTTCAAATGTTTTGAAACTTGTGTGATCAACTCCTAATGATTCTGCATGTTCAGCTTGCACATGACATAAGTCTTCATGAAGTAATGCCTCCATCTTCAAACCTTTTTGGTGCACCAGTTTGTTCTTTATCTTTAACATCAAAATCATTATTCTTGAAGCATCTGTACCAATCTCTGCATATTGTTTCCAACAGAGCATGGTCACTGTAAGTCTCAGTAAGAATTCTGTGTGATTCATCTTCAGATTTCTTTTGAATAAAGTAGTGCAGTAAAATACACTTTCTTTGGCACAAAGAAAGTGTATTAACATGTTTAACGCTATGCAAAACAAAGTTGTTTACACTTCGATGAAATGACATACACTGAATTGACACTTGCTTATAGTACTTCCTTATAGATGCATTACATCTGAAACTGGATACACAATTCTGGGAATGCCATCTGTTGGAAAACAGCAAGAACTTATTCAAGATCCTCATATTTTCATACTAATTACAGTGACATTGTACTTCTGATTAAGTGCAGAATTTCATAGTATGATTTTATTTCAAGTTTTTATTTATTGTAGACAGCTGTGGAGAAATAGAAAGTGTAAAAGCTGTTAGTGATGTTTATGTTCCAGTGTCAGGGACTGTGATTGAAACAAACTCAGATATTGTTGACAAACCTAGTTTGATAAACAGCTCACCTCATGAACAGGGTAAGTAATACTTCAAATAAGTTTTCAATCTTTTGTGGCAAGATTAGATTTTATAAGCTAAATGGCACTCAAGTAGCCTTCAGTGATGCGAGTTAAAAAGTGGTCCACAATATGAGGATAAATACTTTCTACGCAAAGTACAGGACAAATCCTGTTTGAAAAAGATAAGCACTATAATTCATAGGTAAATAGAAAAATAATGGTTTGAGTTGTCAAGACATCTGAAACTTTAGCAAGACAAAGAAAGCTAAATATTATAATTTTTCTGAAAGATATGAAATGAATTTATATCCAAAGTAAGTGATAAGTGAGATGGCAAGTATTGAGAAAGTAGGTAAGATTTTGAATATCCAGATAAGAATAAATCATCCATAAAAGTTGGAGGCCAGTTGGGATTTCTCCAAAGTTTGATAATTGCCTTTGTCTGAATTCTCAGAATAATCAGAACCTTTGCAGCACAAACCAGTTGCCACTGAAGACATTTAGGAGATTCATGTTCCTTAACATTACAAATTCATTTTATCCAGATACCTGACTGAATTAATAATAGTGTCTTAGCAAAAGTGACTTAGACATAGGGCAGAGACATGTCTAGACATTAAGATCATTGTTTCCTATTAGAAAACAAATGCAAAAGTACTTATGTTTTATGGATTATGCAAAAGCATTTAATAAAGCATCACCAGGAACTGTTGGTAAGTACTAGATAACCTTCACCTATTTGGGAGGATATTAGAATAATTCAGAACTTATACTGGCAATAAATCATATGCATATGGATAGAAAATGAATTCAGTAAATATACAAAAATAGAATTGGGTGTAATGCAAGGATGTATTTTCTCACCAGACTTATTTAGACTATTCAGCGAAGCAATTCTTAGAGAATTAGAAGTTCTACTAGGATTCATTATTGGCAGCTACAGTCTTAACATAAGATATACAGATGGTGTTCCTACAGAAAGTAGGAGAAAAAACTAAATATCAGTTGCAAGAAGATAGTGCATAGATGTCAGCAAAAGAAGCAGCCCAACATGCAAAATACAAATAGAAGATACCAAAATCAAACAGGTACAACAATTTAAATATCTTAGAAGTGTTTTGATAGGAGATGGAAAGTGACTCTGTAATTTAAAAATGCATTAGGATAATAAGATTCCATTTATAAGTAAAAGCTAAACAAAGTATTAAGAAACAGGAAAATTTGTTAGAAACAAAGAGTACTGAATTGTCATGCGTTGTCAGTCCTCCTATATAGCAGGGAATGCAAGACAATCAGCAACAGAAATTTGCTTCTACAGAAGGATGATTGAATAGCATCAACTGAACTGAGCAATAATGAAGTTTTAGAGAAAATGGAGGATAAAAGGAATATTTTACTTAACGTCAGAAAGAGTTTAAATTTCTAGGCACATAATGAGGAAAGAGGGCTTTGATAGTCACAAGATATATTTAAGGCAAGAGAGATAGAAGAAAACAATGCATAACCTACTTAACAAGCTTGTGTAAATGTATGGCAAAACAGGGTTTAGGAGAAATAGCAAAAAGACAAAATATACAAAAAGCTACAAAGAACAGGAAATTGTAAAGAGTCATGATTGCCAATGTCCTGAAGGGGCATGGCACATGAAAAGAAGAAAACAAGCCACATTTCTATATAGTTTCTTTGCACCAGAATATAGCTACAGAATGACATTTGTTTCTTATTTTACCTGTCTGTTTCAACCACCATGTCCTGAAGAGATCCAACAAAAAAAGTATTAAAACATTATAATCCTCTTCATGTGAACTTATCAAAATTAAAAAAATACATAGTGTGGAGAGGAATAGACAGTCTGTCAGTGCCTTTATTGGCAACTAGACCTGAGGACTGAAAAACAGGAGTCATTGAGAGTTGATAAACTTTGGTGTGGTTTGTTACAAATACAAATAACTTTTGTTACAAATACAAATAACTTTTATCCAACGTTAATGAAAACAAACAGCAAAACTAAACAAAGAGATATTCAATTTATTTTTTAATTGGAGAAATTTTAACATATTGTCCCAAATCATTAATTCAGGCAATGAAAACAAGATTTTGTTTATCAGTTTGAATAAGTTCAGCTGCAATTAATTGCTTATAAACTACCTCATGAGGCAAACTGATGATTTTATTGAATTAAGTTTTGTCCATTTTTTTCCTTTGCAGGCTGGCTGCTAAAAATAGAATTGTCAAATAAAGAGGAATTAAATGATTTAATGGATGAAACAGCTTATCAAGAATTTCTGAAAACATTTGAATCCTGAAGATGGCTAAAGAATTTAATTCTTAATTGTTAATAATTCATTTTTTCAGAAAAAAAGTTCCTGGCTTTTAAATTGTGTGCAAAAATCTTTGAATTAAGAAACACTCTTTGAGGGGCGCTGAAAAATCCTTGGCTTTTTTCCAAAAATCTAATCACTTTTTTTTTTTTTTTTTTTGTTTTTTCAGCATCACCATATGTGTGTATGTAATATATCTTTTCTCTTTTTCTCTGCTGGTAATAAAAAAAGAAAGTTTATTTCTTGTAATAATAATAAAGATGAATACTGTTTTGAAAATTCACTTAGAAACTAGTGTAGTAATATGATTTCTCTGTAAATGGAATCCTTTTAATAAATTAAGCAACATTTTGTTTAAAACATTTTTTCCAAATACATGTTTTGAAACTAGTTTTTAGTAAACATTTAAAAAGGTCAAATTAAATAATTATAATAAAATAAATTTTATGAATGATGAATTTAAGTTGTTGTGTATTTTTTTAACATAAAATTATTAAAACTCTTGTGACAAACAGCTTACTTGTCACAAGAAGGCAGTTTTTTATCCCCCACCCAAGAAACACATACAATGGTTTCTTTTCTTGTATAATAAAGTCTGATCACATCATTCTCTATAGACAATCAAAATCCAGATTTTGTTGTTTACTCCACCTGTAGATGCTCTGTCTCTCTGTTTTTCTATTGACATCTGATGATTTCCCTTATTCCTATAATGTAAAGCATTGTGAAGTGACTATTATTTTTGCAGTAACTCAAGCAATGAGCAGATATTTATTGTAAGTAAAATAATAGTGGTGTTTGTTTATTTAATGTGTATCTATTGTAGTTTTTGTACCATCAGAATGATTAGACTGAATGTAAATTTGGGAATTTTAAGCTTTTGGTATCTTGATCATAGCTACCAAATGTAACACTATATGCTGACTTTCTATGGTAACTGCATGGTCAAGATTCTTGATCATAACACCAAATGTAATATTAGCTAAATGGACATATTGTGTTCTCGTTACTGGATTGATAATGTCCTGAAAACTAGACTCCTTGTTGAAATTTTATTCATCCATTCGTTTCTTTGTTTTTCTTTCTCTCCTTTTCTTACTAAGGCCGTTGGGACATTGAAATGTCTTTGCTGTACCACATGTCACATATCTCGCCTCTGATTGGTTGGCTCCCTTTAACAGAATTTGAAAGAGTGGGAAACCTCAGTTTTTTTGGGTTTTTTTTCGTCGACTTGAGCAGTCCTGAAAATTTTAGCTCCATCAGACCAAAGACGTAAAAAGAAGTCTGAATTTATTTGTGGGTTTGTGAAGCTTGCAGAAGAAGAAAAGAAAGTGATTCCTTCAGAGGAACAGAGGAGAAACAAAAGATTCGACGATACTTCTTCCAGAGGAAGAAAGATTTTCTCTAAAAAGGACCGTTTTCTCTGTTTGTCCACGTGGTGGAAGAAAAGAAGATTGAACATCACTTCTTCCAGAGGAAGAAAGAAATTTTATTATTTTACAGAAAAAAAGTGACAGTTTCCCAGGTCGGCCCACAACCCACGAGGGTTGAAGAAGAAACTTAACAAAAAAGACTTTTTCCAGACTTGAGACCAAGAAAGGAACTTCGAAAACACTAAGCATAACAAAAAAATTAGGAAAAACAGAGCTGCTGTTCGATAGCTAGAAGGAGGCTACTCTCCCCTAAATTCTCTCCCTTCACAGAAAAAAAAAAAAAAAAAAGAACTGAAGCTTCAGATTGACAAGGTAACAGTAAAGGACTTCTAACTATTTTTTTTTTTTTTTTTTTTTTTTTTTTTTTTTTTGTGGTACCATGGCTATAACCTAGCCTTTGCTAATGGACCTGTTTTGCAGTCAGCTCACAATTCCTCTCTGTGGGAGTAAATTTACTCTAAAGTAGTAAATTTTCTTTAATTTGAACACTTTGTGTTATATTTTGTTCACAGCAGAACTCTTTCTTACAACATAAAAAATTTCTGCACTCTGTAAAACAGGTGCATTCTGCAAAACAGAGGTTCCCTTCCCTTCAATCTGGTCATAATTAACCTTATTCAAATTTAAAAGTGGATTTGAGTTTGCTGTGTTGACTGCATTAATGTTAGTGTTTTTCTTACAGGTATTTCTGCTTTAAATTGGTTTGTTCTTGTTTTGTCCGATTCTAGCTGCCATTTGTTTGCTTCCTTCTTTTAGGCGTGCTGTAGGCACCATATTGTTTCCTTGTTCGTTTCTGTTTGGCGCCAATTTTGCGCGCCATTTTGTACACGTGTAGGAAAGATGACCTCCACTCCCACCGTCACCCTTCTCCTTAAGAGAAACAGGATACTTGAGTAAGATCTCCGGAACCTTAGAATATTTGGAAGGTCTAGATACCCCTTCTGAAGCTCAACTCCTTGTTCTCAAGGAACAAATTGAAAGGTATTTTTTCTCTATGGAAATGCTGGACGACCAAAAAAATGATTCCTATTTGGAAAATGACACCGAAGAAGACATTGTCTTTTCATTTAATAAAGAGAAGACTGTATCGCCAGAGTCTTGCTAGGTTGCAGAGTTTGTCCAAGCCTGTGGGTTTTGCCAACTCATGAAAGATGAATTTTAAGACTACTCCTTACAATTTAACTCTTAAGTTGGAATACCTTAAGTTTAACCCAAAAAGTCTCGAATTGACCAAGTCAGTAGAACCTTCATAAGAAAGTATCTAGTTCAAAGAAAATAAACAGGATTTCAGGAGTAAGTTGGTTATGAAAGAGCCCTCCACCCTGGAAAATGTTTTTGCGAAACTGGTTGGAGTCCATTTTACATGTAACTTATGTCGGAGTGATAAACTCAAGGCATTCAATTGTGCCACTTACACCTCGCTTACTGGCAGGGTAAAAAGGTGTGGAGAACTGGGATTGTGTGACCGTTGTACTAGCTCATCACACGTGAGTAAAGCCTGCCTGGGCAAAGAGCTGCAACTCCATCCATGCTGGCATTGTAGCAGTCGTGGGCATGTGGGCGCGCTGTGGCCCTCTCTTAAGACTGCAGTAGTTACTAATACTTGTTGGCATGTAGGTAGCTCAGACCTGTTGCCTATTATTGAAATTTCTGTTCACGCAGGTTCTGTTAAGAAAATTAACTGTTTGGTGACCAAACAAGGCTTATATGATGACTATTGCCAGGTGTTTCTGGATCAAGAGAGAGATTGAATCATTGAAAGGTTCATAGTCGGCCCTTCGGAGTTTAAAGATTATAAATGGATCCCTCATAGGTCAGTGATTAAGCAGGGTGACCAATGTTCTACCAATATCCGATCAGTGTTCGTTGAGAACTGGAGGTTCTCAACTGTGCATATTCTGGGGTGAATTTATACTTCGATATGCTTGATCTGCTGCTTAAATTCAGGACAGATCGTTTCGTCCTTTTGGCTGATATTCGTAAAGTGTTTCTGATAATCCGTCTTGAAAGAGACTCTGATAAAAATTGTTTTTGTTTATTTCATGAAGTTGGGTAACGAATTTGTTTTCGTTAAAGAACCTTAATTTTTGGATTCGTTGTTAGTCCTTTTATCCTCAACTATGTGATAAAGTATCACGTTGAAAAATATCCACCCAGCCCATGTAGAGAGATGTTGTTCAGCAATTTCTATGTGGATAATTTAATTAAAACTCACAACTCTCATGATTCTCTTAGGAATCGATATTTAAATGCTGTGAATGTAATGAGCGAAGGTGATTTCTTGCTTAAAAATTGCAATTCCAATGCGGAGACCCTACGTGCTCACATGAGGGAAGATGATAACTTGGTTTCTCATGACTCTCCCTCTAAAAAGGTGCTAGGTTACTGATATGAAACTGCTACAGGTGAATTGCTGCTGACCCCTTGAACTGCTGGGGTGGCAGCTGTTACCAAAAGAGGTATTTTGTCTCAGAATTCGGCAGTATTTGACTCTTTATGGTTAGTTCTTCCTGTTACTCTTAGAGGTAGAATTCTTCTAAGTGAGATCTGGAAATTGGGTTTAGCATGGGACGCCCGTGTCCCTAATGATATTCAATTAATATGGAATAAGTTGTATCTCGATTTATTGAATGTCGACAGCCTGAGGTTCAAACGATTTGTTGTTGATACATCTGCCCCTGCTAAGTTAGTTTTGTTCTGTGATGCCTCTAAGAAAGCTTATGGATTTGCTACCTGTTTGTACCAAAACGGGTCTGCTAACTTGATTTTTTTTCTAAGGCAAAGGTAGCACGTTCTAATAAAGAACATTGCCAACCCTTGAATTGCTGTCAGTCTATTTGTGCATGAAATGTATTCCCAGTATTATAAAGGCATACCCTCGAAATATGTTGAAGGCTGTAGATGCACAAGTGGTCTTATCTTGGGTTCTATCGGATAACGTTAAGACTAAATGTCAGTTTACTCGAAATCGTTTGAAAGATATTCGTTCTAGATTTGTAGAGCTGCTTAACCTAGGTTTTGAGGTTACATATAAATACGTGAGCACAGATGACAACCCCGCTGATTTGATAACACGAGGAATTACCTTGTCTAAATTCGAATCGGTCTTGCCCCGTTGGATGGAGAGTCCCTTGTGGCTCAATACTGATAATTTAAATTGGCCGGAAAACGAACTGTGCTGTCTTAGCTAAGAGAGTCGGAGACTAATTAATGGCTTATGTTTGCACCTCCAGCATAGAAATTCCTGGGATTGGTCCTGTGTTGGACATGGAAAGATTTTCTTCCTTCGTTAATCTTTTGAGGGTTTTTTTCTCTGGTCTTTAAATTTGTTCTGAATTTGAAAAGGTCGGACAAAGACCCCATTTTGAAGGCTAGAATTTATTTGCTTAAATTCGTACAGTGCTCGTATTTTCGCGAGGAAAGAAAGTTTTTGTTGAACCCTCGTAATGGCGAGATTCCGCTGTTGGTTACTAAGTTGGATAAGTTTCTGGATGATGAAAGGTTGCTCCAATCCAGTGGGAATTCTAAATTCTTTTCTGATGATATTGTTGCCAAGATCTTGCCATGTAACTAACCTTATATAATGAACTGCCATTTGCAATGCAAGCATCTAGGCATTGCCGCAACATCGAGTAAACTTCATTTGTCAGGATCTTGGATACTTAAATCTCGGCAGACGGTTAAAAATGTATTATCTTCTTGTGGCATTTGCAATAAGTACAACTCCCTCTCGTTTAAATACCCTAAGGTAACCAATTTGCCCGAACAACGAGTCAACCTTGTTAGGCCTTTCCTACACACTGGGATTGACTTTACATGACACTTATGGGTGCGGGAAAGTGGAGAATCTAGAAAGATGTATATCCTGATTTTTACGTGTTTCAGCGTTAGGGCTATTCATTTGGAACTATTGGCTGATATGACTTCTGACTCTGTTGTTCTAGCACCTGTGAGATTCTTTAACATTTATGGTGTTCCGTCCCACATATACTCCAATAATGCTCGCTCCTTTGTGGCTGGTTGTAATTTGGTTCAGAAAGTTTATATGTCGGACGAGTTTGAACTGAATTTTAGTGTTCACATCAAACACTAGACCATTCCGTTGTACTCAGCCTGGTTTGGTGCCGTGTGGTAGAGAGTAATCAAAGTTGTGCAGAACTGTCTTTTTAAGAGCATTGGGCGACAGAAATTAGACTATTTCCAGCTTCTGACGGTTTTATCCGATATACAGAGTTCAGTTAATGCGCGCCCCTTGACCTACCGTTGTTCTGATGACACGAGTTTGAACATCGTATCTACTACGCCTTTATTCGCCCTTATCCTCCTGCTTTTAGGGATGATCTTTTGTCAGCTTTGAATATAGAGATCAATATCTGGATGAATTTAAAAGGTTGTGGTATGAAGAGTATCTCTTGGGATTAAGAGAATTGTCTTGTAACCTGCATCAGTCTGAATTCAAAAATAGGAGATGTCATTAAAAATCCCATGAAGCCTCGACCTTATTGATCCCTTGGAAGAGTGATTGGGCTCACACAGGGTAACGATAGGTTGGTCAGATTTGTGTTGATTAAAAACGGTGATGGCGTCACACAGGAGCATTCCCCGAGGAACGTTTTTCCCATGGAATTGTCCATTACTCACTTTCACCAGGCCACTATACCCACTTTGGAGTCGGCTGATGTAATCGCTAGTGATGTTTCTCAAACGGCCGGTTCTGGATGAACATTCGGTCCAGTAGAGGTAGTAGAAGTGTTAGTGAAAGAAATTCAGATTTTATTTGGTACTAATATTTAGCTTGGTCTGTACTTTATTCCGTTTGAGGCATTTTTCTTTTTCTCCTTTTTCTTTTAGGAGGGTGTTGAAATTTTATTCGTCCGTTCGTTTCTTCGTTTTTCTTTCTCTCCTTTTCTCGTTAAGGCCGTTGAGAAATTTGAATGTCTTTGCTGTACCACGTGCCGCGTATCACGCTTCTGATTGGTTGGCTCCCTTTGATAGAATTTGAAAGAGCGGGAACTCTTAGTTTTTTTGATTTTCGTCGACTTGAGCAGTCCTGAAGATTTTAGCTCCATCAGACCAAAGATGTAAAAAGAACTCTGAATTTATTTGTGGGCTTGTGAAGCTCGCAGAAGAAGAAAAGAAAGTGATTCCTTCAGAGGAGAAACAAAAAATTCGACGATACTTCTTCCAGAGCAAGAAAGATTTTATTTCTCTAAAAAAGACCGTTTTTTTCTCTGTTTGTCCACGTGGCGGAAGAAAAGAAGATTGAACATCACTTCTTCCAGAGGAAGAAAGAAATTTTATTATTTTACAGAAAAAAAGGGACAGTTTCCCAGGTCGGCCCACAACCCACGAGGGTTGAAGAAGAAACTTAACAAAAAAGACTTTTTTCCAGACTTGAGACAAAGAAAGCAACTTCGACCACTAAACATAACAAAAATTTAGGGAAAACAGAGCCGCTATGCGGAAGCAAGAGGGAGGCTACTCTCCCCTAAATTCTCTCCCTTCACAGAAAAAAAAGCAACTGAAGCTTCAGATTGACAAGGTTAATTTTTCATCACTGACATTTACCCAGTCATTTCAAGTCCCTTAGCAATCAAATTTCTCCTATCCAAGCTGACCTAACTTTTTATTAATTTACTGAGACAAACCCTCCAAGAATGTGTGTGTGTGTATGTATGTATGTATGTATGTATGTATATATATATATATATATATACATACATACATACATACATACATCAACTTAAGGAGGAGGACCATGGTGAGAAATGACAAACTATAAAATGAAATAGTTTAATGATATCGCTTAAAAACAATTGAAACAGAAAAAATTTTTAAAAAAAAGGTCAAAAGATCCGCTTAAAAAAAAAAAAAGGAAAACCCGAAGCAAGCCCTTCTTCCAACAGAACTAGGTATGAGTATATGTCGGTAGAAAATTTAAAATTCTTCCTTTTTTGCATTGCATGCTAGTTGTGTTGTTGGAGAAGTTTTACGGCTTCAATGTCAACCTTTCAACAACCTACGTTTTTCGTGCCAACGTCCAAAGAGTCAAAGCTCCAGGACCATGGATTAATTTTAAAGCTTTGATTACACTCAAGCAACGCCGGGATATACTGCTAGTATATATATAATTTCCAAGTGAAGAGGACTAAAGGTTTAGTTTTTATATTTTGAGAGCTCTGGCATTTATTTTATTATAAACAGTGCTTAATATAATATAATTATATGGTTATGTCAATTTTTCATTTAAATGTAAATCGTCTGCACAACCACACCAGCATTGCCTGATGATGAGAATTAATCTCGAAACATAGAAATTTCCATGTAGCAATGAAAAATTGACATAACCATATATATAATTTCATTAAAAGGTATCATCGTTAAGTTTTTATATCATTTTCCATTTGTTCTTATATAATTTCAGTTCTGAAAGGAAAAAATTATAAGAACAGTCCAAAACTTCTGTACTTTCGAACGCTTTCGGCTATACTTTTAGCTATTATCAAGAATTAATTTTGTTTTACTTATAAATAAACACGGGAAAAGTTTATGCATATTCTGTATGTTAAGGTCAGAACACAAATATACACAAGACTATATACATACACGTGATAAAATAAACAACACATACACACTAAATTCAAATAGTATCCAAAAACAATAAAAAAACTAGATGATCCGTAGAGTAGAATTGAATCAAAATCTCTGAAAACAATTTTGAAGTATAAAGAGAAAATCAAATTCCGTAAGTCCGAGAAAAGATTTTTATAGCCAACGAAAGGTGACGTGAGAGATTCAACGTGCGAATATATATAAATATATATATAAAAACAGGCACGTACAAACGCATATGAAATTTTGACCTGCTCACCACTTGATTTATCAATTGATACCTTGGGCATGAGAAGTACAAACGGATCTCATATATATATATATATATATACAATAAAACAAATTCCGATGTTCAAATTCGCTGAATGGCCATTTCTACGAGAAATTTCTTGTGTCATCAGCAACAAATTTATTACAAAAAGCCAAATAACAAAATGAACGGATATTTTACCGGCGGAAGTTCAAAAAATATTTTCATCACGGAAAATTAAAGGGGTGGGATTAATAAGAAAACAAACAGAAATCTATGTCTATTTTTATTTTTAGATTTTTTGAAAACCTCTACTCCTTAACTGAGTCGAGAGTTAAAAGTTGAAATTTAGCCTTGTCTGATCGAAGGAACTGATAGGAGGGAAAAGGAAAAGGAAGGAAGGAAGTAAAAAGAAAGAAAGTAAAAGCGGGGAAGGGGTGGTTGACAGGGAAGTAAGTTAAGAAAAAAAGAAAAATCTGTTTCCATAGAAACAAGGGAAGTTGTTATCAATCGTGTAGAAAATAACTCATAGCTGTTTTTGATTTAAATAAATGGGATAAATATTATAGAAAAAAAAATTCTAGGAAAATTTGTCATACAATTTAAATTTAAATATAAAACTAGATTTAAATTAAAAAAATTAAGAAAAATTAATAAAACATTAAAAAAATATTTAAAAAATTTAACTTAAGGAGTATATATTTTTTTTTTTTTAATCATATCACCCCAAGCAAGGCGATAACGCCACTGATGCGCAGGGGGCTATGTAAGGGTAAAAAGAATGGAAAATAGAAAACTGGAAACCGCATCCTAAACAGGAAACAAGGGATGAGCCTCTTCACCTGTTCAATAGATGTGGGTGGAGTGTGAACCGGGCGATAGTTTAGTCTATCTACTCCAATTGGAAAAAAAAAATAAATAAATAAAAGAGTGAAAAGATTGGAAAAGAGAAAACCGGAAACCGCATCGTAAACAGGTGAATGAGAAAAATTCTAATTCTCAGTTATTCTTTAAGGTAACAAAAACTTTTGTGTTTTTTGTTCTCTATCCTCCAATCTTAGATCCAAGATTAAAAAAAAAAAAAAAAATAATGGATTCTACAAGAAAATCAGACAATCTTGAATCAATTTATCTTAAACCTTGGTTTCTTGGTTTGAATTTGTTTTATTTAATGGCATATCAACCTCTGAGTTATTTAATGCCAAAAAGGTGGGGTCTTAAGGTATATTTTTTAATGTTTGGTTATAGTAAGAAGGTTGATTTAATCAGATTTTGATGAAATTTCTTTTTTATTTTAGAGAACTGAAGATGTCTTCCAGTTTTGTATTCAAAAATATATTGCTGGTAAAAATAAATTTTTTCTTATAAAATGTCTCTTATGTATATATTTCTATAAAAGTCTATTTTATACTTTTATAGTGTTTTAACCCCAGTTTGCCGGGTGGGGGGTAAATATTTAGCCATAGCTGGGTCCCTAACAAGTGCTACCACTCTGGGTCAGGGTGTACCTGGGAACAACAGCAATTAAGAGGTGGTTCCATACTCCTCACAACCTCCCAATCAGAGGCCTTGCTGCCGGATGCAGTTTACTGTCAGACCCAGGACCTCAAACTTTGATGTTTAGAGGTTTTATTTAGATCAAATTAAGAATCAAATCTTTTCAAAGTGAAATGTGCAAGGTGTGTGTGCGTGTGTGTTGGCGCATACAAAAGGAAAATCAGATTGAAATCATGGACAGTTTTGAATCATCATGCAGGGAAAATATAGGAACTAAAAAAAATGAAAAACAAAATTTCAATAGTCATAAGTTTCCAAGTTGATTTTTTTTTTCTTTTTATGAAAACAGATTACATAAATTTAACCAGAAGTATTTTCATGTTGTGGCCAATGTTTAAATTTTACCATTAACAAAGAAGCATTCTAATGACTTCCTACCTTTTGGGAAAATGTTGAAAAATCTCAAAAACGGAAATAAAAAATATTGGCAAACAATTTCAAAATGCAGAAAAGAATTTGGAAACCTTTAAAACCTCTCATCCAACATTTAGACATGTGACATGCCTATAAGGAGTCAAACATGACATGAATATCAATTCAGCAAGTGTACACACACACACACATATATATATATACACACATACACACACACACATATTGTCAGTCCGTAAACGGTGAGGATAATCCAACAAGATTTCTTTAATATAAATTATTAATAGGTAAATCCATATAGAGAGCTCGATAGGTGTTAACCAGAGCGATATGAAGTTTATAAAGGAACAAATTACTAGACCCCTTTGGATATGCTCAAATTGGTTAGGAAAATCAAGTTCAGAAAATGATCGAATAAATTCCTACATAGAATAAACCAGGACATTAATGAGATTAAGAAGTCCCAGGAATTATGGATTAGAGCGGATATATCCATGAACATATACAAAATCAATCCCTCTCGCTACCAACAACTCATCAAAAGGAAAATCACCAGCACCTATAAAGTAGATAGAGAAAACATGACTGTATCCAAAATCGACACAGATGCGGCTAAATGTGCAAATAAACTTAGGATAGAAGATAGAATGGGGAAGATCGACCTGAAAGATGCCTATTTACTGTTTAAGGATCACAAGTCCAACTTTGATAATAAGCTACAGACTAGGTTGATCAACCCCTCAAAAACAGAATTAAGACTTTTTTTTAATCATATCACCCCAAGCAATGATGTGCAGGGGGCTGCGTAAGAGTGAAAAGACTGGAAAAGAGAAAAACCGGAAACCACAACCTAAACAGGAAACAAGGGATGAGCCTCTTCACCTGTTCAATAGACGTGGGTGGAGTGTGAACCGGGCGATAGTTTAGTTTATCTACTCCTATATATTATATATATATATATATATATATATATATATATATATATATATATATATATATACTGCTTACTGTTTGGTTTGTATCTGTGTTATGGGCTCCCTAATTTCCTCCTTCCAGTCTGGATGAATCGATGCACACTGACCATACTAATATCTAAAAACATACTAAAAGTATAATAGACCAAATACAAAAATCTTCCACTATCAATCTGTGGAAAGATTCTGTAGACACCATAAAATGGTTCAAGGGCATCCAAAATAAGAATAAGTCTACCTTCATTCAATTTGACATTATGGATTTCTATCCATCCATATCTAAAAATCTATTGTTAGATAGCTTAGAATTCGCTAAAAACTTTGTTAATATTTCGGATGAAGAATCGAAGATTATAGTAGCATCTAGAACATCCGTTTTGTCCTGCAATAACTCGACTTGGATAAAAAGCCAAGGAGGTAGCTTTGATGTACCAATGGGTGTTTTGGCTCTGCCCAAATCGCAGATTTAATAGGAATCTATATTCTAAATACCCTTAGTAGAATAATAAACCCCAAGCAAATAGGTTTATACAGAGACGACGGACTAATAATTATCCCTAATAATTATCCATTATCATCTCGCATAGAGAAAAAAGTAATTAGGGCATTTAAATGGCTTGGCTTTGAAATAGAGATCTCCTCTAATTTAAAAATAGTCAACTTTCTAGACATTACCTTAAATTTAACCAGCAACACATTCAAACCATACCAAAAATACAATGAAGCCCCGATCTACATAAACGTCAACTCCAACCACCCACATGAAAAAAAATTAGACAAATACCCACAATCGTCAACACTAGAATCAGCAAACTATCATCAAGTAGCAAAATCTTTAATGAGAATAAAACGCCTTACAACACCTCCTTAAAAAAAAGTGGGTTCAAGCAGGAATTGCATCACTTAGAGCCTCCCAAAAGTACCAGAACCATTGAACCTAAAAATAGAAAAAGAAAGGGCATATAGTTTAACCCTCCTGTAAACTATCTAATATTAATATCGGACAATACTTCCTAAAATTAGTTGATAAACACTTTAAACAGAACAACCCACTAAGGAAAATCTGCAATAGAATGACATTAAAAATTAGTTATTCTTGTACCAACAACGTTAATGACATCATCAATTCCCACAATAATAGTATATTAAAGAAATTTCATAGCAACGGTAAGACATAAAGTGCAACCCTCTGTAACTGTAGAATAAAAAATAAATGTCCAGTAGGAGGCATATGTAAATCAGAAAAAGTAATATACAAAGTCACCATCTATCCTAGCGTGGACAAAAACCACAAAAAACATATATAGGAATTTCCACCGGTCCATGGAAACAACGCCTATATAATCACACCCAATCTTTCTCTAAACCCCACCTAAAATATCAAACCGCCCTCTCGAAATATTTCTGGGAATTAAAAAGCAAAAATCTTTCCCCTTAGATCGAATGGAAGATTATAGGGAAATCCCAACCCCCAATAGCTTTAGAGATAGATGCAACTTATGCTTAGATGAGAAGATTAGAATTATCAAGTTTAGAGAATCTAGCCAATTATTAAATCAGAGAAACAATATAATTTACAAGTGCCGTCATAGAAATAAATTTAAACTATCCGACACATAAAATCCCGGAATCACCACCTTCCGACACCCTTACCAACCCTCCTAAACTGATAGATCATTAGTTGGTAAAATGTGCAGATCAATTGTAAAGAGGGTAAGAACCCACTATTCAATAGAAGGACACACCTATCTAGGCAAACAATAACTTTATATTACGATTAGTACACATATATGTGAAAGAAATATCCTACCCCAAACTATGAAATGAAAAATGCTCAAAATATTGACTTCAACATAAACACTTCCCCGGGAGAAATGAGGCACCCAAATATGAGGCGAGATATGTCTCTCTCTCTCTCTCTCTCTCTATATATATATATATGCGCAGGGGGCTACGTAAGGGTAAAAGAATGGAAAAGAGAAAGCCGGAAACCACATCCTAAACAGGGAACAAGGGCTGAGCCTCTTCATCTGTTCAATAGATGTGGGTGGAGTGTGAACCGGGCGATAGTTTAGTCTATCTACTCATTATGTATTATGTTTTATGCATCATATTTTTATGTATCATGGTTTATGTATTGTGTATCATTGAATGCATTAATGTACGAAAAATGGGCACCTAAAAAGATGTGTACTCTCTAGGTAGGAACAAACTCAATTAGGTAAAATAGATATTATTTCCATCATGTGGGAAAACCTAGAGGCGAAGTATGTCAACTTTAGATGAAATCAATTATACAAGCTCGAACCTTAACTTCCCTAGTGTGATGTATTTCCACCAATATATAGATAAATCAACACCCAAATGAAGTAAAATGGTATAAATAGAGAGTAACAAGGAATAATATATATTACGAATTAAAAAATAAAAAAAGAATATTACCAATTCATTTAGAAATTAAACGTACACAAACGCACTGGGTCACTATACAGGGTCCTTATACATGGGGACATAATAAACTACTAGTGAACTTGTATAAGTTATAAGTTATGTATATGGGTGTGTGCGTGCATATGTGGTCATGTTGGTGTACGTATGCACATATATAGGTGCATATGTGTGTGTGTGTGTATGTGTATATATATATATATATATATATATATATATATATATATATGTATATATATGTATATGTGTATATGTGTGTATATAGTTGTGTTTGGGCTTAAATATGTACTTAATTATCTCGTATATATCTCGTGTATATAAATATATGCGAGATTGAGAATACGTCAGTTTAGGTAACGTGATATGCGTGTGCGTATATACACCGCACTACGGGGGCGCACAGAAGCCCTATGCTTATGAAGAGTTTTCATACTCATATGTATGAGTATGAAAACGCTAAAACCTAAAAAGATAAAAAAAGAAATCAGTGGATATGTAAAATTAAACAAAATCACAGGGTAACTATATGTGGGAATATATACATAGGTATGTGTGGATTTAAGTTAATATAAGTAAGTGGGTTGACCTGGTGGAGTCACAGATACGCCTAAAGTCAGGGGAATTGTTTTTTTTTTCAGAGGTCATACCATCTAAGACAGTCAAATAACTTCAAACGAATACTACACATATTTGGAACTGGACTATATCTCTTTCTCCCCTTCCCTCCCGTTCCTTCATTTATTTATTTCCTCCTTCCCCTCACAAATATTGTCATTTTTTTTTGTTTTTTGTTTTTTGTTAGTAATTTTATGTTTAATATTATTTTTATTATGTTCCCTCTTCATTTTAAGAAAAAGCTCATTCCGGCAGAAATTTTATGCCAGATGGAGGAATATTGTAAAAGGGTCTGATGAGATGAGCTGTTTAAGCTCGTTGAAATGAACTATAGTTTATACATGACGTGTTGAGTTTTCCTTATATATATATATATATATATATATATATATAAAACACACACACACACACACACAACCACACGCGTACAAAAGCCTACACACATACACTTATATATACGCACATATATATTCCTGAAACATAAATTACTTAAAAAGCTAAAGGATATTCGCAATTGATGAGTTAAATTCGATTCTAATTATATTTGAAGACTTAAAGAAACTAATTAAAGTACGAAAGGAACGAAACATTTTATTATATTTATTGTATTCATTGTAAGGGCCCTGGTAAAAGAATCGTCACAAAACCAAAACATATATAAAGGTACAGGAAAAATATATAAAGGTGCACGAAAAAATGGGGGGGGGGGGGTAAAATTAGTCTAAGTATTCTTACTCGTTAAATGGTAGATACTATGATAGGAAAAAGGAAGAAGAAGAAGGAGGAATCTATAAGGCTGGGGTCAGTCATTGGTAGTGGGGTTCAAATTTACTAGTTAAAATTTAAA
>JBBBDQ010000309.1:860000-938384 GCA_037127315.1 Ascarosepion bandense
CCATATGTCTGCTTTCCCGACAGCTACAATCTCCAGGTGTTTAAATGTAGGGTCAGTAGACACCTCCTATCACACTAACTTCCAACTATTCTCCCAACACTCAACCTCTACCCAACCCTCATTCTCGGTATCCTTACCCGCCTATCACCCACCTTCTGACATTTCCTATATCTAACCATCCGTTCTCCACTCTATGTAGCCCCCTGCGCAATAGTGGCAGTGAAATGCTTTGCTCGGGGTGAAACGCTTATAAAAAAAAATACAAATATTAACAGAACTAATTCTGTCGAGACAAGCAATAATTAAACTACAATTGAAATCGTCTTGAAACCCACCGGGAACTAACCCGGAGGGAAAAGAAGGGGAAGAAAAAAAGAAACAAACGAAGTACCAGAACAAAAAGTCAAGCATTCGTAAGAAAAGAAAAAAAAACCCAAGACGAAACCCTTAACAATAAAGAGCTCAATACGAAAGCAGGGCACACAAAGCACTCAAAGCGAAAATAGAGCAAACAAAATCGAAAATCTAAGAGCTAGCCAATAAATTACCACGGTTTCGCTTAACAGCTCGTCAGGGAAATTGGCATTATCTATTTTTGTATTAAAAATACAAAAAATGTGGCACAAGGCCGAATACGGGGATGGGGAAGGCTGGTCTTCATCTAGTCTTAACGTTAAACTTAGCTAGTCACAATCACTGACCCAAGCATGCCGCAGTAATCCTTTCACCAAAACAACGCTTACCTTTCTTTCCACGTTCACCATAATACCACAGTGTCTCTATGAAGTCCTAACTAAAAACCCGAAATGTACACTGATTGTCTGGGGGGGGGGATAACAATATAAAAAAAACCAATGCATATTTACAAGAAAAAAAAACAAAGTATATACAAGAAACTAAACAAAACTGTATTAGTAACAAACCCCGCCACATATTCTAATATGTGATAGAAATATCAGTTAACTGGACGAAATCGATGCAAGACTATAAATAATCTAAATCATTTATTCCTCCAAGCACGCACTGACGTATGAACACATTCAAACACAAAAACAAATACGAAACTCACACCCGAAATACGAAAAGCGTCCTGCACCCACCAGAGAACTGACATATCTGGTCACCTAAACAAGGGAAGGGAGGGGGAGTTAAAATAAAAAGAAAAAATGGGGGACAGAAATAAAAGGGGCCGATGAGCAATCAAATCCTAGCTAAGTATAAACTATAAAAGACAAATTAAGACAAAAATCAAGCCTAAACTAGTCTACATAAGGGCAGGGGTGCTAAAGTTCAATATGGAGATAACAAAATGCTCATGCCTAACCGGCATCGATAAACCACTCTAGGTCAGCTCCTCTCACTCGGCACAATCGCGCAAGATGTACCCACCTTTTGCCAAACTCTGATGGAGGGAGCCGCCGCCTTTCCGTCCTAATCTTGACTTTAAGCTGATGCTAAAAGAACAAGATTAGTTGGGAAGAGGTGAACTTCTCGTCCCCATAGAGCTTCTTCTGACGCCTCCTCCATATCACGACTCTCATAACTTCTAGCAAGCAAAAGAACACATAGTGCTCAGCCTTCGTCAGTGGCGGTAACACATTGCTACAGACAGAACTGGCCTCGAGGACAAAGAACTTTCCGCGCAGAATGCGAACCATGATGCCTTCAACAAACTTGCACAGCGGTACTACGACTCTGCACTGAAAGAAGGCGTGGTCCAAGGACTCCACCTCCCCAGTACATCGCACGCAGTTTGGAGATTTCTCCAAGCCCGCTGAACAAAGCCTCTTGCCGACCCAGAGGGCCCTACGTATCACCAGCCAGGTGAGTGATGCCTCATCATTAGTGAGACATTTCAACCCGGGCGCCCACGGCCATAATGAGCGAGCCTCCTGCTTCGTAAGACCGAGCTCGCCAATCAAATCATCCTGAACGGCTTCCCGAACTAAAATTTTATATAATGCCTTACTCGACAACGCCTGAACGTCGGAGAGACCATCCGTCGCCCGTTGGAGTCGTTTCAGAGCTATCCGACATTCACGATAGAAGGCGCACTCGCCACGTGGTAAACAGCTGGCCTCTTCTTCAGACGAGTGCACACTTCTCAGGGGTGGAAAGTTCTTATGGGCGTCTTCCTTCCAGTAGTCGCCCTCCCCATCCGTTTGGCGACACATTCGATCTAGGAACGCGATGCGAAGCGTGTGTTGACGAATCTCAACTCTAGGCATACCTAGACCGCCCTCAGAAGGGTGCAGGTAACAGATCTCGCGAGACACCTTAGGGGACCTGTTCTCCCATAAAAAGGAGAACAACATCCTCACTAAATCCATTAGCATGGCACACGGGAGAGGCAGCACAGAAAGATGGTAAAGGAGAATGGGGTAGATGTGCGAGGCACATACTTCCGCCCTCCCCTTTAAGGAAAGATTCCTCCGGCACCACAATGAAATTGCGGCCTCGGCCTTCTCCTGCACCGCCGACCAATTCATCTTCAACTGGAGATCAGGACCGAAGAAGATGCCGAGTATCTTAATCGGCCCGTCCGTCCAGAGGAAAGGTCCGGGAAGAGAAACTCCCTTCCACGCACCCAACCGCAAGCCAACAGACTTATCACGGTTGATCTTGGCCCCTGTCACCGTTTCGTACCCTCTGATTTCTTTGCCGACTTCGTCAATCTCGGCCTTGCTCGACACCAGAACCGAAACGTCGTCAGCATAGGCGGAATACCTGGCCGAGGTGGTAGCACCAGGTAGTGAGATTCCCCGCAGGACCGGATTTGTCTTCAACTTACGAAGGAACGGTTCCAACGCAAGCACGTAAAGCAAAGGCGATAACGGACAACCCTGACGAATGGAGCGAGACAATAGGAAAGGCTTCGATCTTACCTCATTCACTTCCACCAGCGCACCGGGAGTTGCATATAAGAGGCGAATCCAGGAGCGAAAGTACGGCCCGAAACCAGCGGCTGAAAGGACAGACTCCAGAAATCGATGGTCAACCCTATCGAATGCCTTGGACTGATCTAAATTGATCAGCGCGGCTTCACTGTCGACTTGCTCAATGATCAAGCGTACCATATGAAGGTTGTCCTGGATAGTCCTGCCCTTCACAGCACAAGTCTGTTCCGAGCCAATCAGACTAGGCAGGACAAGCTGCAAACGGCGGGCTAAGATCATGGCCAAAATCTTTAACTCTGTGTTTAACATAGTTAAGGACCGAAAATTACCTATGCCATCCCCTCCGTTCTTATCCTTGCGTAGTAAATTGATAACACCCCTGGTGAAACGTTGAGGTATAGACCCTTGCTTCATCCAGTTGATGAAAATCAGTTCCCGCAGAGGGACAAACACGGGCGACTGCCTCAAGTACAGTTCGTAGGGAAGACCATCTAATCCCGGAGACTTATCCCGGCCAACTAGCTTCAGCGCTTCCCAGATTTCATCCTCTGTTATGGGCCCCTCGCACCCAACCGCCTCAAGGCGGGGAAAGTCAGCCAAATAGGTGGCGAACTGAGCAGAGCTCAGACCGGGCTCCCTGGCGAAAAGTTCCTGAAAGTAATCACGAAAAGCCTCACATATGCCCGCGTTTGTAGTCACGGTCCGATTATCCGGCAATGTGACGCTCGCGATATGTCGTTGGGAAGCTTGCCTGACTTCCTCCGACCGCAGTGCAGCGGCCATATTCGTCGCCTCGCAAAACATTCTTTTTAACCTAGCCCTAACTACCAGAGCTTGGTCCTTCCTGATAAGCTACGGCTACGTCCCCACTAACACGGGATTTAACAGCCCGATCGACTTTTTCTTCTGCTGTCTTTTGCGCTGCTAAACTAGCTAGATTGAGCCGACGACTATAGTCAGCAGCAAAAGACCTAATTTTGCATTTTAGTTTATCCCACCACCTGTTCCCAATGACAGCCCCCGTCAACTCCCGCTGAATCATTAGTTTCAGCTGGTGCTGGAAATGTTTGTCATCAAACAATGATGCGTTCAATTTCCAGTAACCAGCCATCCTAGGTTTAGGCTTATCTAAGTTTATCCGGACCCGGACGAGCCTATGATCCGAATAAACTATCGAATGAAAACTTGGACATTCTACGAGCCCTACGTCGACTCTCTTAACTAGAACTCAGTCGAGGTAACTAGAACGCACCACCAAAGCTGAGCCGCCACTACTTGTCCAAATCCACACTATTTCCTGCGGATGCTCGTTACGATACTTATCGACAAGATCGAACTCGTCGATAAAGTCCCGAAACACCTCTCGAACGTCCATCAAAACATGCTGAAAAAAGATGAAAATCTTTAGACAGAATCTTCTCATGATCGTGAGCTGAAAACCGGGTCTCCTGCAAACAGCATACATTCACCCCGAGACTCTGAAGATCACGAACGAGTCTCGCTCTGCGAGACTCCGATCTCAGGCCCCGGGCATTCAAACTAGCTAACCAAAGTGTCATGATCGAACCGATTAAGGTTGCGCTTCTATATTGAACAAAGCCGGGGAGAGGACACCCACGGCCTGTCCCATTGGTCCTGTACCCATGTCACTTTTGATGGATCCATCATAGGACAGGCCGCCAACGTCCAGGGGAAAAGTTAGTTTCATCGTAAGATGCTGGGGCGTCACCCTCGAGGCTGATGGCGGGAATGGGACTGTAGGTGTCTTTTGTCCTGGGGTCTTCATGGGGCTGAGGCCCCGCTGTTCGGACCTTCCCTCTGCCCCTAGCAACGACTTGCCACTCACCCTCATCCTTCTCCTGAGCCACATTTGTGGAAGGCGTTAGAGTCTGGGAGAGTGGGGGATTTGCTTCAACGGAGGTTTGACCGCACCGGTCCGAGCCGCTGCTAGGCCCATTACAGGCGTTGCGGATTTTACATTTTCGGGCAAAGGGGTATTTTGGTCGCTAGTGGCCGGAAGTCCAGGGGCCTTCATCCCTGGGCAGGAAGAGACGAGGTGACCAGTCTCGCCACACTTCCAGCATTTTGGTTTTCTACCGGTCACAATAACCGGTATCTTCCGGCCACAAAAGTCCAAACAGTTGGGGATGGAGTCGAAAGCTTCCTTATCGATCATAATATCAAAACTCCATCCCCCGTTCAGATTGTCAGAGGAGGCCCACAAGATTTGGCTATAGCGGGAGAAATAGGCGGCTAAATGTTCCCCGAAAATCTGAAGAGGGACCTCGTATACTGATAACCTGGTCTTTCGGCGTCCTTCATACTCTGTTCTTTTTATTAACACTTTACGCGCCATCTCCAGGCAGTCTTCTGCCGTGGGTAACAGCACGTCCCACATGAAGTATCTCGTTCCTTTAAATACTCGTTGGGGTTTGATCCCCAAGAACAGCAGTGTTCGGATTACTGTGTTTTTTGTAGAACGACAAATTTTGCGTGTCCGCTTGTCGACTACAAAGACTGACACCATTTTGTGTTCAAACCTTTGTAATTCTTGGGGGTTAGCCAAAAGCCCGTCCTCCTTTAACAGGTGCTCGTAACTCTTGGCCCTCTCCAAGAACTCCGCTAAGTTTATGATACAACTCGGTGGGGACTTCCAGCATAAGGGCGATTCCCCAGCCGTCTTCTGTTCTGAAACTTTATTTTCATTTTCGGTAGATTTAGCCGCAGGGCTACTTTTCTGCTTGTCTTGGTCTTTATTATTTGAACTATTTTTATTTTTATTTTTATCCGGGGGGGTCGGATTTAGAAGAAAAGCCAAATAGGTCTCTTCGGACCGACCGACCGACCGACCGCCGTCGGCCATTTTGATATCTTTTCCGATCTACTAATTTATTTTTTAAATTTTCCATACAAAAAAAAAAAAAGAAAAAAAAGAAAAAAGAACACTAGTAGAAATTGGAAGGGGAGGGGGTAAGGAATGGGGAACTGCTTTAAAAATACAAAATAAATTGAGGTAGCAAAAAAATACACTAATAAATACAGCAAAACCCCACAAAGAGAGGTGCACAAATATACAAGACCAAATAAGCCAAGGATTGAAAGAAAAATACACTTTAGCCCGAAGGCTTAAAAAACAACCGTCCGAAATCGAACAGAAAAATTACACAAACAAATATGAAATTATAAATACAGGAAAAAAAAAATTAAAGTATCGCCCGAAGGCGAAAATAAAATTAAATAATTTTCACAAGCAAGCAAAAAGTTTTGCCAAAGGACAAAAATTAAACTTTTGCTTTGTACGAAAAAAGAAGTGTTAAATTAAACGAACAATTAAAATTCAACAAAAAATTCAAGTCTAACGTTTAAAGACACACAAAAAATTGATAGACAATTAACGGTTATACAAAAACGCAAAAAAAAAAAAACAAAAAAAAAAAATAATGTATAGTCAATCAAGTAAAAAAAGAAATAAATAAATACGGTAGGATTAAAAAACTGAAAGGGAAACAGAAAAAGAAAGAAAAATAAACGGTTAGCAAAAAATAAAAAGGTCGGCCTAGGACCGAGATAAAAGTCAAACAGGAAAAATAAAAATAAACTTAAAAGGTCAACTAGAAATGTCTTTTTAACAATAAATGTTCACTCTTTTCCTTTTTTGGTATATGCCAAAATAAAAATAAAAATTAACAATCAAGCAAAAAAATAAAAGGGGTCAAAAAATAAAACGTAAGACTACGACAAAAAGAAAAAAAAAGTAATATGGCGGCCGAAGCCGACCAAATAAACAGTAAAAGAAAAAAAGAAAATCAAAGACTGAAACGAAAAACGAAAATTAAAATAACCAAATATCAAATAATATAAACAAAAGAAAAAAAAATTCCAACTTAAGTCAAAATGAAGTTCTTTTTTTTTTGGGGGGGGGGGCACTCAGGTAATCCGACGTAGGTCTTAGCTGAAAAGAAAACACGGTCAAAAAGCGAGCAGCGAGCCACTAACGCACGACAAACACTAAAGTCAGGACAATGGCTCGTCAGGGAAATTGGCTAAAGACTTAGAAATTACGCAGCATATATGTAGAATTTCAGCTTAAACAAGGAAGGCACCAAACTCAAGAAAAAAGTGGAGGGATTAACTTTATTAAGGAAAAAAAAAAGAAAAAAAAACGGATTGAGAACAATTAAACAGGAGGCTATTTGAGCAAACATTTTTTCATGTGAATACATTTATGAAGAATTTCAGTTTTTGAATTTAATAAATTCCATGCGGGTTCGAATAACGCAATGGCTAACTTTTCTTCCCCCGCATAAATTGCAGAACTTACTCCCCGGCTTATACTTGGAACCTCGTTTTAAAATTTCCCATTTTAAAATAGGATCAGTATTAGTAGAATTTTTAATGTCCCACACGTAGGACGCCAGAGAAGTGTTACGACTATACTTATGGTGCTTAAAAATGCTTAAGTGGTTGTAAAACATAATTTTAAAAGAATCCTGCGTGGCACCTATATATGTCTTAGGTTGGAGGTCCTTATCATTTTTATAAACCTGAACTTTATAAACCACGCAAGATTGCTGACATTTACCATTAAGGGGGCAATTAAGTTTTATTCTACAATTACATAAAATTCTATTGTTAATGTGTGACTTTCTAATTTTGATTTTATTTAGGCCGTTAATGATTTTACCTATGTTCGGCAAACAAGAATAACTTAATTTTATGGTGTTTTTATTGAAAAGTTTATGGAGAGGATTATCTTTACCGAAGTTTCTATTTGACATCGAAAAAACCTTTTTTTCCTATTTTAGTTTTAACTTCCTTGTTAAAAGGGGGGTTAAACCATATAATCCTTCTATGTCTGTTTTTATTTTTAGGAGATTTGGATGTAACAAACTCTAACTTGTTTTTATATCCACTCTTCAGTAATGAATCTTGGTATATTTTTTGGATTTATCAAAAATATTGCGATTAGAAGAATTTGTGGATAATCGATAAGCAATACTTTTGGGAATACTATTCATTATGTGATTAGGGTGATTAGATTTTTTATGTCCGTACGTAGTAATGTAATTTTCTTTAGTGTACGGGGCAACCGTACCATTGTTAATGTTGTGAGTTATGTCTAAATAATTAACGATCTTAAGGTTACACTCTATATCAATAGCGAAGCCATTATTTTTGAAAACATTATGCAATTGTTTTCTAATTCTATCACAACGCTGGGGAGTACTACGATCTACAATAATAAGACCGTCATCCCGGTACAACCCGTGGTTGTGAAAGTCAATTAATTCATTTAGTTTGTATAAGAGTAAGCATCCTACCAACTCCGCTACCTTTGCTCCATCATTCGCTGCCATGGGATTGCCAAATCCATAGATATCCGATTTCTTAATCCACACAGAATCATCATACTAGTGCAAGGTTTTACGGCAATGCCTAATAAGTTTTACTTCCTCTGCAGAAACCTCGTTATATTCCTTAGCTAGGTTAAAAAGTGCTCTATAGTAATCGTATTGAGCTCTTTATTGTTAAGGTTTTCGTCTTGGGTTTTTTTTTCTTTTCTTACGAATTAGAAAGTCACACATTAACAATAGAATTTCATGTAATTGTAGAATAAAACCTAATTGCCCCCTTAATGGTAAATGTCAGCAATCTTGCGTGGTTTATAAAGTTCAGGTTTATAAAAATGATAAGGACCTTTTTGTTCAGGTACTTCGTTTGTTTCTTTTTTTCTTCCCCTTCTTTTCCCTTCGTGTTAGTTCCCGTTGGGTTTCAAAACGATTTCAATTGTAGTTTAATTATTGCTAGTCTCGACAGAATTAGTTCTGTTAATATTGGTATTATTACTATAATTAATATTACTATTGTTAGCTCTAGGATCACTATAGAGCACTTTTTAACCTTGGTAGCATGGAGAGAGTATATATCGGGTTGCTCGCTCAAGGATATTCCCATTCCTCGTAAGCATTATTATGAGTTACAGTTACTACGCAAAATAGAGGCTTTTATCAGTAATTTAAGATGGAAGGCGTATTTCTTCCTAAATAACATCCGTAACACTGATTATTATAATTATTACGGTTTTAAAATCTATAATCACTCTCCTTACTGCAAGGAGCTTGATAAATTTGAAAATGAGCTTATTGAACTAGGCAAACAAATCAAGTATAGAAATTTAAAAACTAACAACATTCAGCAGAATTTAAATAGAAATTTAAATAACATACGTAAGGATAGGCATATTTATATTAAAGGTGACAAGTCTACTCATATATATCGTATGAGTAAAACCAATTACGATAAAGAACTTAAAAAGGCAGTTGTTAAACATTACAAAAATGTCCCCACTAATATTGAATGTGCTATTAACCAGGAAGCTAGTTCCTTGGTAAGTAAATTTAACCTTATTAACCGGGTTAAAAAAATTGCATTAAAAGACAGTTTTCTTACAGTAAAAGATCATAAAAGTCCATTCCCAACTAAGCCCAAATTTCGCCTATTAAATCCACCTAACACGGGATTAAGTAAAATCAGTAAATGTTCAACGTTTGTGTCGTAATTTAAGAACATACCTTAATATTAACCAGTGTCAGTCTACGTTAGACTGTATAAAATGGTTTAACCGAGTAGAAAAAAATAGGCATTGTGCCTTCATCAAATATGACGTAAAAGATTTTTACCCCTTTATAACAGAAAAAATACTTAATGAAGCTATCAACCTACGTGTGGGACATTAAAACTTCTACTAATACTGATCCTATTTTAAAATGGGAAATTTTAAAACGAGGTTCCAAGTATAAGCTGGAGAGTAAGTTCTGCAATTTATGCGGGGAAGAAAAGTTAGCCATTGCGTTATTCGAACCCACGCGGAATTTATTAAATTCAAAAACTGAAATTCTTCATAAATGTATTCACATGAAAAAATGTTTGCTCAAATAGCCTCCTGTTTAATTGTTCTCAATCCGTTTTTTTTTCTTTTTTTTTCCTTAATAAAGTTAATCCCTCCACTTTTTTCTTGAGTTTGGTGCCTTCCTTGTTTAAGCTGAAATTCTACATATATACTGCGTAATTTCTAAGTCTTTAGCTAATTCCCTTGACGAGCTGTTAAGCGAAACCGTGGTAAGTTATTGGCTCGCTCTTAGATTTTTGATTATATATATAGTGATTATACACGTATACTGTCTTAATATGTATAGGAAAAACTACTAAAAAGTTGTAAGTTTAAAAATGTATTTTTTTTTTTACAGTATTTATTTATTTCTATTATTATATTTGATATTTCAGACCGTCCTCGGCCTTTCATCGGAAACAAACGATTTTAAAATTTAAATTAGAAACGTTTTCACGAGAGCGTTCGTCCAAGAGATTGTTTACATCACGTGACGCAGAAAGCGACAGATTGTTTTAAATATTTGTAAACGTAAACCTATCTTTAATAATATTTATAAATTTTGTTTTAGAGAAAATGTTTTAATTGTATCTAAAAAATGTTTAACTATATTGAAATATTTATAAAGATTCAAAACACCTAAGTCCCCATTTAACCCTAGCCTGTGTGTATTTAATTTTAAAATCCAGTATTTTTCTTTCTTTCTGCGTGAGTGTGTAGAACTAAAATCAGAGTCTATTAGTAAACATTTGCAGTTTTCTAATGTGTGCCCTGGTTGATTGAACTGTTGGGCTATGGGGGAATATTGGTTGTTCTGGCATATGCTAAGTTTATGATTATTGAACCGGAATCTAAAGCTATTTCTAGATTCACTAATATATCCACTATTTGGACATATTGAACAGAAGAGAAAATATATAATGTTTTGGCTGTCACAGGTGAGGCGTGGTGGGTGCAATTTGATGTTGGTGTTAGGTACAGAAAATACTGCGTCGTTTACTAAATGTTTGCAAATTAAACAACGGGATTTCTGACATTTTAAATCCCTGATAGGTTTGTATTTTTTAGATATTTGGTTGAAGTGAGGATAGCTCATAGGTTGGGTGTTTGTTTCATTGCATTTATGGGTGGTTTATCGAAAATGTCTTTAATTTTTTTGTTTGATTGGAGGTTCTTGTAATTATTTTTTAAATTTTTAATAAGTGTGTGGGAATATTGATTGAGGTTAAAAACCATGGGAATTCGGTTGTTTTTTTCTTTTCTTGTATGTGAGAAGTATGTTACGATTTATGTGGATGGTTTTATTTAGTGCTTCTTTTATTATTTTTATTGCGTATTTACATTTTAGAAATTGCTTTGTTAGGTTGTTAATGTTGTATAGAAAATCTGGATGGTCTGAGCATATGCGTTTGATTCTTAGAAATGAGCTGTATACGATAGATTTTTTTTAATTTAAGGGGATGACAACTGTTAAAGTGTAGGAATTTATGTTGGTTTGTGGGTTTATTGTATAGACTGGTGGAAAGTGTATGTTTGTTTAATTTTATCATGACGTCTAAGAAAGGGACGGATGTGTATGAGTACTCCATGGTAAATTTAATTATATTGTGGAAGTTGTTGCAGAAAGTAAAAAAGCTTTTTAATTTTTCTACTCCATGAGTTCATAATCTACACACTCACGCAGAAAGAAAGAAAAATACTGGATTTTAAAATTAAATACACACAGGCTAGGGTTAAATAGTGTTTTGAATCTTTATAAATATTTCAATAGTTAAACATTTTTTAGATACAATTAAAAAATTTTCTCTAAAACAAAATTTATAAGTATTATTTACATTTACAAATATTTAAAACAATCTGTCGCTTTCTGCGTCACGTGATGTAAACAATCTCTCGGACGAACGCTCTCGTGAAAACGTTTCTAATTTAAATTTTAAAATCATTTGTTTTTGATGAAAGGCCGAGGACGGTCTGAAATATCAAATATAATAAATAAATATAATAAATATATAAATATTTAAATAAATATAATAAATATAATAAATATATAAATATTTAAATAAATATAATAAATATAATAAATATTTAAATAAATATAATAAATATAATAAATATAATAAATAAATACTGTCAAAAAATACATTTTTAAACTTAAACTTTTTAGTAGTTTTTCCTATATATATATATATATATATATATTATCATATCACCCCAAGCAAGCAAGGCGATAACGCCACTGATGCGCAGGGGGCTACGTAAGGGTAAAAAGAATGGAAAAGAGAAAGCCGGAAACCACATCCTAAACAGGGAACAAGGGATGAACCTCTTCACCTGTTCAATAGACGTGGGTGGAGTGTGAACCGGGCGATAGGTTAGTCTATCTACTCCAACTGAAAAAAAAATTAAAAAAGAAAAGAGTGAAAAAATTGGAAAAGAGAAAACCGGAAACCGCATCCTAAACAGGAAACAAGGGATGAGCCTCTTCACCTGTTCAATAGATGTGTGCGGAGTGTGAACCGGGCAATAGTTTAGTTTAGTCTATCTACTCCAATTGAAAAAAAAAATAAAAAAGAAAAGAGTGAAAAGATTGGAAAAGAGAAAACCGGAAACCGCATCCTAAACAGGAAACAAGGGATGAGCCTCTTATCGATAATTCTCTAAACATATACTGTTAAATTTAAGAAACAATGAATGTCTATTATGTTTAATCATGAGCCATTCTAAACATTGTATTTTGGCTTTAATTTCAGTTGAAAATAAAGACAAAACTTCTTCAACATTTGGATAATTTTTTATTAAGTTGGTTCTAAGCTTTCGACTCACATGATCCATCTTCAGAGAGGTTAGAAGGACGTTAACATAAAAACATCCACCATCAGCGACGATTTTATCTTGTGTTGACATAAAACTCCGCTAAGCAACGGCAACAGTTACCAAAAATATCAAACGCAGTTCGCAAATTTGTAATACGCTTCTATGACGTCACACCGCGTCGAGAGCTCGAAATGATAACAGAACCATATATTTAAATGCAATGTAATGTGCTATGACCAGATTTAAACGTGATTTTATTAAATGTGGGTTTTTGGGATTTAATATAGATGGCCTCCAATATCTGAAAGTTCTTTTTACTGTGTGTATGAGTGAGGATTATTGTATTGTTGATTAAAATATCAGACCTTCTTCATTTAGCAGAGCGTTTTCTGTTTTGTTTTTGTTTACGTTGCCAGGAATATAAGCGTTTCTAAGACTCTTTTTCTTAGTTACCATGGATATGAGCGTCTTTAAAACTCTTTTCTTTGCTGCCTTGGATATTCTCGTCACATCCCCACCATGAAAAATAGAAAATATCTTTTTTATAGAAAAGGCTATTTTCGTCACAAAGAGAATTTTTCGTTGTTTTATTTTATATTCGGGATAACGCATCTGCCGCGAGGTTCACACGGCCAGGAACATGTCTTATCTCTAAGTTAAATTCTTGAGCTATCAGACTCCAAGATAATATCCTCTGGTTTCCATTTTTATCCGGTGGATTGTGTTCGTGTACACGGTGATTGGATTGGCTGATGCTGTTAGATATATCTCAGCGTCTTAAGCTAATCTATGAGTGCTAACCCTTCCTTTTCAACGGTTGAATAATTCTTCTGGTGGACATTGAATTTCTTGGAGTGGGGTATGCGTCTGTAGTGGTTATTTTATTCACTTTCTGTAATCAGTACAGAAATGTATTAATCCGTCAGGTTTATCTACTAGTACACAGGGAGATGCCCATGCATCTGGGTTCTATTATACCGTTCTCTAGCATATATTTTATCTCCGCTCCCATCAATTTCGCTCTTTTTGGATTTTCGATAAGGATGCTGCTTAATGGGTTTAGCATTCCTGATATCGATCTCATGTATCGCCATATTCGACCGGCTGGGTACATCTGAAAATCTTGAAATCTTTGATTAGTTTAGATAAATCACTCCGTTCTGATTAGCTTAAATAACTTAATTTTTCACTTAAGTCAGATAGAATTTCTGAATTCCTTAATTTTAGAGATTTATCTTGGAGTACGTCTGAATACTGTTGTCCATGGAATGTTATTTTATCCTCCGATCTGCGTATCGCTATCACTGCTGGATGTTTTCCCTGCGTTGATATTACTTCAGCATGTTGATGTGACAACTGCGCGTCTTTTTCCGTCTATCTGGCGTATAGATTATATAACTTATGTCACTGACCTTTCTCTTGATTTTATAAGGTCATTGGAATTTTGTCTTGAGAGGGTGTGTTCATCGGTAGTAAGACAAGTACTTTGTCGCCAATTTTAAATTCTCTTGATGCTGTCTTTTTGTCATAATGGAACTTCAGCTTAGCCTGTGCTTTATCTACTTTTTCGCTAGCATATTAGCTTTGAACATTCGTTTTCTGAAATTTGACACGTATTCTGATAAATTTGTTTGGCTTGTGTTGACTAACCATTGTTTCTTTATCAGCTTTAATGGTCCTCTCACTGTATGGCCATATATCAGCTCGAACGGGCTATAACAAAGAGATTTGGGTTGCCTCCCTTGCTGCAAACATAATGAATGGTAGAACCTCGTCCCATTCTTTTTCGTTTTCCAAACAATATGCAAGCATCATGCTCTTTAGTGTTGAACGGAATCTTTCAAGGGCCCCTTGAGATTGTGGGTGATAGGCACTCGAGTGTATAGTGGTTATGCCTAACTGCTCAATAGCCTGCCGAAAAAACTTTCGATGTGAAACTAGATCCTTGATCTGATTGTACTTCCTTATCCAATCCAAATTTCGTAAAGAAATTCATTAGGGCCCCGACTATTTTATTTGCAGATACGTCTCTCATTAGTATAGCTTCGGAAAATCTAGATGTCGTACATAAAATTGTGAATACATATTTATTCCCCTTTTTCGTCATGAGTAGGGGTCCTACACAGTCAATGATCACTCGGCTGAATGGTTCCTCTGCTACCGGGATGCGTTGCAATGGAGCCGTCGGTATGTTCGGGTTAGGTTTCCCGGCTACTTGGCATACATGGCATGTATTACAATAATTTACCACGTCCCGTTTTAAAACTGGCCAATAAATGTGCCTAGCTATCTTATCGTAAGATATGTTTATTCCTAGATGACTTGCTAACAGTATTTCATGTGCTGTTTTTAGGATAAGTGATCGGTAAACGTGAGGTAATATTATTTGGTCTCTGTTTGCCCAGTCTTCCACCTCAGGAATATCATTTGGTTTCCACCGTCTCATTAGTATCCCGTTCTGGATATAATATTTCGCCGTTCCTTCTCGTTTAGAATCGTCAGTAGCCAGTTCAAAATTCTTCTTCATGTCCGGATCTGCTTGTTGTTTATCGATAAGATTCTCTCTTGTAGCTTGTAGATGGAGTATGTTTCTATTGACATTTTCTTTATCTCCTGTAAATCTAAGGGTCTTCCTGGCCTTTTTCGCTGCATTTCGGCACTGTTCGAGGATATTCCTCTTTCTGATTATCCTCACGCGTTTCTTCTTTATTTGGTGCCTGAGATTGCGCGCGCGTTCCGTTATAATTCCGGCTGCGGCGTCGCTCATTTCTGGGTTTAATGTCGGCGTTTGTTGCATGTCTCTTCGTTTTCGGGAGTAGATAACGTTTATTTTCGGACCGGCTAAATCGTTTCCCATCGGCATATCGACATTTTTCATGAGTAGTCTATAACCCCCACTTCTATCGTTTCCGATATCTATTTTGAGTTTGACTCAGTGCATAGGTACCCTCGTAGATTTGCCACTTATTCCTCTTATATATACGTGTTTACCAGTTGCTGAATTCATTCCCTTTGGTAGACTTATTTTTTAGTAATAGCAATCGGCAAGCTCCTGTGTCTCTCAATATTTTTGTTTGACGTTCTTCTACTTATCCTTGACATGTGATAACTTTTCCATTGTTATGAATGGTTCGTAGTCGTTGGGTATCTTGTCCATAGAGACTAAGTACCTCTGTTAAATCGCAAAAAAAAAAAAAAAAAGAAAAAACTAAAAAAACAAACAAACAAAAACAGCATAGTATGAATTAAAAAACAAAAGGCTCAAAACTTAATAAAACCTTTGTTAATATATTGTTTTTCTTGTTACTTTCGCCTACTCGTTTTTCTTATTGCCTGTTTTATTTCACCACCCAGTTACGTCGAGTCGACTCGTTAAACTTAAATTAGAAATGGAGCACTGGAATAAATTAGAAGATTTTTAACAGCCATATCAACCACCGAGAATTTTCCAGAGCATGCCACATCCTGGCACTCTGACAGGGTTACACTGCTGCAAAATCCCTAGTCACGCGCACTGCATTTCAGACTCTTTTTCTCTTCAGCCTACGAGAGACAACCAAAAAAATTCACCTTTCACAAATTCACTCGTAATTAATGACGCCTTACAAACTTTAACTCAAGTGAGACCGATTTTCTCTACATGTACATTGGTCAACGTAAAATTTTTCTCGCTCTTCCATTTCACCATGTGCTTTTCGAGGATCCAATATGGCGGACCATCAGTCTAAACAGTCATACGTTCCAGCAACCTTCCCCCACACCTATGAGCCACGTCCGTGCCACCCACCTTTTTTTCAGCAACCAGCCTTTTCTGTCATTTTTGGCATTACTACTACTACTACTACCAGCATCATCATCAACGTAATCAAACCAACATATTCACGGACATATTGAAAAAAAGTATTTTTAATATTTGTTTCAATCTAAGGGGGGTATTTGTGGGGTTTGATACATTCACACCCACACACACACACATGGTCATTCAGCGTTCACATGACAGCCGTAATTCCCGCGTAAACGATGCCAATAAAAGCAGGGGAACGTCACGTGGTACGCTAGTTAGGATTTTGTCCCGGACAAGAGCAGACATGTTTCTCTAACTCACACAAACACACGCGCCCTAATTGCGGGTAGCAATTAGGGGCGCAATTTTTTATTTTTCACCAGGGAAAGAAGGGGGGTATTTGTGGGGCTTGATACATTGACACCCACACACACACACACACACATGGTCACTCAGCGTTCACGTGATAACTTAGTTTCCCGCGTAATCGCATGCTAATAAAAGCGGAGAACATCACGTGGTACGCTAGTTAGGATTTCGTCCCGGGGCAAGAGCAGATATGTCTCCCTAACTCACACAAACACACGCGCACTAATTGCGGGTAGCAATTAGTGGCGCAAATTTTTTTTATTTTTCTTCTCACCGACATTAACACTATGCACATTAACTTTCATTCAAACCGGACCTTACATAAAATAACTTTCTACACATAAATTCACAATTTTTCCAACCTTCGTCAGTAGAAATCCACAGACTGCCTAAGACTACTACATTCGCATGTAAATCTCTCTCTCTACTCAACGCACACACAGACACAGAACTTTGTCTTCTGTCTGACTTTCTTGCCTAAACGCATACACAGACACAGAACCTTGTTTTCTGTCTGAATAATTTCATCAAGGATTTGAACTTTGAACTCTTGACGATAATCTTAACAATTGTACAAACCTTTCTTTCAGCTAGAGAAAAAAACTTCATACATCTTATTTTGTTTCTACGAACAGACAAAGAGGAATAACTCTTTCCTTTTCACTCTCTTATGCATGCTCTCTCAACCCTATGTAACCTTTGTTAATATATTGTTTTCCTCGTTAATTTCGCCTTTTCGTCTTTCTTATCGCCTGTTTTATTTCACCAACCAGTTACGTCGAGTCGACTCGTTAAATTTAAATTAGTAATGGACGCTTCGTCCTCTACAAACTTTTTCATCAAAACGTTTATAATATTATTAAGAGGAAAGATCAAAGCAATTTTTATTTATCTTCAAAAATTTTTTAATCCCTTTATGTTCGAAATTTTGGCAGAAAATTTTGGCAGAAAATGTTACGACCGTTTACAATGGATCACGTAATTTTACGTAACTCACTTTTTTCGGTGACAAACATTAATTTAGAAATTCTCGCGAAAATCAAATAATTGTCGGATTTTAATAAAATTTTCAGGACTCATTCACAAATAAATGACATTATATTTGAAATTATTATTTTTTCAAAGTTTTGGTGAAGGTTTTTTTTAAAAAACCTCCACGTAAATCCATGAAATTTTAATAAATATCAGTTGGCTGCAAATTATTTCTTTATTAATTAAACGTAGGACTCTTCGGAGAATATAAATCATCTATTTCTTTATTTTAAAGTTTTCGGCACTATCCGAAAATCTGCTCCGAAGAGTAAAATAAAAGTGCAATAAAATTCTGATATAATTTAATTTGATAAGCTTTTAATTCCTGGAATAAATAATAATAATTAAGTACTATTATAGTCTGAAGAAAACAAAAACAATTCGATTACTAATAAAATTTTTAAAGAATTGTTTTCATTTTTTTATTATTATAATAATTCATAAAGTTTTAAAATATTTTAAAAATCTTTTAAAAAACTGTCGCCCATTTTTTTTTAGTTAAGAACTGATGATTATATTGCCTATCGAAAATTGAAAAAATTAATAAATATAGTGCACCAATTATATTTTCAAAATAAATAATATTTTTTTTTGTGTGTGTGTGTAAATAAATATGTTCATTTAAGTACGATGTTCCATAGGGGTCATGACAAGTTTCTATAGGGGTCGTATTTATTTTAGAAGTTAACAAATGTTTTGGATTATTCCCCTTACATGGAAAACAACAGAAACCGCACTTTGATTCTGATTCAAGTCTCTTCAAGACGTTTCTAAAATTCAACAGCCTGTTTTGCAAGTCATTCCTTAAATATTTAAAGCAACTTTTACATTTTAATTCCTAATTTTCTAATTTTGTTAAAAAAAAAATGTGAAAAAATTCACAATTTGTGGAGGTACCTAAAAAGAATACGAAAAATAGATATTAAATATAAAAATTAATAAATGCCATAACATTTCATAAGTTATTGAGTTACCTCTGCCCTTATTTTCATTTTGTTATTTAATTGTAAAATTTTTTAAAAGACAGTTTTATATTATTTTTATTTTTATTTTTCATAAAACATCTTCAAAGCTAAACTAACTAAAATTCCATAAAATATTGGATAATTGCTGAAAACTGTTAAATTTTTAATTGTAACATAGTTAAAAAAAAAAAACGATTTGTATGAATAAGATTCATATCAAATTCGTCTACCATACTTTTGGCCGGATACTGTAAATCATCCATTGTTGATAAGGTGATGACAGCTGTGATAACAAGGCTACGTAATTGAGAAATGCCTTTTGAAACATTTCAGGCAGTAAGCAAGTAATTCTTGTTTGAAGTCAACTTAAAGTAAGTTTAAATTTGGTAATTTGAAGAAAATAATGTCAGCGAGGTGTATTTTATTTTTGTAAGATTTTTTAAAACCGAGAATTGGCTCCTGTTTACAATCGATGAAAAATGGCAGAAAATTTGAAATTTTAAAAACTTTTTTTAAATTTCGAAAATTTTTGATTCCGATCAATATAATTTCGGTATTTTGCTTACTGGAATTACTAAATTTAATCCCTTGGTTTTCAAATAAAGCTAATTTTAAAGCTTGAAGATAACTTATTTATTTTTAAAATTTAAATTTAAATTTAGGTATAGAAAAATGACTGGAGGTACCTAATAGAGACTATACCTTGTGATTTTGACCTTTCTTCGTTACTTGGTCGACTTTTACAATATCTGGCAATGTGCCCTCCCTTACCGCACTGATAACGACAAAATGTTGAACTTTCTTCTTTTGTTTGAAGCTTATCTTTCCTGTGTACGCTCTCACTTAGCGCACTGTTATTGTTATTTCTGATGCTATTATATCTATTTGATATTCCCACACACGTTGTGTTTCTTGCTCGGTGTGTCACGACATATTCATCCGCTAACGTAGCTAACTTTTGAGCGGTCTTCACCTTTTTTCATTCATGTAAAGTTTCAGATGGTCACTCAAGCAATTCTTAAATTCCTCCATTAGAATTAATTGTTGTAGCTTTTCATAATTATTATCCACTTCTTCTGCCGAACTCCATCTATCAAAGTAGGTCGCTTTCTGCCTGAGAAACTCTGAATATGTTTCATTTTCGCGTTTTTGATAGTTGCGAAACTTTTGTCTATAAGCTTCAGGTACTAATTCATATGCCTTCAGTATTGCTCCCTTCACCTTTTGTAATCCCCACATGCGTCGACTGGTAATGCAGCGTATGTTTTCTATGCCTTCCCGCTTAATACAGCCTGCAAAAGCATCGTTTACACATGTTTTGGCCGTTTCAGATTTATAGCCGTTTTTTTTAAATGCTGGAAGTATTTATCTACCTCTTCTTCTACAAATCGAAGCATTAATCTCACTTATTTTGGTATGTCGAACTCCTTCATTCGAATTTCCTGAATTCTCCCCTGGGCTTCGAATTCTAGTCTTCTTATATCTTGACCAATACGAGCCTTTTCATTTTCTGCTCTTGCTAGGAATCTCACCTTTTCCAACTCTATTTGTGCTGTCGTTTGTTCTTGATTTTTCACTTGTATCTGGTCCAATATATTTTCATCAAACACCTCATTGTCCACCATATGCTCTGCTATTATTTTAATAATGTTAGCCTGTAACGGAACCCTGAATCCTGATTGGTCATCAAATCGCAAAATTCAAAATACGCCAGAAAAACGGTTTTTCCACAGCTAAAGAAAAAACTCATTCTGGAGCCACCCCACGTGACTGGATTTGATATTTAAGGTTGGTCTCTAACCGGTCACAGCGGTCAGTCAGGGGAGGCGGTTTGCTGGAACACATCTAAAATGTAACCAACTGCAAATCAACCCGGAGATAAGGTCAGGTCGCACCTTGTTCTCTTTCTCAACAATTATTGCTACAAACATTTTGTACGAACTCTTGATGCCTTAACTTTCTCAATGAACATTAATTTCTACAACTTTATATTATTCCTCTTTTAATAAATTTCTATTTTAACATTCAAAATGTATATTTTATTATTCCACTCTTCTACACTAATCCACACATTCCAACTGACAACCAACCTTCTGATGAAAACCTGATAATAATTCTCATGATTATAACTCTGCATAAAAAACTTGTAAGCTGTAGGGAGTCTGACACAAGGCCGAACCAAGAAACTAACACGTTACACTGGTGACCACCCACGTTTGAAAAGAACACGCAACACGCACCCCACTTTTCACTGGCGAACCCGGACAGACGCAGAAAAAGATCTAATGGAAGGATGAATTCTTCACTGGCGAACCCCGAAAATCCAAGGAAAACACAACCATCTTCTTCACTGACAAACTACGATGCGGAAAAAGAATACCTAAATGGAAGTATGAATTCTTCACTGATAAACACCGACGTCCAAACCCAGCAAGGAAAATGCAGTGCAAAAATTCCTACTACCTACACTAGCGACTCCCAATAACCAAAAACAAAAAGAAAAATATTTGCCACGACTTAAAAAAAATAAAACAAAAAAAAAAAACTCATGCATCACAACAAAAAAATGGCAACTCAACCTTCTACAGGAAAAGAAAAAAAGAAAGAAAGTAAAAGAAAAAAGAAAAAAGAAAACGGAGCCCAACACGTGTGAATTAACTGTTGTCAAATTTTACGTTGATAAAATATCAAAAAGTAACGACAACTGGAAAATTTCAACGTACTCTCAAGTTCAAAGATACGTACCAAAAAATACCCTTTTTACTGAATACAATTGTTTAAATTTTTGAAACCAACCTAATCAATTTGTTTCACGCCTTTTCACAGAATAATGCACATTTCATCATACAGGAGATTTCATCAAATTTCAAGAGTCCCAAAATTTTTTTCAAATTTGATCAGCCTCTAATAAGAATAACGGAATTTCCAACCCCCCCCCCCCCCAAAAAAAAACCCTTATTTTATTTTCGTCTTGAAAAATATGTTTCATTTTCTCTGTATCCTTACGTTACTTAAAAATGTGACCTTTGACATACGGAAATACTAAACATACCTACTCTTATGGATTTCAAACAGTTTGGCAGTTTGTAACTATAGAGATACAGATTTGGGTTAGGAGATGGGGGCGAGGCAGTTTAGTTTTGGACTGGTCACTTTTTAGTTTTGTCTGAGTAATTCTCTTAGTGGGATGTTAGATTTTTAAAAATGGGTAGACACTTTTTATTTTACTTCTAGTGGATGAAATAGAGTGACTTTTTAGTGTTGAATTTTATTTTAGTTATTTTATTTTATTAATATAATATTCATTTTTTATTTTGTGGATTAAACATGGATATTAATTAACTTTTGGAGAGGATTATTTTAGTAAGGTATCTATTGAGGCCACATAATACTTCAAATAGGTAAATAATTTTAAATAACTGTAAGATGATTTTTATATTAGAGCACGAGTTATGACTAATACCTTTTGGTTAATTAAATTTTAACGAAAAATATTTTCGATGTTTACATAACACTGCTAATTCATCCCTATGGTTCAATGGCTCACCATTGTTAGGGTACTTTAGAATGTGCAGCTTTTCACTCAGGTATAAAGGGCAGATGTCGTTAAACGAGTTACAGATTCTAGTTTTTTCCAGGATTTTCCATTTTACTTTGGGTATCTTATTTGTGTTCTTTAATTTCCAAAAATATGCAGAAAGGGATGTTTGATTTTGATACATGCTGTTTTTGAATGAAGTTAAGTGCATGTACCAGCGCTGTTTAAAGGTGATCTTTGTAGATCCGATGTAGATTTTATTCACAGTTGGGTTTTCAGTTGATGTTATATTGCATTGATAGACAGTGGGTTTGTGGTCTTGGGTTTCACGCTTTTGCGATCGTCAGACAAACTGATTTAATTTTTTTTTATTTAAAATACTGGATATATATGTAGAGATGCATATATTGATGAATTTTTGTGGGAGTGGGATGAAAGTTGGGAGGAATATTTGTCGTCATGACGTCTTTTATACAAACGCAGACATAGATTAACACTTGTACACCCGTTGACGTGCGCAGAGACAGAGGCACACGCGAGCTAAACAACTGGGGCTCACACAGGCATAACTTCATGTGAACAATATGTGGCTTAGAATATATATGTATAAGTGCATACGCATTTGATTTGTGTATAGTGTATCTGTCAAGTTTGATGCCAGAGGTTTTGTGTTTCTATGTGGTTATATATTTTTTACGATCTGTGGAGTTTTTAGTCGTGTACGTTCTTGTTTTTAGCTTGTGTATTTGCGTAAGTATATATCTAATTATGTTTATATGTTCATGCATTAAAATATGATTGTGTCTGACCTCATTCATTCAAGGCTAATCACGTTACGAATACGCCCTGAATGTATCCAATATGTGGCAGTTCAGTCTGTGTCCAAATAGAGCTTTAAAATTTAACGGACAAATTGACAAGGAGATAAAAATAAAATTTTGTAATTTGTGTATGTATATATGCGTGGGTATATTAATCTGTATATGTGTCTGTTTGCCAGTGTATGGGAATATGCTCGTCTACTTTTCCATGTGTGGATGTTTGTCGGTTTATTTATGTGTGCGTTCTTTCTCTTCCTCATTTAATATATGAATAACTTTCTAAATATAATAACTTGTTAAACTTCGAAAATATTTTTTAAATTTCGCAACAATAACAAAGTAGATCTAATAGTCAATGAATAATGCTGATCTCAATTTAATCAAATATTAATATTAATGACCCCCAAAATTATTTTTTAAGTCTATTCACATATTCTTTATAAGTTACTTTATTCCGATTGGTCCACACTGTCTGTACAATAATACCTCCCTGATTAAAGGGGTTTTGCTTGTTTTCAATCTTTTAAAACCCTTCAATTTGAAATAAGCCTCATCACTTGATAAGACACAAGAAGTGTCGAAACAAAATAGCTACTTTTGTAGTGATATTATATCCATGTTATAATTTCTGAACAAATAAAACATATATATATATATATATATATATATATATATGGTGTATTGAGGCAGCAAATAATTTTCTAAACATATGCTGTTAAATAAAAGAGACAATGAATGTCTATTATGTTTAATCATGAGCCGTTCTAAACGTCGTATTTTGGCTTTAATTTCAGTTGAAAATAAAGACAAAAATTCTGCAAAATTTGGATAATTTTTTATTAATTTGCTTCTAAGCTCTCGGCTCATGATTAAACATAATAGACATTCGTTGTCTCTTATATTTAACAGCATATGTTTAGAATATATATATGTATATATACAGATTTTTCGGTATAAGGACTTCTATTACAGATAGTAGCTTACATTTTTTAAAATCTTTTTCCTTACTTTTTTTTCAAAGGGATTTAATTTTTTTCGCAGATTGAAAAAACTTTGAGAGTTATGGAGACTAAGAAAGATGGCCGACCAAGAAGCATGCTCCAGGATTGAACAGAGGTCAGTTATCAAGATTTTGGTTGCTGAAGAGTGCAAACCAGTTGAAATTCATTGGAGAATGTTAACTGTGTATGGTGTCACATGTTTCAGTCAGAAAATGTCTACAAGTGGGCTAAATTGTTTAAAGAAGGACGGAGCAGTGTTGAGGATGAAGGCTTGGGAGGCCTACAGAAATGAGGTCTCCTAAGGTGATCGAATCAGTCAATGACCTCATTCAGTCTGACAGAAGGGTTACAGTGGATGATATTGCAAGGACTTTGAGCTTATCTGTTGGGACAGCACACAAAATTGTCCATGATGACCTTACCTACTCGAAGGTCAGCTGCCGGTGGGTGCCAAAGATGCTTACTGCAGAGCACAAGCAGAAGAGGGCCGAGATGTCCCAGCAGTATCGAGAAGGATGGTGATGGGTTTCTGAAGAAGGTGATCACATGTGACGGGACATGGGTTTGGCACTATGAGCCCAAGTCTAAACTGCAGTCCATGGAGTGGAAGTACGCAGGCTCTCAAGTGAAGAAGTTCAAGTCCCAGCAGGCCACAGGGAAGGTAAGGCACACCTCATTTTTGGATATGCAAGGCCCAATCACAATTTCATTCCTTGAGAAAGGAAGCAATGTGAACAGTGCCAACTACTGTGAACTGCTGAGACAGGTAAAGAAAGACATAAAGAACAAACGCAGGGGTCATCAGTCACATGGAGTCGTCTTGCATCAAGGCAACGCAAGGACACATACAGCAGCCCAAAAATATCAACGAGCTGGACTAGGAACTGCTCTCTCATCCCCTTTACAGCTCAGACCTTAACCCTTCAGATTTACACCTGTTTGGTCTCTTGAAAGCGTTCACGAGAGACACAAAGTTTGAAAGTGACAATGAAGTCAAAAGTGATTGACTGAGACATCAGTCCAAAGATAAGTACGCTGAGGGAATACGTAAGCTAACGCACAGATGGGAAAATGGCATGACACAGCTGGGAGATTAGGTTGAAAAACAAAGTAAGCTTCTATCTGCATTAAAAGTCCTTATACCGAAACATTCAAATTATTTATTGAATGACCCTCGTATATATATATATATGTACACATGTATATACATATATATTTATATATATACACACACACATATATATGCACATATTTATATACATATATACATATATATTTATATACATATATATATACAAATATATACATATATATATACACATATATATATTTACATATATATACATATTTACATACATATATATACATATATATATACACACATATATATATATACATATATATATATACACATATATACTTATATACATATATATATATATATATACATATATATATATACATATATATATATACATATATATATATTATTATTCTGATTTTAGTTATATATTATTATTCTGATTTTACTTCTACATACTCACGCAGAAAGAAAGAAAAATACTGGATTTTAAAATGAAATACATACAGGCTAGGGTTAAATAGGGACTTAGGTGTTTTGAATCTTTATAAATATTTCAATAGTTAAACAAGTTTTAGATACACTTAAAAATTTTTTTCTTTACAACAACATTTATAAGTATTATTAAAGATAGGTTTACGTTTACAAATATTTAAAAAATTTGTCGTTTTGTGCGTCACGCTCCTCGGGAAAACGTTTCTAATTTAAATTTTAAAATCATTTGTTTCTGATGAAAGGCCGAGGACGGTCTGAAATATCAAATATGATAATAGAAATAAATAAATACTGTCAAAAAATACATTTTTAAACTTACAACTTTTTAGTAGTTTTTCCTATATATATATATATATATATATATATATATATATATATATATATATATTCAAATACATATATGTATATTTATATACATATAATTTATATACATATATATATATACATATATATATATTCATAAACATATATATATACATATATATTTATATACATATAGATATATATACATTTATATATATTTAGATATACATATACAAATATATACACATATATATTTATATATAGATATACATATATACACATATATATATTTATATATACATATACATATATACACATATATATATTTATATATACATATACATATATACACGTATATACATTTATATATACATATACATATATACACGTATATATATTTATATATACATATACATATATACACGTATATATATTTATATATACATATATATATATACACGTATATATATTTATATATACATATACATATATACATGTATATATCTTTATATATACATATATACACATATATATATATATTTATATATACATATATACACACATATATATATATATATATATTTATATATACATATACATAGATACACATATATGCATTTATATATACATATATATATATACATATATATATATACATATACATATTTATATATACATATACACATATATACATATATATATTTATATATACATACCTGTCGTGGCGGACAAACATAATCTCGCTGCTGGCCTTGAACGGCATCTACACTCTGTGGTGAATTGGGGCAAGAAGTGGCTGGTCAATTTCAATGCGTCTAAGACCAAGCTGTTTTCTGTCAATCATCACACGCAACCCCTCCTGCCTCCCAAAAGCATGGACCAAATGATTCTCCCTGAGAGCAATACACTGCGCCTCCTCGGCCTTGCCCTCTCTTTTGATCCCAAATAGAACCAGTACATCGAGTCCATAGCTAAATCCACTGCTAAGAAGGTTGGGTCACTGTGTCGGGCCAGGATGTTTTTCTGCCTGAAACCATCCTGCATATATACAAGACAACCATTCGTCCGTGTATGGAGTACTACTGCCATATATGGTCAGGCGCCCCTGCTGTTCACCTCAGTATTCTTGACAGGCTCCAAAGGAGAACCAGTAATGTGATACGTACTGACTTGGCGGCTCGACTACACCCACTTCCCCACCGACGAAATGTGGCCTCCCTTTGTCTGTTCTATAAATAAGTTCGTCCGAGCAGAAGCCATGAAGTAAGTCACTGGTGCCTCATCAACAGGTGTTTACTCGTGCAACCAGATTGGCAACTGGGTCCCACCCATTCACAGGTTAGTCAAATGCAGACGACAATTCTACTCCCGCAGCTTCTTCTCTCGCACTTCCCGCCTGTGGAACTCGCTCCTATATTCTTGCTTTCCTGATGGCTACAACCTCCAGGAATTTAAATGCAATGTCAATACTCATCTATTAACCACTTGACTCTAGTTCTTTCCCCACCCCGTATATCCTTTCCTTTCTCTCCACCTTTGAAACTGTCATCACACCTGCATTCTCATCTTTCTATTGCTCCTTTCTAACTGGTTCGTCTTCCTCTTCACTCTCTTCTAATTAATCTTTTTACACTTATGTAGCCCCCTGCATATCAGTGGCATTACCGCCTTGCTCGGGGTGAAACGATTAAAAAAAAAAATATATATATATATATATATATATATATATATATATATATATATATGCGCATATACGGCGGGTTGTATGGTTATGTGCTGCTTTACCCGACATTGGTTTTCGCGAGGCCGTGGATTTATAAATAGTTAAGAAACTATCTGGGAAGTGGGCCTTGAATATCATGGTTATTAGTTATTGCTTTGACAGTCGCTGCTATGGGGAAGCGTGTTGTGTTTTGGCCGAATGATTTGTATTGGTGTGGGCTATGTCGTGTATTGACGTGATAATCGATGTCGAATGCTATTTAGGTTGGCATTCGGTGTTGGGTTCTGTGCTTGCAAAGTGTTATTGTGTTGATATGTGCCGGATTGTTTACATGGGGAAGAATTTGTTGGGGCGTCCGAATCGTATGAGGGTACCCATCAGATATAGGCAAGTTAATGTCTAAATATTAGTGTATGTATATATATGTGCGTATGTATATGTGTATATGTATGTATATATATTTGTGCGTATATGTGTATATATGAGTGTACATCTGTCCTTTTGTACTAGTAGACATATTGATATTTGCTTTACTTACTGATATGTATGTGTTTGTATTCATTTACTTGTATGTGTGTGTATGTCTTACATGTATGTATGTATACTTTTATATGGGTATTTGTATATATATATGTGTGTGTGTGTGTGAATATGTATATGTGTGTATGTGCGTATGTATGTATATTTGTGTATATGTGTATATATTCATACTTGCATGTATGTTCAGATGTCCATGTATGCACATTTATCTCTCTCTCTATATATATATGTATGTTTGCGTATGTGTGTATATGTATTTGCATATGTATGTATATATATTTGTATATTTGTGTATATATATATACAGGAAAAAGTACTAAACGTTTCTCATTTAAATTTTAAAATCATTTGTTTCTGATGAAAGGCCGAGGACGGTCTGAAATATCAAATATAATAATAGAAATAAATAAATACTGTCAAAAAATACATTTTTAAACTTACAACTTTTTAGTAGTTTTTCCTATACATATTATTAAAACAGTATACGTGGATCATCACAGTGTTATTATATATATATATATATATATATATATATATATATATATATAGATAGATAGATAGATAGATAGATGTATTTATGTATGTACGTATGTATGTGTATAGATAGATAGATAGATAGATGTCTTAGGTTTCACGCTTTTTGATTGTCTAACAAACTGTTTTAATTTTTTATGCGGATGACAATATATATATATTGTCACATACCTGTCTCGACGATAACCATCAAGATGTTTACACGTCGATTCGGGTATATTGTATTTTCACTGCTATGGACAGGTACGGGTTATCTGCCCCAGATCATAGCAAATGGACAATGATAAATAAAAAATAAATTAAAATAAGATTGCTGTTCGATTGATATAATCGAACGGCACCCTTCCCAGGGCTGCTTCAATATATTAACACGGGCGCTGAACAGCAATTCAAGAATGTACGTCGAGACAAGATGATTTTGATATAAAATTTTAATAAGTAATAAAAAAAATATTTAAGTATGTCCAATGACCTGAACCTCAAATTTATATTCAGATACCCAACATAGTCGAAATAGCTATTTACAATATACAACAGCAAATATGAATGAATACAGGCGACTACGAATGCAAGAGATGAACACAAGATAAAATGGGATGGTGTATGTGGTTCCATAATATTCGTGGAAGTGTATGCGTGTTCTAACATGGGTCTAAGAACATAATAACTTATCTTTATATCCGTTCCTTCTCTCTTTCTTTTACTGTCTTTTCTTTTCTCTCTTCTTCTTCTTCTTTCTTTATACACTTGAAATGTATGTAGTTACGACTGTGTCTGTTTTTTCTGTTAACTATTATGTTTTCAGCATACAAATATTCTGAAAATGTTCGCAAATTTCTTTATTCTTTTCTTCAACCAGCGTCGCATTTTCTGTATTCAAACAATTCTGCTTTGTTCTTTATCTTCAAAATATCTTCCTTTATATGTTGACTGCTCTGCGACGCTATCTCTCTTTTCTTTTCTTTTCTGTTCTTTTCTTTTCTTGATAAACCACTTGTCTTTGCTTCATTTTTCTTCTTTGAATAAACCGGAATCAGCGTACGAATTATATTAGAGCTTTTCTTTTTATCCTGGTCGCTATCTTTCTTTCTTGATAAAAGGATTCGACCTCGCTTTCTTCTTATTCCTGCAACAAGTAGGAGTCAGCATACAAATAATATTACAGTCTCTTTCATCTTCGTTGCTATATTTCTTTCTTTCTTGATAAACGGCTCGGCTCCGCTTTCTTTCTTGTTCTTTCAACCAGCATACAAATTTTCTCTTATCTTCGTCGCTATTTTTTTTTTCTTGATAAAACAATTCGGCTCCGCTTTCTTTCTTTCGAATAAGAATTTATAAGTTCAGTCTTTTTCTTATCTGGAGTTGCTTAAGATGAATTGGTTAAATTGCGCTTATTATCTCAAATAAGTTTTCCCTTCATTCATCATTTAACAGCGCTCAGTAAATATGATTGTTCTGTCGAGATTCTACATGCAACTGACTTCAAACGTTTGCTTACCACTTGATTTATTTTTTGGCGCAAATTCTAACTCCTGCTGCTTCACGACTTGCAACTGACTTCCATGTCTAGCTTATTTCCAGTCTAGACATTTGATACTAAGGATATCTGGGTCAACTAGACTTCACCGCTATTCCAAAGCTGACTAGTTTTTCACGTGATCATCTCCTTGGTAAAACGCAGAGACCAATCTCAGTATATGTGTGTAGGTGTGTGTGCGGTTATCTATATCCGTAACAATATACACACACACACACACACACACACACACACACACACACACACACACACACATATATACACACAAATATATGCATATATATATATATATATATATAAAAATCTATCGAAAATTATTTATGAGTAAACTTTTGTATGTGTTTGTATGTGTGTGTGTGAGTGAGTGAGTGTGTGTGTGTGTGTGTGTGTGTGTGTGTGTGTGTGCACGCGCGTGTCCGTTACCTATAGATTCCGAAACGGCTGAACCGATTTTCTTGAAAATTTACACATTTCTACTATAAGCGTCTACGAGTGTTCTTAGCTAGGTTTTGTGTCGAGGTACCCCTGATAAATATCGAAAATCGATAATCGAAAAATTTGGGTTATAGAAGGAGTGGTCCGATTATAATCAAATTTGATACACTTAGAGACAAAGACATAAGCAACGATATTCAGAGGTTTCAAGGTTGCAGTTCTTACAATAGTGCAGAAAGCGATAATAATATATATATATATATATATATATATATATATATATATATATATATATATATATATATATAAGGCAAGATGTTTGTGTGTGTGTCTGTTTATCTGCCTGTATGTCTGTTTTTTTTAGCCATTTTGTTTTAGTTTTTGCTTCGGGTTTGGCTCTAAGTAGGTAGAATTGTAGTTCTTAGTCTCAGCCATGATACCATTTACTCAGATAAATTATTTAGCCTTCAAAATTCATGTTTACAACGAAAAAAACTTATTTGATATCGATACCAGGAAATCAAAATTTGACATATATCAATTCACTTTTCTTTCAGTCTACGGTTTCTCTTTAACTGGAAAACAACTATTGTTGTTTAGTCTTTCGTGCCAAAGTCTAAAGAGTCTGAGCTCCAGGATCATGGATTAGTTTTAAAGCTTTCATTACACCCAAGCAACGACGGGCTATAGTGCTAGTATATATATACTTATATTATGCTTGTTGGGTTATTATAGACTATGAGGTCAATTGTTTTAAACTTTTTATAATATATAATGAGTTTAATTTGATTATTACTTTTGACTGGTTTAACATTTCTACGTATTATGTTTTTGAGAGTTTTTTCATCTTGTTTATAATTATTATGTATTTGGTTGCAATAGTATAAGTTAATAGTTTTATGTTTATTTTGATGTAAACCATTATTACGTAGAAATGTTAAACCAGTCGAAAGTAGTAATCAAATTAAACTTATTATATATTATAAAAAGTTTAAAACAATTGACCTCATAGTCTATAATAACCCAACAAGCACTAAACTAAATTCTCTACAAAAACCACGTAGACTTACATGTCATCTTTCTGATCAGAGTACTATTAAACAACATTTCTCTGAAAAACATAAACATGTAGGTAATATCAGACAGATTTTGGGCAACAATACGGTGATCCTTAATCATACACACAGTAAGAGGAACCTGCAGATATTGGAGGCCATGTACATCAAATCAAAACAACCAACACTCAATAAAATCAACTTTAAAACAGGAAATAACATATTACATTGCATTTGACTACATAGTTTTGTTGTCATTTCGCGCTATCCCGGTGTAATCTCAGGATAGTTAACTTTTTAGATATTAGCCTTAACCTGTCAAAAAACACATATAAACCGTATAAAAAGAGTAACCAGGCCCCTAGTTACATTAACGTTAATTCCAACCACCCGAAATCGATAATAAAGCAAATACCCAAAACAGTAGAAACCAGAATTAATAAACTATCGTCAAACAGGGAAATATTCGATGAGAATAAAGCAATATATAATGAAGCCCTTAAGAAGAGCGAATTTAAGGATGAAATAGTTTACGAAGAAGAATTAGAAGACAAGGCCAGAAACAAAAATAGAACTAGAAAAATAAAAATAATATGGTTCAACCCTCCTTTCTGCAAGTTATCCAGGTTAAACATATGGAAATATTTTTTAAATCTAGTCAACAAGCATTTTCATCAGCAGCTAAGTAAATTATTTAATAGTAAAACATTCAAAATTAGTTACTCTACCACTAGAAATATGCAGAATATAGTAAATTCACACAACCACCAATTACTAAGAGACTTCCTCAACAAACCCCCAACAAACAAACCCTCCTGCAATTGCACCGATAAAACGAATTGTCCCGTGAAGGGTAGGTGTAATTACGAAAAACTATATATGAAGCCACCATATGTCCAGTGAAGGACCCCAACAACAAAAAAGCTTACACAGGGATATCCGCGGTTAGTTGGAAATAGAGACTATACAACCACAATCGTTCGCCAATACCTCCTTGAGAAACCAAACCGCCTTATCTAAGCAATATTGAAAGATCAAGGACGAAAGGTTCACCCCACTGGTCAGATAGAGAAACACGCCAGTACTCCCAACAATTTCAGGGATAGGTGCAACTTATGCCTGGAGGAAAATTTAATAATTATAAAATACAATAAGCCAAAGGAACTACTAAATCAGAGTAATGAAATAATATTCAAATGTAGACACAAAAATAAATTTAAAATAGGGTAGAGAGACACTGATCGGACTTCAAATCAATGTGAATCATATCGATTTACACGAATGGAATTGGACGGTTCTATTATTTTACCTTTTTACACTTTTTTTACAATCTCTACTTCTATTTTTTATGCTTTTTATTTTTTCTTTGTAGGGTTTACCTTGTATTTTTTATTTAATTTTTCCCTCCCCTCATATTTTTCATTGACTTATCCTTTATTATTTATTTGATTGTTTTATCTCTTACTTTTTATTTTTTCATTTTTTATTTTTTTTTTATTTTTCATTGTTTATCTTTTATTTTTATATCTTTTTATTTTTTATATTTATTTTGATCCTTACACTCCGGGATTTCGTCATTTATTCCTAAGATTTTTATAAGTAATGTAACTAAATAACTTTGTGCATATATTTAGGTCACGAAAGGGCGTTATGTTATTACCGCCATTTCGGATCGCCACCTTTGCTTATCAAAGAGTTAAGAAGAAACTATTTGATTCGTTGGACGTGCACGCATGTGTACGCGGGTGTATACGCGCACGGATCCGTAGGCATACGTATAGGCACGGATAAGCACAAGCATATGTATGTACGCGGGGACACGGACATATTGCTGCGAAATTGGATTCCCAGTATTGAAACGTGCTTATTGTTTTCAAATTTCTGTTGTGTCAATATGACTATGGACTACAAGCAATATCATAAATACCGAAGGGCTTTCGTTCATTCTTATAAATTAACTTGATTATTTTTGCAATTGGTTACAGGGGAGGTGTGGAGCCCAGTGTCTATTAATTTTATCCCTAGGGTCCTTAGTCTCGGGATCCGGAGGATCGATCATGTGCGACTGTGACAATCTATACATATATACGTGGATACGCAGAAATGTCTTACCCCCTTATGGTTCCATTTGATATTACTAGTGTCGCCGGTTTAACATTACCTATTATTAATATGACTCGTACCTCATAAAATTTTAGAGATCGCGGTTTAATAGAGTATTTTAAGAAAACAAAATCTCGAATGAAAGTTATTATTCTAATTATGGTGGGAACAAACCCGACTAGGGATATAATCCATGAATTAGAAGAAAAAGAACGTGTACTTTCCCACAGGGCATATATTGTGGGAAAAACTCTCTCTACATATGACAAAAATTATATAAAAGACATAGACTTTTATAACAACAAGAAACACATACAAAACTTATAAACTAAATTTCAAAAGCTAATTAACAATAGCAAATGGTCCAGGATCGGCAAAAAAGATTTAATTAGTAATTTATCCAAATTCCATCTATCGGATACACAACTAGAAGCATTAAGCTTCAGTCATAAATTTGCCACCGGATTACAAAAATATGATTTAACAGATTTTATCATCAAAAACTACCAAAATACATATATATATTTATATACATATTTGTATATTTATATACATATATATATATTTCTAAAATTATATCTATATTTATATACATATATATATAAATATTTATATACATATATGTAGATTTATATACATATATATAAATATATATATATACATATATATATATAGATTTATATACATATATATAAATATATTTATATACATATATATTAATATATTTACATACATTTGTATATATATAAATATTTATATGCATATATATATACACATATATATATATTTATATACATATATATATATATATATAAATATTTATATGCATATATATATACACATATATATATATATATACATATATATATATAAATGTATTTATATATATATTTATATGCATATATATATACACATATATATATTTATATACATATATAAATGTATTTATATATATATTTATACACATATATAAATGTATTTATATATATATTTATATACATACATACATATATATGTATATATATATAAATATTTATATGCATATATATACACACATATATATATTTATATATGTATATAAATGTATTTATATATATATTTATATACATACATATATATGTATATATATATAAATATTTATATGCATATATATACACACATATATATATTTATATATGTATATAAATGTATTTATATATATATTTATATACATACATATATGTATATATATATAAATATTTATATGCATTTATATGCACATATATATATTTATATATGTATATAAATGTATTTATATATATATTTATATACATACATATATATGTATATATATATATAAATATTTATAAGCATATATATACACACATATATATATTTATATATGTATATAAATGTATTTATATATATATTTATATACATACATATATATGTATATATATATAAATATTTATATGCATATATATACACATATATATATATATATATTTATATACCTATATATATAAATGTATTTATATATTTATATACATACATATATATATATATATCGATAATTTTATTCATATATATATATATATATGTATACATATATTTATATATATATACATGCATATACATATAGATTTATATACATATATATATATATGTATCCCTATACATATATATATACATACGTATATACTTATACGGGCCACCTACCTTCCTATTCCTATTTGCCCGTCGGTGTTTCTCTGGTTTGACATTCCAGGCTTCTTCTGTACGTTTTGTAGCTTTCTCAACCCACATTATTTGGTTACGTGCCCCCTACCTCTGCATCTCTTGCATTTTTTTTCTTATGATCTGGGTGCTGCCCCCACCTTGTGTGGCAGTCCGCTGCACGATGTCCCTCATAATTCCACTTTCAACACACCAGGCAATATCTACCCGTCGTGGGTTTATAAAACCCATGTCTTAACGACCACTGCTTTTTTCTGGGGCCCTTCTCCCATTCTTCTTCTCCTTCATTGACCCATTTATTTACTCCTGTGGGTTCTTTCTGCTTCATTGTCTGTTATCCTTCTTCCACCTGGGTTTCTTTCCCAGGTCCCTCTGTGTAACTATCTCCTAGTCCAGGTTTTGTGTCCTACTATTCTTCACCTTATTCTAGTCCCTGGCTCTCTTTAGCCAGTGCCACCGCCGCTGCCAACCTAACGGAACCCTCTTTCAATACATCATGTCGGAAGCACTCATCCTGTAGCGCACCGACATAAAAGTCCGCCAACAGAACCTGGATCGCCGCGTTCTCTTAACCTCAGCAGGAAAGGCCTAAGAAGCTACTCTCTCCGCTCTCTTCCACAGTTCCTCTGGTCCTTCATTCCTTTCTTGGACCAGATCCATGAGGCTTCTCATGGCCTCTATGGCCGTTCCCTCATTTGCATATTGTTCCATCAATTGCTTTTTAACTTCCCCCATATTAATTGTGGGTCCTTTTCTATTAATTTATCTGTAAACTCCGACGGTTCTCCCGTCTCATCGTCAAATGCCATGCACATCGTCCTCTCTCAGTCAACTCATATATAAACTGACTCTTGTTCCCCGCCGCTAACCAACCCTTCAGTTCTTTTGTGTCTCCCCCAAGGCTCGGCACTCTGGGTCCCTCCATTAAACCTCTTAAGTAAGTAGACATCCGATGTCCTACCTCGTCAATGTCTAACTCTGCCATTCCCTTTTCCCCCTCCCCGTGCTCAGATATTTAAATGAGTAAAAACAACAGTCTATAAAAAACAAACGAATACGAAGGAAATCGATTGTGGAAATGGCAAGCAACAACAATTTCAGGGAGGAACCAAAAACCTGGCTCTGGGTTGGTCCCACTATGTTTCTTGGTCGACGAAAATCTTTTTTTTTTCTCCTCTTTCTTTTCGAGCGTTTCAAACCTTAGAGTCAAAATGACTAAAGTTCCTTTAATTCTCGCTCTCTCCTTGATACAGTAGTCATTCAGGGTCAAATCATGGTCACGGAAACCAGATTTTGACGTCGCATATCGTCGGAGTCTTCGTGGCCTGTTGTCTCTTGTGTCAGTATCGATCCTGGTCTGCAAACAAGCCGTCAGCTGATACTCGTCGGTCGTTGATGGCGTTGACACAGTAGCTGGTTCTTGGAGTGACCTCTTCAACTGTAGTCTCTTTTACCCACGCTGTGATTTTGATCTGAAGAGAGTTAAGTCGAATTATCACTGGGATATATTTTTTTAATCATTTCACCCCAAGCAAGGCATTCCACTGTCACTATTGCGCTTGGGGTTACATAGTGGAAGGTAAATAGAAAGAGTGGTTAGATATAGGAAATGTCAGAAGGGGGTGATAGATAGATGGGTGGGTGGGAAGAGTGTTTGAAAGAATGGAAGCGAGTTAGTTTTTAAAGAGGTGTCTATTGACCTTACATTAAAACTCCTGGAGATTGTAGCCGTCGGAGAAGCAGTCATGTGGAAGGGAATTACACAGTCGGGAAGTGTTGGAGTAGAAGTTGCGGTTGCATTTTATCGGTTTCACTGTAAAAGGGTAGGATCTAGTTGCTAATCTAGTATCTCGTGCAAATTCCAATCTAGGGGGCACCAGTGATCTAAGTTCATCGGAGCAGAAGCTGTGAAAGTATTTATAGAAGAGACACAGGGAAGCCACGTCGCGCCGGTGAGAGAGAGACTGCAGGCGGTCTGCTAAGTCGGTATCGATCACATTACAGACCCTCCGCTGTACCTTGTCGAGAAGCCCAAGGAGAATATCAGGGGCACCCGACCAGATATGGCAACAGTATTCAATGCACGGGCGGATGGTAGATTTATATATGTGCAGGACAGATTCAGACGGAAAAAACTTCCGGGTCCTTCACAGAGAACTGACTTTCATAGCAGCGGATTTATGGATTCGATATAGTCATTCCACTTGAGGTCCGCTGAAAGTGTGAGACCAAGGAGGCGTAGTGTTTTACTCTCTGGGAGGCAAGCCTGGTCCATGCTAATAGGAGGTAGGTGCGATTGTCTATGATGATTAATTGATAGTAGCTTCGTTTTAGAAGCATTAAAATTTACGAGCCATTTCTTACCCCAGTCCACTACTGATTGGAGGTCCTTTCCAAGCTCGGCTGCAAGGTTAGCTTTGTTGCCCACACCAGATTTTTGATCGAGGCGAGATGTCGGAAATTTACAGATGTAACGGGTCTCCTGATTGGCTGATTTAACCCGAACCTCGTTTTGAACTTTAGGCGGGCTTTACCAGAGGTTTTATGTTTTTTTTACACGATGGTTTTGTTCACTCCTTTTTTCAGCTAGCACGAACAGTATCGGACGTATTTGTGCCGCTCCGGATTTTTGTTGCAGCAGGGCCTAAATTGGCGCCCACTTGTCTCGCTATATCGAGACCATCTTACCAATTCTTTGTAATCTTTTAGGCTAATGCCACAACTTTGTAACAGAGAAAATCTCTTGTTACCCTTCTTACCTTAAAAAGGATACCCTATGGGCAAAGCCTTGCCTTCCTAGAGAAAAATTCTCTAAGCACTATCATCTTATACCAAGATAAGAAACTGTGAAAGAAGCTGACCCAGAAGAAAGTTCCTGTACGTCGCGGATCGCAGTTCCTTGTGTCTTTTTCATCCCACTCCTAGACGGAGGATACTATACCAAGCTAAGCAGAGAAAAGAGACTATACCAAGCTACACTGTAGCAGCAAAATTCAGCATATTTTTGCAAGACAAATAAATTGTTTTTTCTATACCAGGTATGTCTTGTTATGTTTGATAATTTCCTTTCACTGCTTAAGCGCTAAGCTATGTGAATATATTTCTCACATAGCTTTTATTGCAAAAATTTTTTCCTTGCAATATATTTTGCAATAGCTTTTATTGCAAAAATATGTGCGTTACATATTTTATTGTAAATTTTTCCCTTCCAGAATTGTTATTTGTGTGATTTTTTTTGGTGCTTCTTGTCTGCTACCTAAAAAAAAAAATTTTTTTTCAAAATTTGTCGGAGAGGGGGTTGGTTTGACTGGATAAGCCTTGACATTTCCTTATTTCTCTCTCTCTTCGCATGTTATCCTGGTTGAATGTCTAAATGGGACTGCATGGAGAATTTCTGACGAAATCATTCCCTTCGGCAATAGGTACAATTTTTTGAAGCCGGTTATTATTAGGGAGGATAAGCAAGTGTGCCCCCCCTTTAATCAAATTATTGAATCCTTGCCTGAATGTTCGTCGTTCTTATCGACAGTGCCTTAAATCCGGTATATTCATATTCAGATACACTTGGCCCATTTTTTGAGGATTCCTCTGTTGAACGCGGAATTGAACTTTTCCTCTCTCTCGAGTCTATTGGAATCGACGAGAGTGAAACCTTATCTTCCTATGATGAAGAAAAAAAATATGACATTTAGTGCTTGTTAAAATAACATTTAGTGCTTGTTAATATAACATTTAGTGCTTGTTATGGTGACATTTAGTGCTTGTTAATATAACATTTAGTACTTGTTAATATGACATTTAGTACTTGTTAATATGACATTTAGTGCTTGTTAAAATAACATTTAGTGCTTGTTAATATAACATTTAGTGCTTGTTATGGTGACATTTAGTGCTTGTTAGTGTAACATTTAGTACTTGTTAATATGACATTTAGTGCTTGTTAGTGTAACATTTAGTACTTGTTAAAATGACATTTAGTGCTTGTTAAAATAACATTTAGTGCTTGTTAATATAACATTTAGTGCTTGTTATGGTGACATTTAGTGCTTGTTAATATAACATTTAGTGCTTGTTATGGTGACATTTAGTGCTTGTTAATATAACATTTAGTGCTTGTTAGTGTAACATTTAGTACTTGTTAATATGACATTTAGTGCTTGTTAAAATAACATTTAGTGCTTGTTAATATAACATTTGGTGCTTGTTATGGTGACATTTAGTGCTTGTTAATATAACATTTGGTGCTTGTTATGGTGACATTTAGTGCTTGTTAATATAACATTTAGTGCTTGTTAATATAACATTTAGTGCTTGTTAATATAACATTTAGTGCTTGTTATGGTGACATTTAGTGCTTGTTATGGTGACATTTAGTGCTTGTTAGTGTAACATTTAGTGCTTGTTATGGTGACATTTAGTGCTTGTTAGTGTAACATTTAGTACTTGTTAATATGACATTTAGTGCTTGTTAATATAACATTTAGTGCTTGTTAATATAACATTTAGTGCTTGTTAATATAACATTTAGTGCTTGTTATGGTGACATTTAGTGCTTGTTAGTGTAACATTTAGTACTTGTTAATATGACATTTAGTGCTTGTTGAAATAACATTTAGTGCTTGTTATGGTGACATTTAGTGCTTGTTAGTGTAGCATTTAGTGCTTGTTAGTGTAGCATTTAGTACTTGTTAATATGACATTTAGTGCTTGTTAGTGTAACATTTAGTACTTGTTAGTATAACATTTAGTACTTGTTAGGTCTCTCCTTTCTGTGTATAGTACTGTACGTAACAGGTTGGAGGACGCAGGATTCGATCTTCAGTCCTGTAACTCCAACTGTGCGGATTTGCAAAAGAAAATGTCAGAGGATGGATCAATTACCTCCCCCTTCCCTCCTATGAAAAGGTACTGGGGTATCATTATTCCCCTCGACAAGATACAATCAGACTTGCGCCCACTGAGATTAACATTAACGTAGACACTAAACGTGGAATTCTGTCTCAGACTTCCAGCATCTATGATCCGCTTTCCTTACTTCTCCCAGTTACTATTCAGGGCAAGACATTCGTTAGCCAACTATGGAAAAACAACTTGTCCTGGGATCAACAGATCCCTGAAAATTTTACTATCCCTTGGCAAACTCTTGCTAAGGAACTTAATGAATTAAGCGAATTTGAGTTCCCCAGACGTGTGTTGCAGGAGAGCTTCCCGGTGGAATTTATTTGTTTCTGCGACGCATCTAAGCTCGCATACGGGTTTTCTTTATATGTTAAACAAGGAAATCGATGTTCCTTGTTGTTCGCTAAAGCTAAGGTGGCTCCCATTAAGCAGAAAACCCTACCTACTTTGGAACTAATGGCGATCTATCTCGCTCTCAAAGTTGTTCCTAAGGTTATTGAAGCCTTGAAGCCTATCAACGTACTTTCTATTTTCCTTGTGTCAGATGCACAAGTAGCCTTATCTTGGGTTTTAAATGGGAAGGGGTCTAAAAGAAATATTTTTGTGGAAAATCGTGTCCTGGACATAAAAAAAATGTTGGAGGACGTTAACATCAGATTTGGCGTCACCCCCTTGTTCAAGTATGTCCCTTCGTCGGAAAATCCTGCGGATTTGTTGACTAGAGGCCTTTCAGCCTCTAAGTTTAAACAATTGTTCGATTTTTGGGTATACGGACCCGATTGGCTAAATCAACATAGCATCGACTGGCCAGTATCTCCATTACCTTGCCTTAATGACACCAACCGGAAGATTGTATCCTGTATGTTAACCGAGGATTCTCGCGCAGACGAATCCAGTCTTCCTTTAAATATTTCTAAATTTTCAACATTGTCTAGAGCGATCAACGTTCTTGAAAAGGTTTTAAGGTTCGGTGATAAGTTGATGCATCGACACACTGATACCTACCATAAAGCCAAATTGTTGCTTTTTTCTGATATGCAAAGGGAGGCATTTCCCTTTGAGTTGGAATATTTGACTCAACCTTCTAATAAGGTGGTACCTCCTAGATATTTTAACCCCCAATCACTTTCTACAAACTGGCTACAATCCACGTTTGTTAATTAGTAACTATGGATCGGAAGATCTGTGCCCCGATCCCCCTAGTAGAATAAAGCTGGTGCAATCTTTGGAGTTAAGACATAAATATGTCGAAAAATTTAGGAAGATGTGGCACAATGATTATCTGTTGTCTCTGAGAGAGAGGGATACGAATTTGAAGGGAGATTGCCCTCTAAAGGTGTCAGTTGGAGAAATTGTATTAATCAAATCTCCTAATAAGACTAGACCTTTTTGGAGTCTAGGTAAGGTGCTTAGACTCATTACCGGGAACGATGGTAAAGTTCGCTCGGCCTGTGTGTTGAGGAACGGTTGCGAACAGGTTCATTCCTTAAAACATTTATTTCCCCTGGAATTAAAGGCAGACAGAAGCACATTCAGTTCCCCTTGATCTTATTCTAAGAAAAAAAAAAAGTAATGGATAACCATTACTTTTTTCGTTCTCCGTTGGCAGTGTGTCGGAAATTTACAGATGTAACGGGTCTCCTGATTGGCTGATTTAACCCGAACCTCGTTTTGAACTTTAGGCGGGCTTTACCAGAGATTTTATGTTTTTTTTACACGATGGTTTTGTTCACTCCTTTTTTCAGCTAGCACGAACAGTATCGGACGTATTTGTGCCGCTCCGGATTTTTGTTGCAGCAGGGCCTAAATTGGCGCCCACTTGTCTCGCTATATCGAGACCATCTTACCAATTCTTTGTAATCTTTTTGGCTAATGCCACAACTTTGTAACAGAGAAAATCTCTTGTTACCCTTCTTACCTTAAAAAGGATACCCTATGGGCAAAGCCTTGCCTTCCTAGAGAAAAATTCTCTAAGCACTATCATCTTATACCAAGATAAGAAACTGTGAAAGAAGCTGACCCAGAAGAAAGTTCCTGTACGTCGCGGATCGCAGTTCCTTGTGTCTTTTTCATCCCACTCCTAGACGGAGGATACTATACCAAGCTAAGCAGAGAAAAGAGACTATACCAAGCTACACTGTAGCAGCAAAATTCAGCATATTTTTGCAAGACAAATAAATTGTTTTTTCTATACCAGGTATGTCTTGTTATGTTTGATAATTTCCTTTCACTGCTTAAGCGCTAAGCTATGTGAATATATTTCTCACAGAGAATAAACTGTGGTGTCATCGGCGTACATACCTACTTGGGATCTTATGGTATCTGGGAGATCATTAATGTAGATCAGAAAGAGCGTAGGACCTAGGATAGAGCCTTGAGGGACACCAGCGTTCGTATGGTAGTTCTGGGAGGCATGTCCATTTAATACAACTTTCAATGTGCGGTTAGATAGGAATGACTGGATTAGTTCAAACAATTGTCCAGCTATACCGTAGCTCCGCAGTTTGCATAGAAGGCCAGCATGCCAAACTCTGTCGAACGCTTTAGAGATATCCAAGGCTACGGTTCGGGCTTCACCATTCCTGTCGAGTGCCTGATATATGTACTCAGTGATGGTCGTTAGCATATCAGCAGTAGACCTGGTGAAGCGGAAACCATACTGCTTGTCCGAGAGGAGCCTGCGTGCTGTGAGATGCTGAACCACCTCGGCGTTGATAATGGCTTCGAACACTTTGCCAAAGATCATCAGTTTGGTGCAAGGTTTTCGTCGGGGTTCTTCTCTTCCTCAGCAGATAACTTTGGTTATTATTATTTCAAACTTTGGTTAGCAATTTCAAACTTTGTTTGCAAAATCACTTCGGAGCTCTGCAGTTGATTCGACTAACTTCATCTCATTCCTTACCGGAATCTCACAGGAACTATGGGTGGCGGCGGACAGCGGCAGTAACTTGAATTTACTTCATCTCCGTACGGCGCTGAAAATGTCTTTAGAACGGTGGATGGCGGCGGTATCTCGAACTCACTTTATCTCCATGCGGCGCTGGAAGTGTCTTGGACTCTCGTATTTATGCGGGTCCCTTTTTACTGGTGTATAGTGAGAATGCATAAGGTGTGTTATGCAAATATCCTAACATTCAACCAGTCTCTGTTTCACCCATCCAATCATGGACTGTTCCCCACTCCGCTTGGGCGGAGTTATTACGTAACGTCAACTTCTCTTTGTCGTCTTATATTTCTCACTTCCAATCACGAGAGATTTCCCCCTCTGCTTGGGCCGAGTTATTACATGACGTCAGCTCCTCTCAAGGAAATTCTAATTAGTCATTTTCTCGGAATTAATAATTGTTCTTTTTCTTCTCTTAACAAATCAACTTAATCTTTGCTCTAGACCGAATTCCCATCCGGAGAAATATGAAAAATCTCTTCCTTAGTCACCTTGTTTATACTTTCAATAAAGCGAACCTGGCATTCTGACCTCCCAATAATTTGTAGGTGTGTATCGATTTGTATGTCGCTGGGAACAAGAAAATAAAATTTTCCTTTCAATTGTTTCATACTGATTTCAACACGGTGGTTCTAACACTTGATTACTAATTATATCGGTCATATTTCGCCAGAGATTTAGGAAAATAAAAAAAAAATATATATATTTTTTCAATTGTTCTTTTCTGTCACGGATAGCGTGGTACATCTTCCAACACGGTCGATTGACACCTCATCTCTCAGTTTCGTTTTGCTGGATAACATCAATCATATGATATGATTACATTCCATTTCTATTTTTAGCCAATTTGCAATCTTGGGAAAGCGAATCTCTTTCTAACAAAAAACAAAAATCAACATCGCTTTCTTTTTCTCCGTTCATGTCAGCTATTTTATCCTAGGTAAAAAAGAAAATCATAATTGCAATCTTTATCTTATTTCTATTTTTAGCCAATTTGCAATCTTGGGAAAGCAAATTTCTTTCCAATAATAAAACAAAACAAAACACATCGCTTTCTTTTTAACCGTTTTTCGTCGGAATAAAATAAATGTCTTTTTTAGTTAAATCTTTTTCATCCGTAATAATTTAAAAAAAAAATCCATTAACTCTTTCGTTTGTATGCCATGTTATTGTTATAGATGGTTTGGCTCTAAAGTCCGGTTTATGGTCCTTAGTTTGTAGTTTACTGACCTGGTCACTAGAACATAATTTCAGGCACATGCCATCTTACGAATTCGTTTTTATTTGTTTCCAATATTGTAGCTTTTGCAGAAGTTTCCCAGACCTGACTTTAAAATTTAACGGATAAACTGACACGTCGATAAAAACACAAGTTGAAAACACTTCAGTATATATATGTGTGTGTGTGTGTGTATATGTATTTGTGTGAGTGCATGCATACTAGTATATGTTTGTATGTGTATATCTTGTCTTTTGTCCGTATGTGGATATCTATATATTTGTATATGTGTGCGTCTATCTCCTTTCCTCGTTCAATATTTGTATAACTTTACAATAATCTAAATCTAATGCTTTGTTAATTTAGAATTTAAAATTCGTAGTTTCTAACATTAATTCCTAATATATATATATATATATATATATATATATATATAGATATATATAGATATTCTTTATTTTAATATATATAAATTTTTATTGTAAAGTAAAGCCAATAGTCAATCAATTATGCTGATTTCTTTTTTAATCAAATATTAACATTAATGCCCCAATAAATTGAGTCTGTTCTTATGTTCTTCAAATTAGAAATTACTTGTATTTTGATTGGTCATCACTGAATACATAGCAATGTCTCCCCGATTAAGGGGGTTTGGCTAGTTTTGAACCTTTTAAAACTTTTCAACTTGAAATCAACATCATCGTTTGATAAGACACTATGTAGTTGCCACTGCAACCAGAATTATATTTATAAATAACAGCGTTTACTTGGTGAGGAGGGAGAACATCCTTGTGCTTTGAACAGAAATTAGGCCGGGTTTGAAAAACTATACGAACCTCAGCCGAGAAAAAAAAAACAATCACGAACACTCGATGAAATCTGTCTTGTCAAGCTTTCACAACCAGCTCCTATCCAGAGGAGTCTAAGATGTACAGTTAAAAAGTAACCTGCTTCAGTTTTTACCTTTCTGACCTCCACAATCTTGTCACGGATAACGGAATGCACAGTATTAGGTGGATACTCTAAACCACATAAGCTCTCCGCCACAAAATTGATTTCATCATCCAGAAAAGACTTCAAACATATCATGAATTAGGGTTTTATTAGTCTTACATTTCATCGGACAAAAAGAATTCCAACGCGTATATAGCCCCGCAAATGTCGGTTTCCTATATACTGAAGTGAGAAAGGTTGCTGGTGTCCGATGTACCAGGATATCCGAAAAAGCCAAATGAGAATTAGATTCTTTCTCAACCGCAAAGCCGTTTTTAGAATGTCTGGTAATGTTAAGCTACACACTTATTTCGATAATTAAATTTTGTACCTATAAAAATATCTTTAAATACATGCATTTGATCCCACGAATGTGCCCAATTCAATGTTGGTGAAATCTTTTAAGCAGCTTGATTTGCGTCCGATACAGAAACCAAGTCTCTGAGGCATACAAAAAAGTGGATAACATACAGAAAGTTTGGTTCTTAGAGTGAGATCCTCATCAGACCAAACCCTGTCTTCTGGCTTGCCAAAAGAACCTGCAGCCTTGCTGATCCTTTTTCTGATTTCAACATCTAGAGCTATTATTTGAGAGGGCACTGCCGTGACCTTCGCTATAATAACTTCTACAAATACTATATTGAATAATTTTTGCAAAAAGAAAAATGACAACATAATGGGAAAAAATTTAAATTTAAAAAAAAAAATAGAAAATTGGAAATATTTTATAAATAAATAAATAAACAAATAAATAAAACATTTTTACATGTCATTATTTTGTCATTAATTCAATTTTGAAAATTTACATCACTTAGTAAAACATTGAACAACCAGTATCTACCCTTAAATGAATTGTCTCCCTTTAGCTTGACTACACTTGATGACGTCACATTTGAATAGATAGGCCTTATTATAGCGACGGTCACGGCCTGCCCAGGTAGACAAAATGCTACAGCATACAGCTCCCTAACAAGATGTTCGCACACAAGAGTCTTGGCTTGGAATTCTCTCAAGTTGAACACTATCAGTTGTTCTAGAACAAAAACAGGCTCCAATGTCAGTCATGAAAAGTATACCAAAGGACAGGAATAACATTCTTTCAAACATATTTCTCTAACCGATTCAAGAGCAATCATGCAACCACCTTTCCAACAACTTCAAGCAGTAAGATTTTGCAATAGCTACCACAAAGTGTCTTCTTGCGTTTCCATTTGTACAGTGTGATCAAAATGGCATCAATCCAGACCCGAGTAATTGGATTATTGTTCCAGATAGACATAATCAGAGAGTGTACTGCTCTGTGAACGTTCAGGCCACCATGAACTAGCAATTCAACTGGAATGCCATCTCGCTGAGGAACACTATCCACAGCAGTATCATCTACAACAGAAAGGTTATAAAAGAGGGTCTTCAGTAAGGTGGTACCATCCTTAGTAAAGAGAGGCGTAATCAAGTAAGGCTTTGGACGAAAAGCCTGGTCAAGCAAGTCATAGAAGGTCTTATCTGTTAAAGGCCAACTGCACTTGCTTAGATAGACCCAACCTCCGCAGAACACTGCTCCTGACATTAGCAAAACTGGTAGCATGATATAACCTGTTTGAAGGTGAAGAGCTGAGAAGTCTTTTGTGGGTTCTTCTCTTTTCATTAAGGAGAGCATTAACATCATCACAGTTATCACTAAACCAGTCCCAATGCTTGGTCACTCTTATTCCCAGAGTGTCAGCCCCCTTCTCAAAGATAAATTCCTTGAAGCTTTCCTAGCCACATCCTGAAAAATCCGTTTGGTCAAACGTAGATCTCAAAGCATTTCTGTAAGTGACATCCTTTAACTAGGAGACATCAATGTGCTTAGGTGTCCTGACCCCATTGACCCAAATCTTATAACGAGCAGAAATTTTGACTTTTGCCGAAAACAATGGATGATCTGTGTCACACACTGCTACATGCATTGTATTGACCTTACAAAAATCCCTACCAGTGTTGATGCATAAGTCATGTATCGGTCAGCATTGAGAGAAATCCTCAGCCTCATTATACACTCATTGACACCTACTGGCTGTTCAATTTCGTATATTAATGTGTTCTTCACTGCAAAACCTATACCAGCCTCACGTCTCATTCTCAGATTTGCCAGACCAGAATATCGTGTAAACCTGAATCTGGCTCTATAAGTTGATCTCCTTGCAAAGAAGATCAACTTATAGAGCCAGTCAAGATAAAGAAGCAATGTCCACATTGTATATTGCCAGCTCATTTAAAATAGCAGTTTTACACTCAGATCGTTTCCCATTGTTAATCAGTGTTCTCACATTCCAGCAGCAGAGCTAAAATGGGATTCTTCAGGCAAAAAAATCTTCCTGAATTCTGTTCTCGCAGATAGGAACAGCCATCAGCTAAAGGAAGCTTTGGAACATATTTTCTAGTCCAACTTTGGGTGAGAAGTGCTATTGTGAAAAGGCTGCTCAATCACATGATGCTCCACTGAATTACCCAACTGCCTTTGGTGATGTGAGAAAAATGGATAAGACCCATGTTGTCTATATATATATATATATATATATATATATTTTATTTTTTCAAGTATAGGGTAGTTAAAATTCTGTATCCAAAAAACACTATTCTTAAAAAAGTACTCAATACAAAGTAGAGCAAACAATATTTATTTTGAATTTATAACATAAATGTTCTATCACTACAAAAGTAGCTATTTTGTTTCAACACTATAATTTGTTTCTTATCAAGTGATGGTGCTGATTTCAAGTCAAAAAATTTTAAAGGTTCAAAACTAGCCAAACCCTTCAATCAGAGAAACAGTCTGTGGTAACCAATCAAAATACAAATAATTTCTAATTTTAAGAACATAAGAACAAACTCTAAAAATTTATTGGGGCATTAAAATAGAAATCGTTATTACTTTTCGACTATTAGTTTCACTTCACAATAAAAATTTATATTTAAAAAAAAAGAAAAGAAAAAGAAAGCGTGTGTATGTATATATATATATATATATATATATAGATAATGTACATGGTATATACTAGTTTATGCATGTAAGTGCATATATGTTTGTGTGTGTGTGTGTGTGTGCATCTTTTTTCTCCTAGTTTCTTATTTGAATAACTTTACAATAAATCTAATGCTTTGATAAACTTAGAACTTCAAATTTGTAGTCTAACATTAATTCATAATAAATATTTTTTCATACATACATACATACATACATACATATACACACACACAAAGACACAGAATTATAAAAAAAATCCATAAATTTTAACATGTTTTGCTTTTATTTAAGATTCAGCAGAAATTAAATATAGAATTTAAAGTGCTGTTAATTTTTTTCTTTTGTAGACTGCACATGTATTTGTCAGGTCTGGAAGCATTCATACATATAATTCTTGTATGCTAGTGTATTATAATTATAGTTATTCCATATGGAATTTTGTTGATGTGTGTGTCTGTATGTCTAGTGAGCATTTGTCATATAGTGTTTGTATGTTGATTGGAGGATGTTTTGTGGGATTGTGAAAGAGTTTAGATTAAACACAACCAGTGTAACCTAATCTTCGATTCTTCATTATTTGTTTTTATGGCTTATCAACCTTTCACTGTGAGAACATTTTTCTACATTTTAAGAACATTTTGGAGATAATAATTTAATGATACAAGTCCTAATTAATCTATAGTTTGTGAGAATAAATGGATTCCTACCTTTCCGAAGACTGAAATTGAAACTGATTTCCATTTCTGAGCAGTTATCCATTACATTATATATGCATCCAAACTTACAGCACTTGGTAGTCTCAAACAGTCATCCATTTAGGTACTAACCAGGTTAAAGAACTGTTTTTTTAAAATATGATATGGCTGTAAGTACTACATTATTTTTATTTTTTTTGCTTTGAATACAAGTAGGAGCTTTGCATGTTGAATGTGCCTGAAATTCAAGTGAGTATCTATTTTCTTTTGTTTTTTCAAACTTTCAACACAGTGAGGTGGATAAAAGTGGGAGTAAGATTTTATATATGGCCTCTCTCACAACAAAATATTTCTGGTAATGTGATTTATATACAACTTTAATGTTTCCAACCAGAATTTTCCTTAAGAGTTCTTGTAAATTGTGGGCAGCTAAATGTTATATTTTTGCACTTTGATCATGTGAGGCAGGAGCATGTCTAATATAGGTAATTTATTTATGACAAGAAAGTCTCATGTTGAGCAGTGAAATTGATATACTATATCACTAGTTCAGATTTGATGGAGTTATTTTGATTAGTGTCAACAAGGTTTGTGGTTTTCTATATAATTTTTCTGTAATATAAGTTTCACATTTTTTGGGGGATTTACAGCAGAAATATGATTCTTTGCATAGTAAATTTGTTCTGCTAATAATTATTGTGGTTGCAGTAAAATATGTTGTTTTGTTTGGTGGGATTGTTATTTAAACAAATAAAATTATTCTTACAAAAAATATGACTATTTTTGTAAGAATAATTTTATTTGCTTAACTGGGAAAATAAGTCATGACTAATGTTTGTTTTGTGTTTTAGCTCACTCAAGAAATATTCCCTGGAAAGAGGAATTTAAGTCTTTTTTTCACTGCTATTTTATATTTTTCCTGCCATTGACTATCAGAGTTTAGGAGATATGTACTGGGTTTTTGTTTTTTTATATGGGTAGATGTATGGGAATTTGTTATTGACCATGAGGCCACATGTAAATTTTAAGTGCAGTTTTTTTTTTCACAAGTTGATTTTAGATTTATAGTTTTATCTTTTTTTTTTTTTTTTAAATCTATTGAACAGGTGAAGAGGCTCATCCCTTGTTTCCTGTTTAGGATGCAGTTTCCGGTTTTCTCTTTTCCAATCTTTTCACTCTTTTCCTTTATCTACTCCAATTGAAAAAAAAGAATAATAGACTAAACTATCGCCCGGTTCACACTCCACCCACATCTATTGAACAGGTGAAGAGGCTCATCCCTTGTTTCCTGTTTAGGATGTGGTTTCCGGCTTTTTCTTTTCCATTCTTTTTACCCTTACGTAGCCCCCTGCGCATCAGTGGCATTACCGCCTTGCTCGGGGTGATATGATTAAAAAAAAAAAAATCAAAACAAAAATGTTAACATCCCTTGTATAAATTGGTGTTTTGTCAGTTGTATCAAACCTTTTCAATATGTGATATGTAGAAGTGTTAAAAGTTTTTAAAAAAATAGAAAGACACCCACTTGAATTCCAGCCACTTCTACTAGTATTCAAAACAAACAAACAAAAAAAAAAAACAAAAAACCTTAAACCATCAAGCAAAGAGAAATTAACAACACCTAAAACAAACCTCCTTGACAATGGCTTAAGTGGTTTGGAACAATGGACAATTTTAAAAAATCTATTCTTTCCACCAAATAAAAAAATGTAAGAATGCTGGAAAAACTAAAAAAAAAATTAAATTCTTGTTTGCAATACTTAATGAAATTTGTTTACAGGAAAGGTTGCTGCTCATATATATTATATGCATAGGTTTGTATATACATAAAGAGAGGGCTAAAATCCCAGGCATGACATCTAGAGGGGTGTGGGCTCATTGCACAGTGCCTGAGGAAACCCCAAAAGGTTAAGAGCCAAAGCTTGATCAATTTATGTATGATTTTCTGAAAATCTCATATTATGTGACAAGAAAGTTTAGTATTATGAGATGGGCACATGGATAATATATATCTTAACATTCAGATAAATACTGGCTTAGGCAAAAAGGTCATTTTGTTTTTGTTACAAGTTAAACTAAATACTCTGACTGTAATTTAACTATTCAAATAGAGGATCTATTTGGGCAACAGATTCTCATTTCCACATATTTAGTTTCAGCTTTTATTGTTTCCTTTGTTTCAAACCATTTTCTTTATATCTAGGAAAAGTTTGAATATAAATCATCCAATGACTCCTGGGTGCTTTTGACCTTGCTCACCTATTATCAAAGAATTACTTTTTTGAGGATTAATATAGATGTCTGAAAGCATGCATTGTTTTTATCAATTTGACTTAGTTATTAAATATATTTAAGATGTTTGCTTATAAACTGAATTGAATTTCACAGAAGATAGTTGTCTTAACCATGAGAAACAAGCAACCTAATAATTTGTTTTTCTCCTGGCTTATATGGTATAGTATTTTTGTCAGATTTCTTGTTTTGTTGGTAATGTTATTAGATGTCAAATTACCAATTAGTTAATGTAGCAAATGTATAACTAATGTATTTGCTATTTAACTTTACATTTTAGAAATTCTTTCAATGAGCAAGCAAATTTTGAGATAAAAATGGCACATTGAAGTTTTGGTTTTGTTGTATTGATAGTGGTGATCACATTTTTAGAAATGAGTGACAAATTTAAAAGGGTTCTTACAATATTTTTTCTAGTTTGTTATCAGTGTGCTATTTAGAAACCATAACTATTTAAAAGAGAAAATGCCAGACATGTTGATGTGTGCAGATATATTTGCAAAACACTGAAATGTCAATCATTAATGCATGAGGATATGGTATTCAGAAACTATCAAAACAATACATACCTACAAACCTTTTTCAATTCACAAAAATTCTTTGAAAATGGCTTTTATTTTTTTTTGAAAAATGCTCAGAAGACATTGTACAATTTATGTTCAAACTCTACCCAGAAACATATTTTCCAATTTCTGCTAAGAACTTAAGGGGAAATTAAAAAAAAGAAAGAAGGATTTTTTGGTTAGTCTTTATATAGAATGTTATTTGTTTGAACATGGTTTTTGATTGATACTTGTATTTGAGTAGGTATTATTTTTAATTAAACAGTGTATGTATGTATGTATATATATATACTGGCCTGATTACTTCCTCTGTGTGTGTGTGTGTGTGTGTGTGTGTGTGTATATATATATATATATATATATAAAATAGCAGATGGAAGATATGGATTGGAATCCAACAAGATGATAAAATAAAGAAAACACAAATAGGAAATGTATCTCAATCTAACATGTTTTACTTTTATTAAAGCTTCATCAGAGAGCCAGAGAAAAATGAAAAAAAAAAGACAATATTGGTATGTTATGGCTTTGGGTCAGATATGTTACATGTATTAAACCAATAGATAGTTTTTAAATATATGTAAAGAATATTTTAGACAACAAAGTATGTAACGGTGTGGGTGTGAAGAAATGCCTGTCTGTCTAGATGTTGAACAGTAAAATTAGTTAATGTATGTGTATATGTATGTGCATGTGAGGAAAAGTCTCTAGACATAATTTCTGGATAGGTCTATGAAATGTAGCAAGATGTTGCAATGATTTTGTATTTGGTTGGATATTTTGTTTACGTGTGTGTGGGTGTGTGAGTGAGAGAAGAATGCTGTTGTGATGTCTGTATGGATTAGGAAATGCAGCTAGATATGATAAACTTGTTTTTAGTTGGAATTTTTCCCTAAGTATTTATGTGTTTTTTAAAGATAAGTTTTTTTTATTTCATTTATTTTTATGTATTAGGTAAACCTAAGTTAGATTCATGAAGAATAGATCTGTAGAAAGATGGTGAAGTAATGTAATATTTTTAGCAAGCTTTTATAGTAATGCTATTATGTTTTCAAAATATTTTTTTCTTTTGGTCAAAAATCATAACAGACCAGAATTCTATGTCTTTATTTTTCCATTTTTCTCTTGATTTCTGAAGAAGATTTAATAAAAGTGAAACATGTTAGATTGAGATACATTCTTATTTTTTCTTTTATCATATATCTTATTACTTAAAGTGTTACATTTAGTAGATAAACATGTTTCAGTAGACATTTGTTTTTAAACAGTGCTTGCTGGACTGTGCATGTGATAGTATTAATAAAGAGAATGTTTCTTCCAGTAGGATTTAAACCAGCGTCCTCTTTGGGAAACTACCATACTGCATTAGACTGTTCTGCCACAGAAAGCTTAGTCAAGCAAAGTTTAATTACCCTACACATCTTTTGTTCTGATCTCTTAAAGAACATTTCTGCTTTTGTACCCAAATTTGAACAAAATTATTTCTAAAAGTTTAATGGACTTTTATTTATAATTGAAAATTATTTATAAAACTTTTAGTCGACAAATTTGGTTTATTGATTCTAACATTGAAAAGAAAAAACTACACAATTATGCAAAGGTAATAGAAAGAGTAATGATGCTGTTTATGAAGTTTTCTTTTGAAACTTTCTCAATTTAATTAAGCAGTATGGAAGATAACAAATATTCAACTCAAGCATCGAAAATCCTTTCAATCAACCTGGTCATGGTTGTTGCTTTCAAGTATAACCCGGATATAAGAGAGATTTTCTCTGGTCCCAAATTAGAGCCTGTGGTAATGTATATAAAATAGACCAAACCCGGATATAAGAGAACATTTATCCGGTCCTGACAACTCTCTTATATCAGGGTTATATTGTTTAATCAAAAACTTCTTCAGCAGATCCTATTTAAGTTCTGGTTCTGAAATAAATCAAGATAAGCAACAAAAATATACTTTTTAAAAATAGAAAAAGTAGGTGCAATGAAACTAGTAATCATATCTTGAGTTGGTCTATAGGTAATATTGTGTATATAATGGAATTGGGAATCTTTTATAAGACTAATATAGAGAGAACCAAATGAGTGATTTGAACAAGTACTATCTATTAGACCAACAACTACAATCAATGAAAAAACACATGAATTTAGTTAAAAGAAAAAGCATGATATTCTATCAATATAATGTTTAACTGTGCATTTCTTTAGTGAACAGACTAGAAATGTTACAGTATTGCAGGAAAGCTTTCAGTTATCTGCTATAGTTACCAGACACTGCACATCTTCAGATTACCATTTATTCTGGTTTTTTAGATTTGCCATAATAGTGGCAGGGAGAGTATTTAATTCCTTAGAAAACTGCAAAAAGCATCTTCAATAGTTCTTTGCTGAAAAAGACAAAAGCTCTGGGGGGATAGAAAGGCAGTAGAAGATAATGGAACAAGACAATAAATGTGTTTTTGAATTAAGTTGATGCTGGAGGGAAACAAAAAAGGCATAAATTTGTATCATTTACAATTAGTAGGTTAATAAACCAAACCAATCCAGAATATCAAGTTTTTTTTTTCTTTCTTTCAAAAGTATATTAGTTTGAAGCAAACAAAATAATTATATTACACCCTAATCCCCCAATTTTACAGTTAAAAATAAAAACTCTAAGAAAATTTCATTATTCCTTTAAAAGACAATGACAAAGAATTTGCCCAACATTTCTCTCTTAGAGACACACATACAAAAAATGGGGAACAAATAAGCAAAGGACTTGGCTGAAAAATTTCATTAAAAAATATTAGCCAAAGCACTGTTAGTTTTTTTTTATTTCATTATTTTGCTTTTATTTCCAAACTTTGATAAAGAACGACAGCAACTGTTTCAAGTAAAAAATCAGAGGCCCAGAAATCTTATTAAAATCAGCTACTGAGCCTTCACATAATAAAACATAATGCAATAACAGACCAACCCTTAGTAAAAATGGAGCAAACTTTTCACATAAATCATTTAAATAGCAAAGTCCCCAAGTAAGAAATATATTTGATGATACGCTAAGAACTAAGCTATCATCTCATCAAAAAGCAGAAGTTAGAGATGAACATGGAAGTCTTTATTCTGATTTTATGATTATAGGAAATTCTGTAATGGTCACACAAGTTGTTTAATTAGCTCTTAAAATCTTAAATCACATTCATTTAGTGTCAATCAGAAGGTATGTATTTATAGGTATGTTGAATAGAAAAGTTCAGTAATTGTGTTAGAAAAATTAGTATGGCATAAGTAATGGAACTTTTAGAAGAAAAAAAAAACTTGTCAAATCACTTATCCATCAGCTTACTACTTTGACCAATGATACACCTACTAATGCATAGTGCTCATCAGTTTCATGTTGAAAAATACTATTAGAAATTTCTCCAGCAGAATTTCTGCAATGTGTTAAAAAACAATCATTCAATAATTAATAAATACTAATAAAAAATGGTAATATAGAAAAAAATCTGTGTAGAATGACTTTATACATATTTTTTCTTGATTCTAAATTTTCATTTAAAAAATTTTCAAAAAATTATTTCAATTAACAACTAGTTCAAAGTCTACAACAAAGAAAACAGTTACATATTTGCACATAAAAAAAGGGAGAAAATGACCAATGCCTTTTTGTATTAAGGACTTTCTGAATCATGTGATACATAAATTTATTTATTCAAGATTACTTATCAATCTATAGAAATATTCACTGAATTAAAAATAACCAAAAAACTCAAGACATAACTTTTTAAATTTGTAATTATTATACAAGAACTATTTATACATATCTGTTCGAATTTAGCTTTTATAAGTTTCAGCAATTCATAACAAATGTTATATTTTTAATTTAATAATGTACCTTTTATTCAAGCAAGAGAATTACTGAAGACATTTGTTGTGTGGATAGCAAAAGCAAGAGAATATGTCAACATATTGATAATAGCTAGCATCACTTTCACAAAACAGTTCAACAAGTTCAAGTTCATGAGGCTATAATGGTTACCCCTAGAACTGAAGAGGTTAAAATTGTAGTGGTCAGTAAAGAACCCTCCTGGGATTCTGTTCCACAAGGCGGCAGTTCTTGGCAAGAAGTTGTCCGAGTGGAACTTTTACTCGTTACTGAAGGAACATGAAGGAAATGAAGGAAAAGGTTTGTCTCAAAGTATTCGACATGATGGGCCTTAGCTGGAAGAGTTGGGGCAATTAAGGAATATAGTTTTTTCTGAACATTTTTTAATGGAAATAATGATAGAGTAGTTAGATGCTTACCATGTTTGCAGGAAAGGGGTTGTAAGGTGGAAAGCAATTCATTACTCCCAGGCACTTTTTAAGACTGGAAAGTGAGCAGCATCAACCCAGATAGAGAAGCAATACACTATTTTCAGTGTGATCTGGCTCTTGTAAAGAGCAGACTCTAAATGTTTATATAATTAGTTTCATTTGAATTGAAACAAATTAGGTTGGAAGTAAACAATTTGAAGATTAAATACTAGAAAGTTAAAGAATACAGAATTTTAACGGCAAACTGTGAATAGAAATTGATAATTTTTCTTTTTAAAAAAAATTGCAGTGAAATTTGCTGATTTTTAAAATTCTCTCTCTCTTACATTTGAATATCTGAGAGAAATACCAAGCATCTATTTAGTAGATTTTTAGATATTCTATAGATCAATATAAGAGAATATGTCAACATATCGATAATATCTAGTATCACTTCCACAAATCAGTTCAATAAATTTATTTATACATTAAGTTGTTTTCCTGAAAATCTATTGTAAAACAAAGAGAAAAAAGTTAAAGTTTCTAGACTTTATCTAGCACCTTTTTTATTTTTCTATATATGAGGGACAAGAAGAGGTTTGAAAAATCAATGTACTTTAGACCTTGAGGGCAAGTGATTAAAAAATGATGAACACAATGAGTCTGATTAGTATCGAATAACCAACTAGTGTCTTACAAAACGCAAAGCAAGATAAATCATTGTGGTATATATAAATCTTGTTATAACAAAAACTTTAAATGACTATAAATTTTAAAAGTTTTACTAATCAGAAAATGAGCGCGCACACACACACAAAGAGGTGCTAACAATTCTCGACTTAACAAATTCTGATGTTTGGTCAGTGAAATAGAGATTTTGGGAGTAAGTTTGACAAAACTTTTCAGTGCCTTCACATCAGGCATTACAATGAACATTTTTTGTCTTTTAATTTAGATGGAATTCTTAAATTATAATATAACTTAGCCATTTTACTATGCACCTGCACTTCATACCAAAGCTTGGTAAAAAAGAAAAAAAAATTCATTAAAAATTTTATTATTCCTATTTTGAAAATTTACACTCATCAGCATTTCCTTTAAAAAAAAAATCCTGAAACCATTTAATAATATGGGAAAGAAATTGCATGGTGAAAAGGAGTTTGATATTCAGTAGTCAATCAAAATTGAGAGGAAATATTCTATGAGAACAAATTGTGTTGGCTTGTCATTATGAGTTTATATCAACCTTTAACATGGGTTAATTTTATCAACATGTGATTTAATAACAGAGGTAACATTTTTTTGTTAGGCAAGGCTAAATTATATTTACTATCAATAAATAATATAAAGCAAAAAGTATAATCTTCAGATTTAATATGTCAGTATATATTTAAAATAGAATAATACTCAAATGTAACCATCAACCTGATAGTAATTTTAAGCATTTTTAATAAAAACTATTAACTAAAAAAATATCAATATTTGTAATTTGAAAATATTCTAAAGACAGTATTCCCAAATTAATCAAAATGACTCATGAATGAAAAATAAAATAAAAGCTTTTTAAAATTAGTTTTTGCATTAATCTTAATTCTAATCATTTACTTGACTACATTTGTTTTTTTACATTGAAAATCTATATTACACTATATTTCTAAAATTACATACTTGTAAAATCCATGTTCAATTTTTAACTTAAAAATATCAGTTTACAAAGTCAACAGGAAAAAAAGTTTATTTTGGAAAGTGATAGTATTTGGCTTAATTAGATTCTACCTCCTTTCTTTTTCTCTCACTCCCCCTTTCTCTTCCCACAGCACTATAGTCCCCGAATAATATTTCAGCTTTTCATTTGTATTTTCAAATATATGTTTAGTTTTTTTTTTTTTTTTTTTGTCTAGACACTGATATTACTTATAGAATATGTGGATTATTTAAAGGATTAAAATTGATGACACAATGATACTGAAGAGCTCAAAAGTTATGCTTTTTTAATATTTAATCTTAAGGGTGATTAAGATTGTAGTAAAATGAGAAAATTTGGAGATACTTGTTTAGCTACTACTATAATCCAGTATTAATAGTAGTATTTAATCACTGACAAAAAAATTCTTAACTGGAAGATTTAAACTAATTTTATTATTAGTTCTTAGATTTAAAAACAAAAAAAATATTGAAAATATTGTATACAATTTGTAAATTTCAAATTTCGTAAATTGTGGTCAAACAAGCATAATCCTTTAAAGAAAGTAAATACAAAAAATACATTTTTAATATTTTACCATAATGCTTTCAATGCTGTTTAGTTTCTTGAAACTAATCAGTGGAGGAGGAGAAAGAGTAGGAGTAAAAGGAAAAAAAAAAATCTGAAGTCAAACTGTGCTTGCATTCGAAAAATAAGCTATTTGTAAGCAATGGTCAGTCTAGCTGCTTCCCCATCTCTGAACAGAACATATCTGCATTAATGAAAATAGTAATTTATGATATTTGACATATCCCCAACTATACAAATAAGAAATGTAACTGAAGAGACCATTTAAGATAAAAAATGTATTTTGATGGATAAATATTTGTCTTAAAATGTTTGGCAACATACTTTCTGATCTTCTTAAATTATTTTTTAACTGTCACATTTTTCCAACACAAAAATCCAACATCTTAACACATACATTGTAATCAAATAGATTGAAAGTCAGATGAAAAATTACTTCAAAGCAATTAGGAAGCTAATTTGAATACTTTTAAAAGAAAAAAAAAGAAAGGCTGAAAATAAATGATAAAGAAAATGGAAAACTTAGTATGATTTTAATGTGATGACAATACTCTTTTTCAATGACCTGCTGAATTATATTTTAATACTTAACTATATTATCTTATACATTTAGGAAATTGCAAAGTCAAACTTACCCATATTCAAAATTAAAAGAAAAAATTCTGAAAAGAAACTTAGAAATTTTAATGTTTCATCCTTTAAAACCCTTTCATTTATAATAAAATGTGTTAAGATTTAGTATTGAAAAGTATTTTGAAGCCATTAAAAGTCATGGTTTGCAAGTGTAAGTCCCTTAAACAGAAAATGAAGCAAAATAATTTAAAGATAATAAATCTAAAAATTTACATAATGACTGTATGCACTAAACAAAAATGAGAAAATATTAAAATCAGAACTAATCTCCATCACTTTATGTGCTTATTATTTAGAATAAAAAAAAATTCTCCAGCTCAATACAAAAACTAGTTAACAGCTGACACTACAGAATACAAATTGGAATATTTCTATCCTTTTACTTATGAGAATAAAATATTGATTTAGATACATACATTTCTAAATTTACTTTTATTTGAAGCAACATAAACATCTACGTACATCAGCACAACTCTAAATTGGATTATTTGCTTCCAAATATTTTTAAATTATTAATTTTTCCCTTCTAAAAAAGGGATTTTGCTTATCTTTGTCTTTTTAAAGAACAAACAGTAAGGTATGAAAATTCAGTTGAAAATCTTTCCTTTTTGTTTCATGATATTCAAAGTAAATTTAAAAATGATCTTCAAATTGTTTTGAAGTGAAGAATTGTACAAGAGTTTCAGAAATAGAGAAATAAAATGAATATAGAAGACCAACATTTTTCTTTGCATTTTTTCATATCATAAAAATAAATTTCATTAGCAACCATCACTGAGACAATAAGAAGATTAAACACAAAGTTTTCAAAATTTTAAATAATTAAAATATTTTACTGTTGATGAAACAGCTTCCACTTATTAAGTTTTAGCTTTCTCAACAAGAACATACTCAAAATATTTCTAGTGAGATGATTAAAAAAAAGGCCAAGAAAATTCATCCATAAATGTGGGGTCATAAACAGCCCTTGACTAGTTAAGCATCTGGTATGATTTATGAAGATAAAAAGGAATATTAACTTCTGTAACATTAACCATCTGCAAGGTTTTAGACATATTTTAAATAGAAAATAAAATTTACATCAAGAAATTTAACAGGAAATATGCTTAAATTAGAAATAAAAAGTCTCTACCTGCAACTAGGGAATTCAGGAGAAAAGATTTGTGTTTAATTTCTTAGTATATTCAGGTATACAGCCAAATTCCCAAAACATACGGGTCAGAGTAAGTGCAAATCCAAATTTAAATACCTAAGTCATTCATGTTTAAGGCAATCGAAAACATTTATCCAAATCTGAGAGAATGTACATAACTATGAAATCATAACTTAGTATAAATGAACACTGGTAATGGTAGACTTAAATAAAAGGCTAAAAAAAAAAATTGTAGAAATATGCAAACATATACAGAGAGTAACCAAATAGCTCAGCCTGAATACTTCAAACCTTACCTGACCTTCCATTTGCTAATATTACTAAAGGAAAACGAACATGCTCTGTTAAACATCAAGATTAAAAAGAAATTAAAAAATATATATATATATATATATATATATAATTACTTTAATCCAAACTGGAAAAGTAGGAAGGTAAATTCCAAGAACCTGATCCTAATTAATATTAAAAATTTTAATATTAAAAAATGATACAGAAGGAGAGCTCAATGTAATTAAAATTACAGAGCCAATATAAATTAAAATAAATTTTCAAAGTTCAAAAATGTTGAATGAACATTTCAACATGAAATCCCGAAGAGAGATTTCATGTCTCCTCAGCAACAGTCAGTCTAAATCAAAATGAAAAAAATAAGATTAAAAGAGAAATAAAAAAAAATAAATAACGGTTAGGATTTGAGAAATATACGTCACAAAATTTTTTTTGAAAATCAGTCTATTTTTGGTAGAGTTGAAAGTGAAAGATGGGAAAATTTAGCATGTCTAGCTTAATAAACGAAAAGGGTTAAGGAAAGGGAGGTTGTTAAATTGAGAATTGGGTTAAACAAAACAGAACAGAAAGGGAAGGGGCAGGATATAAAAAAAGTGTATAGAGAAAAAAATAAACGAAAGAATTTCAAATAGAAAACCTCGATACGTGTCAAACAAACTTAATTTTAAATGTTTAAAAGGGTTAAAGCTTTAGAAAAAAGAGACTTATTTGAAAAAGTATATTAGGGGAAAAAATAGAAATAAGATTTTTAAAAAATTTATTAAGTTAATCTAATTAAAGATATTTTTAGGTATAGATAAACTAAAAAGAAAAAAAAAATTAATCTTAAAAAAAATTTTGATATAAATTTTAAACAAATTTATATATATTAAAATTTTTTCTAGCAAACACAGACAGCACCTATCATGAAAATTCCTCGGAATATGGGCTGAACCTATTAGTTTCCAGCTAATTACAGGATCCAGCCCTTCCTCTTTCATTTTCCAGAATATCCGTGAAAGGGCTGTCTGGTATTTTTGACCCGGGTTTGAAAAAGAATACCTGTGGTTATAAAGTCTCTGCTTAAAAGGTACAGCGGACATACCAATATAGGTTTGGTAGTTATTTTTATTGTTTGATGGAGAAATGCGGGCTTCATAAATCACCTGGGTGGATTTACATTTGCCCTCCACCGGGCAGGTGTCCACAGAGCTACAGCTGCATTCATTCAAAATTCCGGACCCAGAATCAGAATTACGTAAATTCATTAGAATACTTCTATTATGGGAATTAATGAGGTTGTCTATATTAGGGGTACAAGAATAGCTGATTTTAAGGGTGTACCTATTAAAAATTTTCCGTAAAGGATTACTGTTATTAAAATTTTTGTCTACTAATTTGAGAAAATATTTACCAATATTGATATTAGTTAATTTATAATAAGGAGGGTTAAACCAAATTATCTTCCTTTTTCTACAGTTTCTTTTATTTTTAGATGATTCAGGGTCTATTGTAGGTTTATTATATGTTAATTTGTTCTTATATCCACTTTTTTGAAGGGCCTTATTGTAAATATCTTTACTTACGTTGAAAGTTTTAATGTTGGATGATAATGGGTTAATTCTATTATTCACTATATTGGGTATCTGTTTTATATTTTTGGGGTGGTTGGATAAAATATTAATATAAGTGGGAGAATTATTTTCTTTGAGAAATGGCTGGTAGGATCTATCATTTAAATTAAGGGTGATATCTAGATAGTTTACAATTTTAAGATTAGAAGTAACTTCAACCTTAAAACCGAGGTAATTTAGGGCTCTAATTATTTTTTTGTGTATTCTATTTGTATAGGGCCCATTGGAATTAGGGATAAATATTAATCCATCATCCTGATATTGGCCTATCTGTTTTGGGTCTAAGAATCTACTTAGAACATCTAAAATATAAATACCTACAAGATCTGCTACCTGGGCTGAATCATACACTCCCATAGGGACATCAAAACTATACTTTGGCCCTTTCGTCCATGTGGAATTATTAAAGGTGAGAATGGATTTTCTAGCCGCTAAGATAATCTTATAGTCCCTATCAGAAATATCCACGTAATTTTTAGCAAAATTTAAGCAACTTTCAAGGTCTTTTGATATAGAAGAATAGAAGTCAACAATATCGAATTTAAGGAAGGTGGACTTAGATTTATTATTGATGTTATTAAACCAGTATATGGTATCCGAAGAACTTTTCCAAAGGTTTGGTTGTAAATTCGATTGCAAATTCTCTATTAGGTTTTTTAGAATATCCCTAGAAATTATGTCTAGTTTGTAATTTGCTTTGGAAGTTTGATTTGTGGTCCTTAAATAAAACGTAAGATTCTTTGGTAGAAACTTTGCCAATTTTATCACTAATATTTAACTCAGCAAATTTAGCTGTATTTACATTAATTTTAGATAATGTTAGGTTTCTTCTGTCTACTTTGCAATTACTAGTTATTTTTAAGAATACTTAGATAATTTGAAGGATCACATTTATAAATGTTATTAAATTTATTGGATTTTACCCACAGGTACTTAGAGTATTTTAAGGTTCTAATATCCGATCGAGCATTTTCTATTTGAAATTTTTCCTTTTCTTTTTTCTTTATTTTTTTTATATCCTGCCCCTTCCATTTCTGTTCTGTTTAACCCAATTCTCAATTTAATGACCTCCCTTTCCTTAACCCTTTTTCGTTTATTAAGTTAGACATGCCAAATTTTCCCATCTTTCACTTTCAACTCTATCAAAAAGTAAAAACCAAAAATAGACTGATTTAAAAAAAAATTTTTTGCGACGTAGATTTCAAATCCTAACCGTTATTTTTTTTATTTCTCTTTTAATCTTATTTTTTTCATTTTGATTTAAACTGACTGTTGCTGAGGAGACGTGACATCTCTCTTAGGGATTTCATGTTGAAATGTTCATTCAACATGTTTGAATTTTAAAAATTTATTTTATTATATATATATATATATATATATAATTATATGCTTATGTCAATTTTTCATTGCTACATGGAAATTTCTATGTTTCGAGATTAATTCTCATCATCAGGAAATGCTGGTGTGGTTGTGCAGACGATTTACATTTAAATGACATTTTCGGTTTACTGCGAATGTATGTGGGTGTTTTTGTGTGTGTGTGTGTGTGTGTGTGTGTGTGTGTGTGTGTGTGTGCGCGTGTGGCTAATCAGAATGGAGATTCACTTAGGGGTTTGACCTCGAGGAATTCCTGTGCTATCCAACTTTTTTCCTCCTCTTTTTTTCCTTTTCCTTGACCCTATTCCTCTCTTGTCTGCTTTCCTTCGCATTTATCCGATCTTATCATTTTCCCTTCAGTTTTATTACATTTGATGTGAAATTTCATCTTGGTAGTACCAATCCTCTTCCCTCTAGTCTATTTGTTAAAGAAAAGATTTTTTCCAAAAGTAAATCCCGAACTGCTAATTTTTCGCTCTATCTATCAATTTGCTGTATAGTTTATTATCCTGATACAAAGGGGGGAATTATTTAAAAGAAAAAAAAGAAAAAAAAAAAAAAAAAAAAAGGAACAACTAACTTATTCTATCTTTGGCTTTATTTTTATTTTTACCTAATTCGTCAGTGGGCATGCTATTTAATTTAGCTTTTATCCATTTTCTAATGTGAATAATTTACAATGTCTGCATATGACATTAATTTCGTTACGGAATTATATATATATATATATATATATATATATATATATATAAAAATAAAATAAAATAACTATTTTAGTGCTATCAGATTCCATCTTGTAAGGTGTCTGTTTATATTAAATGTATTATAATTCAGTGCAGTGAGAAAGTTTCTAGCAAGTCAATCAAGTAAAAATTTTGCAATCAAAATAATAGTTTTGGCTGCAGGAGAAAGTAAATGTAAATCAAAGATATGGAACTGGCTTGTGTTAAAAACTTTTCTGTATGTATTTATGTTGCAATTGATACAGGAAGTTATAATTGGAAAAAAAAAATAAAAAAAAATAAAAGGAGGAACAAATTAGAAGACATCAACAGGATATTTGTAGAAAGAGAACAGATAAGAACTGAACTAAATTGAGAGAATTAACTAAACACGGTAAAAAACAAAACAACAAAAAGCAAATGAATTCTTCCTTGAAAGATATTTTGTGTGTTTTTTTTTACTGTAGAACAATGTTTTAAAAACAAAGATAGTCTTTCTCAAACATTGTCATAAAAATTTACCTAACTTTTATCCTAGGTAAAAAAAAAAAAAAAAAAAAAAAAAAAAAAAAAAGAAAATTTTCACAGAAAAAAAATGAGGAACCATTGCAAAGACAGACAGAAACATGTGTTTCTTTTAATTTTGCATTAAATTTCCTTTTTTTATCATCCTTGCATGAAATATAAAAGTGGTCTGTTGCTGGAATAAAAATAAATGATAATCACCAAAGCTTATTAGAACCTGGGGATAAAAAGTTTTCTTCAATACAAATAAAAATAATAGTAATAAGTAAATAAAATATTTGGGGCAATGGTAGTGATTTAATAAGTCAAAAGGGCGATGCTATCTAGAAAAGTATTTGTCCATCTAGTCATTCAGTGAATGTACGTATATAATACAAATAGGCATTTATGGTCCTCACATAATGTGCATATTTAATCAAAATGGAGGAAGGATATTCAAGGAATATAATTCTATGCAAGAGTCATTTCCATTATTTTATTTATATTTTTTTCCTTTTTACATGAGACCTCTTTTGTTTTGGCCTGAATAGTTTTAACAAATGCTGCAATTTCTCAATTAGCTTTCTCATTATTGACTAGGATGACAATGCCTAGATATTTTTTTTTTTTATTGCAACTGTTTTATTCCAACCCCAACAAGTTTATAAATCTTTGTGATAATTTTTTCATTCATTGTCCCTTCCTCATCACTTATTTTTTTTAGAGAATCATACAAACATTATCGTGATGCTCGAATCAGTTTGTATGTGATAATGCCAAATCCTGTTGCAACAGCCAAACCAATTGCAACTTTCATTAATAACTTCTTATCCTTTGCATAAACATTCTTCAAGTATCTGCAATAGGAAAAAAATAAATGTAAGAAAATTTGAATTAGAAATTGATTAAAAGATAATGGTAAAAGCAGAAAGTCAAAGATATAGAATAAGGGAGAAAAAGTAAATAAGAGACATGATAAAAGATGAATGAGATGGAAAACAGGAGAACAAGGTTAAAAAAAAAAAACTATCTAGATAAAGAAGCTGGATAGAAAATAGAGTACTACAGAAAGAATATCTGGAGAAGGAAAAATAGTATTACAAAAAAACAAAACAAAGGGCAGCATTTTAGAAATAAATGAAAAACCCAACATATATACATATATAAGTAATTTTAACATGTTAATTTACTTGAACAAATATGTATGGAGCAATGGGTAACAAACCAGTTTTATTGTTACTGCTGTAGTGTTTAATGGTTCTGTCCCAGACTAATTGCGTGAATGTTTTATGAACATTATTAAACAGATTTTGAATTTAGATTATTTTTATAAGATATGAGTACTAAAACAATAGTTTATTTCTTAAATTCTTTCACTAAGGGAGACTGATATCACATGCTAATGTGGCAAAGTATATATGAGAATGTACTGAAGAACATAGTATATACTGAAGACAATGCATAGGCAAGTGCTGTAACTTGAGTGTTTGCCGTATAATTTTATATCATTTGCATTGCTAATAGATTTGAGGTTTATAAATTGTGGTTTGACTAGTGAAAATTTCATAGCTATGCAAAAGATTTCTCACATTTGATGACATGAAGTACCTTGAACTAAATGCAAATAAGCCAAAAATATCTTAATTTGCTAAAGTACTGGTGTGAAGCAAAAAAAAAAAAAAAAGTGAGTGAACTAATTTAGTATAGTATTGGTTAGTTGAAGTTGATGTTAAAGGACATTTAAAATCAATGGTGAGTTTCTCAAATACTACAATAGCTTTATGTAACCTTGTCCAAAGAGATCATTACCACATAAATCAGGCTCACATTCTGGTATTGACGTCCAAATTGCACTTCATTCACCAAATAATAGCCAGAATTGTTTACCATTACAGACGGGTTCTCTCACTTTCCTTAACTTAGTAGATACTGGGTTAAAATCATTAGTAAAATTAGCAAAAAGTTGAGGGCAGGTAAAACAGAAAATTTAACCTATCAAAAAAAAACTTAGATATTCTAATGTTACAATTTAATACATCAAAACTAACAGCAGAATAGTATGCTCTAGGCAAAGCATCCCTCCCATGTAGGTATTACAATCATATTACATACACACTAACTACATTGCTTTTTTTGTGTATATTTCTGATTGGGAAGCTTAAGATATGAAACCAAAAAGGCATTTATTAGCCACCCACAAGTAACAGTCATGAGAACAATTAGAGGAATATCTATAAGCATCTGATTGGATTGGAACTACAGTGCTGTCAGTGTTCAAAAGTGTCAACAAAAAGTGATGCTTTTATAAGAGTGATATCAAATACTATCCATCTGTGGCTATTTAATTATAGCAAGTTGGATCTTGCAACGGATTTTGATCAAAGGAACAGGCTCAAAACAGTGTATAATCCTACTCTGCATCACAGGTAACCTTTAGCGCTGCATCCCCTTTAAGCAATAATGCGCGCACACACACAACCTTCTTCCATACCCCTGTGTTTTAGTGGCTTTACCACTTTGTGACAGGTTGTTTGAAAACCAAATGTTGGCTACTATCTCTAAGAGTTCATCATGAGAAAAAGGCAATGTGTGTGTATGTGTGTGTGTATATATATATATATATATATATATATATATAAGCAGGTGTTGAAGAAAGGATAAGAGATCAATGGGATTATAAGAGAAGATGGCAATTGACACTGCATTTAAATGGGAACCAGATAAATTGAAGGGAATTCCACAGGCAGGAATTGAAAGAAAAACTGTTCAAGTAGAAATGGCAGTTGCATTCAACAATTTCAAAGGTAAAATAGTAGGACCTAGATACCAATCTAGCAGCATGCATAACTTAATGTGGTTGAAGCACCAGAGAAAAAAGCTCATCAGAGCAGTTGCCATGAAAATATTTGCAGAGGAGACAGAGAGAAGCCACATTACCTCAGTGAGAAAATGACTGAAGTTTAGATGCAAAGTTGAGATCAATTGCCTTGCAGGTCCTTTTTTGAATTTTGTTGAGAACTTCAAGAGGAATAGTAGGAGCACCCAACCAGGTATGACAACAATATTCAATGCCTAAATGAATGGTAGATTTATAAATGTAAAAAATGGATTCTGACAAGAAAAACTTTCTGGCCTAACACAGAAACCCAACCTTCCTAGTAATAGATTCAGCTATAGATTAGATGTATTTGTTCCACTTCAAGTCAGTGGAAGAAGTGAGGCCAAGGAGGTGCAGTGTGTCGCTCTCCAAGAAACTAGCATCATCCATTCTGATGGCTGGTAGGAAAGTTTCTCTATGGTGGTCAAAGGAGAGCATTAAAATTTATGTCATTTCCTACCCCATTTCCTCACTGTTTGGAGATCCTTCTCAAGGGCAGCAGCCAGGTTCACTTTGTCAGCCTTGACAGATTTCTTATTGAAACAGGCGTATATGGTGGTGACATCAGCATACAGGCCTCCTTGGAAACCGATTACATTAAGAAGATCATTGATGAAATCCAGAAATGACGTAAGACCTAGGATATTCTTGAAGGACACACCAGTTTGTGTGAAAGGATCTAGAAGCTTGCCTGTTCAAAACAACCTTCATTTCACAATTTGATAGGAATGAGTGGATTAAATCAAACAACTGTCCAGAAATACTATAACCCTGGAATTTGCAAAGACCAGCATGCCAAACCCTGTCAAATGCTTTTAAGACATCAAGAACAGCTAGAGCTTTGCTATTCTTATCAAGAGCCTGGTATATATATTCAGTGATGGCAATTAGCACATCAGCAGTAGACCTGGCAAAGCAGAAGCCATGTTGTTTGTCAGAGAGTAGGTAGTGAGAGGTGAGATGCTTAACTACTTCAGCTTTGAAAAAAGCCTTGAACACTTTGTCAAAAAGTGGTAAGAGGTTAATAGGGCAATAGAGAGGTCAAAGAGTTCTCTAGAGTTCTTAAAAACAGGAACTACAGATGAGGATTTCCAATAAGCAGGAAGCAGTGAGGCTATAGAGCTCGGAGAGGACAGGAGACAACTCCGGGACACATTTCTTTAGGACAATGGCTGGAATTCCATCACCTCTGCTTGCCTAATGAGAATCTAATTTAAAAATGACGTCCGAGACCAGAGATGATGTTATAAAAATACCACTCAGCTGTGCCTCTGTTCTAGGAGGGGAAATTGGGTTTGGGTACTCCAGATGAGTCAAGTGTTGAGTTGCAAGAGAATCTGATGTGAATGTGAGGACTTTGAATTGATTGATAGAGGAATGATTGAGGGTTTGCTGTTATTCAGCACACCCTTGCAAAGCTGCCAGTAATTTTTGGAGATGTTTACAATTAACTGAAATCTGATTTAACTTATTTTTATTTTCTCTGAACTATCTTTTCTGCAGTTGCAGGGCTTTTCTGTGTCTGCATTTTCTATTCTGAAAATTCATTTTTTTCCTGTTTTTGTTTACCTACTATTAACTTTAACTGCCTTCTCACACTGTCAATTTTTCGATAATTCATTCATTTTAGTGCTAATTTAATATTATCAAAAAATATACCTTGATTATGTTATTAGATAAATAGTGGTTTATAAATTTTGATTATTATAAGCTTTTATTAAAGTCTGATTTATTTTATTACATTGTGTTATGTTGCAATTATTTTCCCCAGCTACTTAACTTTTCATTATTTCTGTTTAACACTTGTACAACTTTTATGAATTCCATATGGTGTTCTCTTTTTATTTTCTGTTTTAGTTTAATGTTTGTTGACATAACATTACCACCGCAACTTTCATAATTTTTTCTATAGTAATTTATTCTTTATCATTTGTTGGATTAAACTGGGGAGGGGGACTTAAAAAATTAAGTGATTTCATCCAATGATGTAGAGCAGTTCTTTTAGAGAGTGGGATTGGCTCTGCAAAGCTTTACCTCATTTAAAAACAGCTATCTCATGATTTCATTGAACATCTTTCTCCACAAGGCACTTTGTGGAGAAAGTAGTTGAAATAAAATTTGCATCTGATTCCAACAATATGAAACTTCTGTATAGCTTGTTACAGGCAGCTTATGGCTTATGAGTAATTTTCCTTTCCTATAGCTCTTATGAACTTTTGATGACAAAGGGTTACTCATAGCTTAAAAGACAACTTGTCATGATGCAAGAAGACTTTAATGATGAGTTTGTTAACTTGGTTTCTTGCAAATCCCTATACCCCATAAAAAAAACACATGGCAGAGACTCCTTTCTTTATATATATATATATATATATATATATATATATATATATATATATATACACACACACATACACACACTGTAATGGTTGTTACAATGTTTTTAAATTCATAGTATCACTACACAAAAAATTTCTCATGTTTCGAAGCCAGCCCATTATGTTTTGGCTTCATCCTCAGGTGATTTTTTTTAGAAATGAGAATTATCTCTTTTCAACTAGATAATTCTCATTTCTAAAAAAAATCACCTGAAGATGAAGCCAAAACATAATGGGCTGGCTTCGAAACATGAGAAATTTTTTGTGTAGTGATACTATGAATTTAAAAACATTGTAACAACCATTACAGTATAACACACTATATTTGTACCGATCACTCTTTATAAAAGTAAATGCATGAACAAAAAGGTAAATAAACCTACAAGTTTAACAACTTAGTTACTATATATATATATATATATATATATATATATATATGAAAAAGAAAAAAAAATGAATAGTGATTAGTCCACTGACATGGATGATATCTATGCTGAAATCTTGAAATGTGAGAGCAAAATGTGAAAGCAAAAATCTGGTTCAACATCTAACTTAATACAAGAAGCTTGTACATGAGTGAGAGTATCGTTGAATCTTAGTAAGTCTACCAGTTTAGAATCTGTTACTTCAGCTCCAACTGTGATGAAGTGGTTATGTTGGTTGGTTGTTTTATCGCATATCAACCTCAGTGGGTCATTTATTGCCAACTAAATTTTATTTATTGCTGGTAATACCTTTTCTTTCAAAAAAGGTATTGTTGTTTAAGTTTGTGGCTGGTAGTACTTTTTTCTTTTGAGTACTATGGAGAAATAAATTTGTTTTGATTTTTTTCAGCATGTCAGTTTTGCTTATTTATTACTATGGTGTCTATTTTCTTTAAATGGCTGTAGCATTTTTATTTTATTTTAATATATATATATATATATATATATATATATATGGGTTTATATTCTTGAAAAGAGATCAACTTCTTTCAAATAGTTCAATATGACTTTTTCATATGTTTTTTTCGAAAAGTTCTCTTATATTCTTTGAATTATAGTATTTTGTTGGGTGGAGGCTAAGGCAGTGCAGTCTATTAGAAAATGTTTTACTGTGTATGCTTTTTGACATGTTATACACTCAGGAGGGTTTTCTCTCTTCATTAGAAATGAGTGGGTGATGTTTGTGTGGCCAATCTTTGTTCCTGTAATGATTACCTCTTCTTTTTGGGTTAGTTTGAAATTGGAGCTCTATTTTCCAAGAATGGGCTTGATTTCTTGCAATTTGATTTTTTTGTATATATTCCATTGTAGCTGCCATTTGTTTTTAATGTATGAATTTATGATTGGTTTGAAATCAGTATAGGGGACTTTTAATTTAGAGTTTTTCATGCTTAGTGATTTTTTTTGCTGCAGTGTCGGCTTTTGTATTTCCATGGATGCCAATATGACTGGGAATCCAACATAAGATGATGTTTTTTTTTGCTGATGTTGTTGATTATGTTTAATAGATTAGTTATTAATGGATTGTTTGCATTTTTTCTTTTCAGTGATGTTAATACTGATAGAGAGTCAGCGAAAATGATGAATTTATTTGTCGGCCGTTATGATATTTAGAGCCAGGTGTATTGCTGTGGCTTCAGCGCTAAAGATTGAAGATTTATCAGGTAGGCATTTTGAGATAGTTTTGTTTTTTAGTATAGCTGAACATCAAACCTTTTCGTTGATTTTAGAGCCATCGGTATAGAATGGTCATAGTTTGAGTACTCTTAGAGGATGTCATATATTTCTTCAATATAAGTAGATTTGATTGTACTGGTTTTGGGGTGTTTGGAGAGGTTTAGTAATACTATATGTAGATTTATTTGCCAGTGTGGGTTTTCTGAAATTAAGGACAGCCAAGGTGGGTGGTTTAGTCTGATAGCTTTTTGTATTGAAGCAATGTTCGCTTTGGCTTCATCTTTTATTTGTTCCATACATAGTCCAAATAGCTTAATCGTCATTTTTTTACTGAATAAATTTTTTGGGATGAAAAACACACTGATATGTAGGATTTGAGGTATGGGATGCTAATTTTGTGTAATATTGGAGAGCAAGTTTTTCTCGCCTCATTGTTAGTGATGGTTCATTTGCCTCTGCATATAGGCTTTCTATGGGCATGGTAGTAAAAGCTCCCAGTGTTAGTCTGAGTCCTTGATGATGTATTGTGTCAAGTTCCTTGATGTAGGACTTTCTAGATGCACCGTAGAGGAAACAACCGTAGTCAAGTTTAGATCTTATTAGTGATTGGTAGAGCTTTAAAGGGTCTTGCGATCAGCTCCCCACTTTGTATGGGCTATGGTTCTCAATAGTTGCATTCTTTGATTACATTTTTTTTCTTAAATATTTTATATGGGGTATGAAGGTGAGTTTTTTTATCAAACATGACTCCAAGATATTTGTATTGGTCTGTTACTGTTAATTTGTTATTGCCAAGTTTTAGTTCAGGATCGTGGTGCATTTTCCTTTTTTGACAAAAGTGAATGCATTTTGTTTTTGTTTGTGAGAAGTTGAAGCCATTTATAGTGGCCCAGTCATTTATTTTGTTTGGGCATATTTGCAGGTGTCGTTCTATAATGTTCATGTATTTGGCCTTGAAACTTGTCATCCACATACATGGCACATCTCGTTCCGGTATTAATATTTTTGGCTATATTAATAATTTTTATATTAAACAGTGTAACTGATAATATAACTCCTTGTGGCACTCCCATTTCTTGTTTTTTGGAGCTTAAAAAGACATTTCCAAATTTTACTCGAAAACTCCTGTTGCTCATATAATTTTTAATGAATATTGGCATCCTTCCTTTTAGACCTAGTTCTTTTAAAATCTTTTAGTATTCCGAATTTCCATGCTGTATCGTAAGCTTTTTCTAAATCAAAAAATACGGTTACATGTTCTTTTTGGATAAAAGCTTCTTGTATGTAAGTTTCCAGCTTTATAATGTGGTCGATGGGGCTCCTATTTTCTCTAAAACCTGCCTGGTGTTTGGTAATTAGATTATTGGTTTCTAAATACCAGATTAATCTTTTATTAATCATCTCTCAAGAGTCTTGCATATACAGCTCGTGAGTGCAATGGGACGGTAATTTGTTGCGTCTGTGAGGTTTTTTGTAGGTTTGGGTATGGGTACTATTGTAGCTTGTCGCCATACATTTGGAAATTTTACATTTGTCCAGATACTGTGATATATTTCAAGTAAGTATTCTTTTGATTTTCTAGGCAATTCCTTTTGTAAAGTATAATGGATTTCATCTGGTCCAACAGTTGAATTATGTGCATTTTTAAGCGACTCTTCTAATTCAGACATTGTAATGGTTTTATTGTAGTTTTCAGAGTTATCTGAATTAAAGTTAATTCGTTTTTTTTTCTTCACGATTTTTGATGGTTTGAAATTCTTTTTTTCAGTTGGTTGAAGAGGAATTTTTAGCAAAATTTTCAGCTAAAATTTCAGTTGTGTCTTTTTGGCTTGTGATTTTAATGTTATTATGGATGATATGCTTATAAGCTTGTTTGAAGTTTTTCCCTGAAAATTTTTTTAATCATATCCTATACTTTTTTTGGTTTGGTATTTGAATTTAGTTTGTTGATGTATGCTTGCCATATTGTCTGTTTGGCTTCTTTAATAGTTCTGCGTGCTTTAGCTCTATCGTTTTTATAATTTTCTAGGTTTTCTTTAGTTGGTTGGTTTTTAAATTTTCTGAAAGCTGCTCGTCTGGCTCTAACGGTTTCTTTGCATTCTTTATTGAACCAGGGGTTATTAAATTTTGGTGATGGTGAACTTTTGGGGATATTTTGTTCTGCAATTGTTTTTAGAGTGTTGGTAAAATATGATATCCTCTTCTCTTCTTATATTATCTTCTGATGTCAATTTCATTTGACAAGTGTTTTTGAAGTTTTGCAAGTTTGCCTTTTGAAGGTTCCATCGAGGTACTTTGATATCTTTTTCCAGTTCTTGACTGGAAAAAGATATCAAATGATATCCAATGATTGGAAAGTGGTCCAATGATAATCCAAATAGATAATGGGCTTGCATATTGTTAAATCAACAGCTGAGTATGTTCCAGTAGCTGGGTGTAAATATGTATATGCTCTATTGTTGAACAGGCATAAGTGGTTTTCATTCAAAAAAATCTATTATTTTTCCTCTTCTATTTGTCTCTTTATTTCTCCATATTTCATTGCAGCTATTGAAATCTCCCATTAAGATAAACGGTTTGGGTAGTTGTTGAATCAGTTCGTTTAATTGTGTCTTACTTAGATTCTCGTTAGGTGGGAGATATAATGAGCAGATAGTTAATGGTTTTCTGAGCGTTACGGTTACTGCAACTGTTTGTAGTGTTGTACTCAGCTTGATTTCACTTTGAATAATATTGTTATTGATTATAATTGATGAGCCACCAGAAGATTTATTCCCGTCATTGTATATGTAATTGTATGTCGTGTGTTGTTTAATGTAGAATATGTCATTTGATTTTTTGTATGTTTCTTGGAGGCATATAACTGCTGGGTGGAATGAGTTGATTAAGAGTGTTAATTCAGCAAGATTAACCTTTTCACCCCTGATGTTCCACTAGAGGATTTTGTTTGTCATTTGGTTTTTGTTTGGTTTTAATTTGGACAGACATTAGTTTCGTTCTTTATTGTTCAAGTTATCTTTATGCCTCTACTATTCTGTTGTATGACTTGGTCATTACAGTTTTATAGATCATTTTGAGTTATGATTTTTGTCATCTATGTCCATTTCCTCTAGTGTTTAAAATTTTTTCTTTCCATTTGGATTCTTGTTTTTGGTGTTGGTGTAAAGTGAGAATTATTGGGGGGGGGGGAATGGGTTGAGTGCATTTATCTAGTTATAATTTTTTTTGTTTTTTTTCTCCTGTACTTGGATTATTTTTTACTGGATCTTTTGTGGTAGTTTTATTGTTTGAGTTTCTGGTTTTTGACTTTGATTGAGACCCGTTATCTGTTGTTTTTATTTTGTTTTTTTCTTTGTTTTGTTGGTAATCGGCAACTAATTTCTGAATCCATTGCTTCTGTTTGTTGATTTGAACTTTCTATCTCCATTTCATCAACAGGTTCAAATTTATTTTTAATAGGTATTTCCCATTTTTGTTTAGTTGATTCTGTTTTCTTTGGCAATGTAGTTATATATTTTACTAGTTGGATATTTGGTTTTAGTGAACTTTGTTCTTCAAAGGATTTGTTTTTACAAGGTGAAGTTTGGGTTTGGGAAGGAGTTAATTTTTGGTTGGTTTCTTCTTTGGTTTTTGTTTTCTCTAATTTTTTGGAGGTGTAATATTTTTTAAAAATTTTTTTGAAAGTTTGGCCATTTGTTCGGTTCTAAATTATTAGTTTTTCTATGAGTTCATTGTACTTGTCTATCTGATGGGTAATATTTGTATTTATCCCTTCTACTACTCTTGCATAAGATTTATTTTTTATAATATCCTTCGATTATCTTTTTTGCCACTGGGAAAGGAATATTTCTTTAATATTTTATTCCTAGGATTTCCTTTTCTTTCTTCCAGCATTCACATGTTTTGGAGAAAGCTGGGTAATTTATACATTTAATTTCCTGGCATTCTTCTTCATTGTGGTTTGTTTCTTTTGAGCCACATTTAACGCATGTGAAGTGTCCTCTACAGATGTCTTTATGATGCCCAAATTTATGACATTTGAAGCATCTTAGGGGATCCGGAATGTATATTTCTATGGGTTCGATATTGTATCCTATTTTGATTTTTGGAGGGATTTGAGGTGTATTAAAAGTGAGTATATATGTGTTTGTGGGTATCTTTTCATTATTTTTATTTATAAATATTCTTCTGTGGTTGATAACTCCCTGACTGCTCATTGAGTTTGAGATTTCTTTTGGGGTGGCGAGCAATAATTCTCTGTTTCTGACTGCTCCTTTTGATTGATTTAATTTTTTATGCAGATTAACTTTGATGTTGTGAAAGGTTTTCATTTTTTCTATTTTCTTGCTTTGATTTTTTGTTTTGATTTCTACCATTAGGTTTCCATCTCTTAACTGTTTTTGGATTTATCGTATTAGATAATATTTTTTCTATTAGAAAAGGGGATAGTTTTGACATGGGTCCTCCACCCCCCGGGGCTTCTATTACATAGAATCTAAGGAATTCCATGTTTATTTTTTTTTTCACTATCTGAGTCAGATAGGGCACGTTTGGGCTTCTTGTTTTGATTCGTCATGAATCTTGTTGTTTTTTTTCGCTGTCTGTGCCCCCCACCCGCCTCGGAGCCCATTATTGGGACCTGTCAAGGGGGAAACCCAATCGCCTTGACATGTCAGGGTTACACAGAACAGTATACTCATTCATGTGAGACACCCAAAGCATCTGTCACCATGTTTATTACACTACCCAAAATTTTAGTGAATAAATAGCTTTGTTTGCAGCCATGTTTGGGCTCATGTTCTTCACATGTGATTGACCCTCAGCCAGCGCCTTCTAACGTCTACTCTTAGTTGAAATATTCTATAATTTAATTTTTTTTGGGATGGGAAGTCATTTTCATTTTAGTGTTTGTTTCATATTTCTAGTTTTATTTTTGATTTCTCGGAAGTTGATTTGGAAGTAGACGTTAGGGCTTGACCTGACCAGCCGATTGATCAGATCGGGCATCTCCGATCAGCCCGTCTAGCCCGGGTAAGGGCCAAAGTGATGTGTTGCAAGACCATGACCTCTTTGAACCTGGGCCATGGCCTGCTTAATCACCAGGATCTCTTTCCCAGATGACACGGGTTGCCACCCACGGCTAACAGGTAGCCCCATTGAGGGACTTTTACCCTCTGCAGAGGTGGAGTCAACATATTCTGAAACCCCGCTGACAGGGCAAAGTGGTTATGTGGTCAGAGTGAAGGATAACAGGATTACTAAACAGTTTCTACATGGGGAACTAAGTGAAAGAAAAAAACCAGTGCACAAGCCAAAATTGATATATAAAGATTACATCAAGAACACACTAAAGAATAACAACACCATGCAAAATGACTGAGAAAACCCAGCTCCAAATAATTCATCCTGGAGAAAAGCAGTGCGAAATGGTTAAGAGAGGATTTAAACAGAGTTGTGTTGTGTATGAAAAACTCAAGAGAGATTCATTTCCTTGGAAATGTTGCTACAAAATTTGATCTAAAGTGTAATAAATGTGGTCATGTTTAAACATGATTATATTCATTACACTTTAGATAGGGCAGGCCTCAAAAATCAAAGCTATCACATACAGAAGTCATTCCATACATGTTATGTAGCATTTATGTAACAACAACTGTAATTGAAGTCCAACATTACCACATCTGTGTAAGAGGATATAAAACCCTAGCAGAACTAAAAAAGACATTTGTACTGCTCATATTTGAGGATGAATCAACTGGAAATTGAGTTGCAGTTATCACATACACACATAGAATCTTTAGATACCATAATTCTGCACTGACTAATGTATCGCAGGTTCAAATCCTGCCGAATGGCACACATTTTCGTAATAAAAATTTATCGTAAATAATCAGGCCGGTAGAAATAAATATATAATACTGTTTCATTAAAAACAGAATATCTACTTAAGTACGAGTATCGATAAAAAATAATGTTCAAACAATTCATTTCAAATTGTCAGTTGATTTGTTGATTTCTGTAACATGTTTACATTTGTTGACATTATGATACATTTCAGAGCAGATATGTTTGTTTACGATAGAGCGAAAATTGTGTTATATAGGCTTGATAAAAACCGCGTTTGGACTGGAGGCTATTCATGGTCGAGAGGTCTAAGACGTTACCAGATCAAATGGTAGCTTTCCCTATGTAGATAGGGGTCACAGGTTCGAATCCTGCCAAATGGCACACATTTTCGTAATAAAAATTTATCGTAAATAATCAGGCCGGTAGAAATAAATATATAATACTGTTTCATTAAAAACAGAATGTCTAATTAAATACGAGTATCGATAAAAAATAATGTTCAAACAATTCATTTCATATATATATATATATAT